>JAIFKI010000022.1:13897366-14296196 GCA_025389145.1 Misgurnus mizolepis | reverse complement strand
AGCGAAATGTTTTTTTAAAAGCATTACTTAAAATGTTTTCTCATTTCACCATATCTACAGGTGCAGAGTCATTATATACAATAAATCCGTTGGGTAGCATTTAAAAAAAACATTTAAAAGTAGATGCATTTGTTTAAAGCAAAGCATTTATTTACTTAGCTACAGATGAAGCAGCTATTTAAGCCTTCCAACGTCTCATAATTGGTCATCATTTATGTCCAAGAGACTCAATAATAATCTGTTACATTTTAATCCTTTATTTTTTCATATTAAAAAGCGTTTTTGTGCTGCTGCGCATCCATGTATGTAATAAACAAACCCGCATTGTCATTCCGTTAATACGCATATTATCAAGGCGCTCTTTACTCGCGCAGAAAAAACTCGCGTCGCGCATTGCGCCGGTTGTATAATAGAAATTCCAAAGTCTCTCATGAGCTAGGGGACGAATGTCCAGGGAGTTCAGTATTTCTATGTGGGCATGCATCAGGGAAAGGTGTGTGAGTCTTTTCTGGGTCATGGTGCTGCGTACCAATGTCTTTAAAAGACGCAAGACAGAGAAAGTGCGCTCGGATGAGGCCACGGATAGGCACAGACAGTAATGAAATTAAAATCCAAAATACACGTAATAACCTACGTGTGTCAAAAATAATTTCCTAAAATATTCATAAGTAATATATCAATTGTGCAAAATATTTTTACTTAAAAAATATATATTTCTCGCTTTTCCGCGACCATGCGTCAAGGTCTGGAGGAAAAGGATACCTGCACGCATCTGCAGTTATATACATTTTACAAAACCGGTATTCATTAGATTTTAAGAACTTTTTTGCCACTTTTAAAACTGTAAAACTAAATAAAAAAGATATCATATGCCGATTGAGCATGTAAGCATTATGTTTTCTTGTTCGCACGCAACACGGGTTTAAACGCCGTTTTTTTTCTAAAGAATAATGTTTAAACTTTATTGGTGGTGGTTGAGAATAATTTATATTGCAGAATAATGTATATTGCATTTTAGCGCAATATAAATGTATCATATTGTTATTCTTAATATAAAAGAATACTAATATATTTTTTACAACATTTTTAACTTTAAAACATACATATAAAGATGCTTTGTACAATAGCTTTGCTTCTGACAACAATTTTCTGTAATAAATCAGTAAATCAATCACAAAATGTGTTGAAAGTGGCGAATAAAATGCTTGTCAATTCAAACAAAGGTGTATAAAACCGCTTTAATTAACAATAACTAAACTGTGCTCTTTTGAATACCTCTACTTTTCTCATGTCTTTCTTTATACCACCTTTATCTTTTTAAAATCTTGCCACTTTTAGAAATAATTTGTTTGCATTTTTTGTATACTGCACACTTTATTTGCATCAACTATACCCATAATAACATTTTCTATGTTTTTCTTTCAATAAAAATAAACATATTTATTATTGTCTTAACTTAAAACTTTGTTTTTTAATTTATAAATTAGATTTTATATAAATAAGTATTAAAAGTGTTGACTGCGAACGTCTGAGATAAGATATCTGGAAGGACCTATAATATACGGCTATAATATATGTACATTTTAAATTAAAATGTCTGTTCTATTTCTAGCCATTTATTTTGTTTTGACCAACTAAAAAATACATAAGTGACATTAAGAGATTTTATAAAGTTACTTTAATCCATTATTTTAGTAATATATTTACAAAGCCACTGAATATTTTTACTGTTATGAATAACTGCTGAAAGGATAAAAAAATCATAACACTGACTGCCTATATGCGCAAGAAAGGTATTATTAAAGTTTTAAATATGTAAAACTAAATAAAGATATCATATGCCCACTGTACAGTATGTAAGCATAGGCCCATGTTTTCTTGTTCGCTCTGCGTGGGTTTAAACGCCGTTTTTAAAGAATATTTTTTAAACTTTATTGGTGGTGGTTGAGAAGAATTCCTCTTTCCATATGTAAAGCAATTTAGCGCAATATACATATAAGTATTATTGTTCTTAATATATTAAGAACAATAATACTTATATATTTTTACAACATTTTTAACTTTAAAACATGTATTTTTATACCACATGAATCTCTTTAAAATATTAATACTTTTAGAAAAACTGACATAATTATTAATATTATGAACAAACAATGAAACGGTGTCAAAATTCGACAACACAAATAATTAAGATATTCATTGTAAATAGAGTTAAGTGTATTAGGCTCACACTAAATTCTTTGTTGCACTTAGTATAAATGCCCATTGCACGTACAGTCATCTTTATATATGTATGCGCTGTTATGCTGGCAAGAAGTGGTTGACGTCACTTTGCTGTTTTAATAGAAATGTTAAATATTCAGCTATGCCCTTATTAACTTCTGGAAACAACCGCAATGACAACGCATATAAAAATGTAGTTTTTTATGCGCCACCTGGTGGATTTTCTGTGAAGCGAAACACATTAAGGGAAAAGGGAAAGTAGCCCCCCCGAAAACACTTGCAGAATTCTGCGTGACTCCGCGAGACGATTTGGCGAATGCCGCGGGAGAAAACGCGCGTTTTTAAAGGCCACATCTGTACTGTGTGCAGGCTGTGAGAACTGTGAGCAAAGGTGAATTGAAATGCAGGCCTTCTTAACCTAAGATAAGTCCAACCCATTGAAGTTGAGATGACCAATGTGAAAAGCTGTCGATCAAACGTGAAGACAAGTCTTTGTTCTCACCAAACTTAATCTGCATAGATTTTTTAACGTTGAGATTTTGTTTCAATAATAACTTGGATTAATATTAAATGAGTTTAATATCAGTTAGGGTAACATGAAGCATACCCAGACAGCAGGTGACTCGCACTGGTTCTGTCTACAAACTGGCAAATCCGTGTTACAATCACCTCCGTTGTACTGCTACAATACGGATCCAGCCCGGGACAGGTTTTAGTGGGCGGGAACAACAATCACAAGTCAGATTCGGGCCATATCCATGGAAACGAGCGCGCATCTGGATTTTTTGGAAGTGGATCGAGGTGGCCACAGTTTCTCTCCTACATTACCACACAATTTTTTCAAGGTAATTAAGCTTCTAAAGTGTGTTTAAACTGCTATAAATGAATTAATTTGTTGATTATGTTGTGTACTCGCTACCTTTTTTGCTCCTTAGATCAGTTTTGAAAAGCATTAGAGAACTTTTACGTTATCAGAGGGCATGAAGACGGTCGATGACTGTAAAATTATATGTATTAATTAAGCAACATAGTGTGTTTAAACTGCTTTTAATTAATTAATTTCTTGATTATGTTGCTCCTTAGATCAGTTTTGAAAAGTATTATCTAACTTTTACATTATCAGAGGGGATGGAGACGGTCCAGAACCCTGTAAAATTAACGTTATTGACAAATACTGCTTATAATAGTGTTACCTATTATTCATTTTTACTTCTTAAATGTGCAGTATGGAGGGATTTTCGGGTCAGATTGTAAACTAAAAGTCTAAAACTAAAAGTCTTAAACGAAAACTAAAAGTCTAAATTTGAAACTAAAAGTCGAAGTCGAAAAAACTAAAAGTCGAAGTCGAAAACTAAAAGTCGAAGTCGAAAATGAATTTTGTATTTAGGATTGGGCATTTTGTATTTAGGATTGGGCATTTAGCTATGAGGATTTAGGATTGGGCATTTAGGGATTTAGGATTGGCCATTTAATCATTTAGCCATTTAGGATTGTGCATTTGAGGATTGAGGAGTGTATGCAAATAAGGAGGTGTGGCCCAGATACTGGAGGCTGGGTTTGAAATGGCTGGTGCGCAGAGGCACCTTATGGACAGCAGAGGGAGCTCCAAGTATTAAGTACACTGTAATGAAACCAAACAGCGAGTGAGCAGGGCGGAGCGAGGACTGTACTTTGTAATCTAATAACTTCAACTTAATGACAGCATTGTAACATTTATGTGGCCTAACACACAAAGTCACCAGTGAGAGGAGTGCCATCGGTCTGACAACGAGAAAGCAGCAGGTACACTCTTAGAAAGTATGTGTTAATTTTCTACACATCTTTTTGTGTTAAGCTTTTAACACATTATGTGTAATTGTAACACAATATGTGTCATTTTGTGTTGATTCTGTGTTAAAATAAAACACAAGTTGTGTTAAAAGTAACACAAAATGTGTTGTTTCAATAATAATACAGAGATGGGTGGATTCTGGGACAACGCATTTAGTGTGTTGTCCCAGAATCAACACTAATGTGTTGTTTTTAACAATTCTAAGAGTGTAAGATGCTTACATTAGCTCCTAGTTTAGGGTGACCAAACGTCCTGTTTTCCCAGGACATGTCCTGACTGTTTTTTATAAAGTGATGAAAATGTCCTGGTTTTTATTATTTTCATCGGGCCATTAAGCGTGTAGTTTCTTTAAATATATGTTTGCGTTTGCACACAAAACATATGAAACTGGCTTCGCCCCATCTTGTTATAATTAGGGCTGTGACGGTGGCAGTTTTTTACCACCGCGATGGTAATGCACAAAATCACCGCGGTGGTGCAATGGTTATACTGGTAGGGGAGGGTGCATGCATGCGCCTATGTGCACGTGCACATTGATGCAAATAGGTCTTATACATAATGCATACATATATTTTGAAATATAAAAATGTAAACGAGGATTAGATATACAGATTTACAAACGTGCGTGTTCATAGGCGCCAAATTCTTTCTTTGCTGGTGGGTGCTCGTCACAGCGTCAAGCAATGCTTAGGTTACTTAGCAATGAAAGACACTCTGAAGCGCACATGCGCTTTGAAGAGGAGGAAAGCGCCGCGGTCACGTTTTCCGCAGGGTTTTTGATGCGACATGTGAAGTAAATGTAAAGCAACTATGCGTATGTGCTTGGCCATTTCTGTGGCTACTCGAGCCGAGCCCCGGAGCACCCAGGCGATCGGCACATATCTGAGTGTTTATTGTAGCACTTCCACTCATGAAAAAACAAGTGAGAAACCTTTTTGGGGTTATAATGTTTCCAGCCGCGCTGAAAATGCGTTCTGATGGTGTACTGGTAGCGCAGATTGATACTTTTTCACAGCTTTGAGTGACCAAGAGAACGGCCGTTTCTCAATCCGAAGGCTGCAGCCTCCGGAGGTCGCATATGCCGGCTGTATGTCATCAAGCCTGGTTTATTATTTTCAGACATTTGCAAGTCATAAGCTTACTGCAACAATTTATGATTAACAAAAAATAATAGTCAACTTTATAATGGTTAATGTTATGAAATAAGTCTTGATGACGTATGCAGCTTGCAAATGCGACGTCCGGAGGCTACAGTCTTCGGATTGAGAAACGGCCAATATCTTGCCTCATTGTTCCGCCCCCAAGCCAGCGGGTCATCACTGATATCAGTTGCCTTCCCTTGCAAATAGCGCATTAACTCCGCGTCTGCTTGCTGTTTGCTTTTTAGATGAAGCTGAAGACTTCTCACTGGGCGAGATTGTAGTTTATATTTTTCATAATTTGTGACGTGCACACTACCGCAGGTACTTCCCTTCAGTACTTTTCTGTTCTCTCTGTAATTGTTGTTGTGGTGCCTTAATTCCCCCATTAAAAATAAATTACACTATCTTATCTTGGCTAGTAACTAACACTTTCTTATCTTGCTTTTTTGTTGCATAATACAAGTAGTGTGTAGTAAAGCAAAATACAGGCATGTTTGGTGGGTTAGAGTCCCCTCTAGTTCCTTCATCCTGTTTGACTTCAGGTGAGTGCTCTCTGCTTGCCGCTGCAGATTGAGGGCTGATTATAACAAAATGAGGCGAAGCCAGTTTCATATGTTTTGTGTGCAAACGCAAGCATATATTTAAAGTAGGCTAAATGCTTAATGGCCCAATGAAAATAATGAAAACCAGGACATTTTTATTTCTTAATGTATATGTATAATAAAATACAGTTAAACAATACCCAGACAGAAGATGACCCCATACTTGCACCGGATCAGTTTATTTACATTCATTACATTTATTAAAGCATTTATGAAATATAAACCCCGTGAAACCATGTCTTCACTGTTATACTGTCATATAATTCGAAATATTTCTTGAGCAGCAAATTAGCATATTAGATTGATTTCTGAAAAATGATGTGACACTTAATAATGCTGAAAATTCAGCTATTAGCTCTGTAATTTCCTGCTGATCACTCCCACCTCTTTAAATAAATTGTCTATCTGTAAATAATAATCATATAAGTTCAGCCTTCAATCTTTTGATCTCACATATTATATTACCATATAGCTTCACTGTTAAACTAGAGGTAATTTCTAAAAGTGGTTAGTACATTACATGCATTACTGATTTTTTTATATATTTGGCACCTTAGTTTTGTGTGCAACTTTACACAACCTTTTACAGGGAATATGGTGTTTTTGTCTCCATACTTCACATTTTAAAAGGAATAACAGTTGAATTACTTGTAACTACTTCTGGCCTCAAAATATCAAAAAACAATAAGGATTTTTTCATAATAATTTTTTTTTAGAAACAATGAAAAGGAGGGAACCACCTTTAACAAGCTCTGGAGTCAGGCGGAGGGCTTGTATTTCCCTCGAAAAATGACTGCATGACATTGCAGAAGACTATTAGAATCAGAACCAACACAGGCTCCCAAAGTTGATGCAGATTTCATGACAAATGACACACAGAGCAGCAATGACTCAAGGTCCCCTCAAATATATTACCATTTAGATTCTGTTTGCACAGATAATATTGGAGAAGTGAAAGAAAGACAACATGTTTCAGAGGCAGAATCTGAATCAGAATCTGAGCTTGTAGATGAGCCAGTCAGCCTTGCTGAAAGTTTAGCCAATTGGTCTGTACATGTTGGTGTTTCTTAAGTAGCCCCCACAGCCCTCCTTAGTTTGTTGAGATTGTACCACCCAGAACTGCCCAAGGATACCATATCCAACAAAAATGTGGTGGTTTGTTATATTATCGAGGTATTATGACAGCTATGTTTAACACCATCAGCCAACTAATTGAAAATATTGCTGATGGCTTTACTTTTAGATTGCAGATAAATATTGATGGCTTGACATTATTTAAGAGCTCAAATTTACAGTTATGGCCCATTTTAGGACTTTTGTTGAGTGTCCCAATGAGAGAACCAGTTGTTATTGGCCTTTTTAGTGGTACAAAAAACCCAAATGCCCCTGATGATTTTTTGAAAGACTTCACCTATGAGTTAAAGCAGCTGCAGAAAGGATTTCATTTTAGAAGGAAAAAAGATTTAATTGAGCTGGATTCTGTTTTTGTGTGTAATACCCCTGCAAGAGCTTTTGTAAAAAAAAATTTGTGTTATGGACTGATTCAGCATTTTCAGACAGAGTTGATGCGGAACATTAAGGGGCTTTTTACACCTGGTCACTTCATGCGTTTTCTCTGATCGGATAGCTATCTGATCGTAAAAAGACCAGGTGTAATTGCCCTCTGAAACGATTTCGAGACGGATTTAAATCCGATCGCTCAAACCACTTCAGGAGGTGGTCTGGGACGCATTTCAGAGAAGTGTAAATGCATCTGGTTGATGAAACCACATAAGTCGCGCTTTACTCCTCCCAAACGTCAGCACGTCACTCGCAAGTAAGCTGGAAGAGCGCCAAACAAACAAAGCTGACACGCCTATTGCTTTATGGAGAGATGACAGCGGGTAAAAAAGCTTCCTAGAATCAATAAAAGAGTCTAATGACAAATTCAAATGATATTAAACAAAGAAATATAACTTCAAGAGAGAGTTTTGTGAATGCTTTTCCCGTCATGGACCTGCATTAAATTATCGCGCTGTCACTCTCCTGCTGCGCTGTACTGCGAGCTTCAGCTCATGCCGAGCAAGGAGACGCGCGTCCCCTGCCCAACATTCAGTACAACATACAGTAAGTGCTGCATATTGTTGCGTAAACGTCATCTTAAGTTTTTTAAGGCGGAGTAATAAATAGTGTATTTGCATTTTGGGCGGGGGTAAAAGATCAGATTCATATTCGTTTTGCCAAGACGCATTTATGTGGCCAAATGTAAATGGAACAGTTTTAACAAATCAGATAGCTATCCGATCAGAGAAAACACATAAAGTGACCAGGTGTAAAAAGGCCCTATCATGATGGACCACATGGATTTTATGGTCTAGATGTGAGCATGGTGACAAGATTCCCTTTGGATTACTTGCACCTTGCATGTTTAGGGGTCACACGGAGATTGTAAAATGTTTGGACTATGGGTCCTTTGAAATTTCGTTCATCCTCCCGTCTTGTTGATCAGATTTCTCATAGTCTAATTCAGATGTGTCCACACATAACCAATTGAGTTTGCATGGAACCCAAGGTCTCTGAGAGAGATAGACCATTGGTAAGCTACTGAACTAAGGCAGAGACAATGTGATCGAACAGCAAATACAGCTTGCTGCTGCTGTCAATAAACTTGCTTCATGTCTTGGGACAGAGACTCTGGTGGCTGAAATGCCACACAATATAAGTGTTCCACTGGTCACTATGCCTGAAGTTGAGGAGTTGGAGGAATGGCTGAAAGATTCATGAAATGCACGGACTAAACAAAACATGGTATGTTTTTCTTATTTTTTGTTATCGAAAGCTACTTTATAATTATAGCCAATTGGAGTGGTAATATTTGCAGATTAAAAAAGTGCAACTTAAATAACACTGGCGCAACAGATGATTTCCATAATGATCAATGCAATACATGCTTTATTCAGTGTTAAATTCTGGCCCAAATACCAGTAAAATCACATGCGCAAACATCAGTATACTGCGTTACGTGAATCATTTAAATAATCTCCCATAAATTTTGCTTCTAGAAATGCATACGCATTAAGGTCAGTCGCAAAAAAAACTAGACCACATCTTTTCATTGCTTATTATCTACGGTACGTCTGTAGTAAAACCTGACAATTGTTATTAAACGGTTGTCGCATGCTGTTAGTAAATCTGGTCCTTACTTTGTCTGCATAGTATTCCCTGCTCTCATCTATATTTTGAGATAATTAATAGAAAATAGAAAAATACAGCTGTTTTAGGAATGCTCCGATATGATTTTTTTTAGGGCGATACCAATTTTAACAATTATTGGACAATTCTGATATCAATTTGTCGCTTGCACTCTTATTTGATATTTTGTCATTAAAAATGTGTAGTATTTTGATCATGTTTTAAATCTAGAAAGTTTGAAAAACACCTGCAATAAAGCCCCTTAGCTCTGTGTTTCCCCAATTCAAGTAACTTATTTTAAAGTTATGTCTTTGTAGCCATGTTTGTTGTCTTTTTGTAGTTTTTTGTTAATTGGTTCCCTGTTGATTGTCTCCCCAGGTGTGTCTTGTTATCTTGTTAAACCCTTTGTATAAATAGCCCTGTGTTTGATCGTCAATCGAATGAGAGCCCTGGTGCAGCATTAGAAGTTGCATCTCCGGCAACCAGTCTGCTGCTGGATCCATTATGGTTTGTTGTTATGTAACACTGGTAGGAATAAGAGACAAGCAGAGGTGGCAGATCCAAAAGCAAACATGCTTTAATAAACATTGAAATGGTACAGGTAAAACTAGAACAGGATAAATCAGGCCGGACACCAACATGCTACATTAACAACAACAGACAACTGAACACAGGGCTGTTTATACACAGGTTTGTACAGGATAACAAGACACACCTGGGGAGACAATCAACAGGGAACCAATGAACAGAAGAACCACAACAAGACTACAAAGACATAACTTCAAAATAAGAGGCTTGGACTGGGGAAACACAGAACTAGATCATTACAGTGTTAATGGCAGTGGCAGGCCCCTTTTTTAAATGGTTTTCTATGGGCAGTGAGCGTTATGCACGCTGTTTATCCGCAACGATCGATAAAAGGGTCTATATGACAGTTAACAGCAAAAGAGCGCCCATGCTTCTATATTTGATTGCCAGGACAACTGCCTCGGTGGGTGCCTAGCAATATAAAAGTGACCAAAAAAGCATTGCGGCGGGCCTCGCGTTTCCAAGCCTTTAAAGTGTGTTTGATGTGATTTGTCCCTTAGAGGGCTGGTTCACAGTTTTTTTTTCCTAGGCTTGATTGTGATTATGGAGGGTAGTTTAACATGTCTTGATGCTTAGTTTTTTAATCAGTGTTTTAAAATATATTATTCATATATTTTAACTTATTCTACACCGCTGTTTCCATTGTCATTTTAATTGTTTATCATGTATTTTTGTCTTCAGATATCTGCTCTGGCTGCTGTTGGTGGACAAAACACAAAACAAATCACTTGGAATATACTTCACATACCAGACCATCACTTACCCTTGGAGGCGTCCCCAAAGTGTTAAATGCCAAAAGAGGGTTTTTACTGGCGCTAGCTGTAAGTATATCTGGCCCCAGTTATGTAGTCCAGCTCCGTTCATACAGTGTAGATTTTCAGAGAATTCGGTAGTAAGTCTTGAAAATGTACTGCTATAAATTCTGTTATAGAATGCGGTTGTCACTCCGCAAATAGCTATAATATGTGTGTTCACTTTCAAATAAAAATTAGCCCAAGCTTCACTCGCCCTCAAGCCATTGTAAGTGTACATAGCTTTCTTGTTTCTGATGAACACAAACCCTAACCCAGATTACAAAGAACCTCAGAAATCATGGATTGTTAAAAATAAGAAGGGACAAAAGAAATAAGAAATCAACATGGAGGCAGGCTGAATAAGGCCTATTCTCAATATTGGTCACAAAGTGTGGATATAAGATTAGTTCAGTCGAGAATATATGTATAATATTCAAATCAGCAGTTAATTAGTAAAGAGAGTGCCTATTTGAACATTTGCTTAAAAAGATTCGGACATGAGATCCAGACGTGGCCAGCGGGCGTCAGTGATCACTCACCCCGCTGACCACAGCCTGATCTTATCACTTATAATTTCCTGCTGTACTTGATGGTCAAAAATGAGTGTATTTGTTTTGGTCTGATGAAACCAGCAGTATTTTGTAGCAGATATGTGAGCGTATGACTCAAGTGTTTAAAGAAGACTCCCTCACTGATTGTAAAATGACCAGTAGGTGGTGCAATGATACAAACGGTGAAGCGGTTACTGTTATATTATCAGTAGAATATCGCACGGCTGGGAAGGGCTCTTAGCCAATCAGATTTGAGAACCAAAAGAAAGTCATGTACATCTACGGTGGTTTTAGGGTAAAGCTTGGGCTAATTTTCATTTAAAAATTAACTAATCCTTTTTAAGGACTCAAATACAGGACTGACAACCGTGTTCTACTGCTGTGTGAACGTGACCAAAGTGACATGCCATTGACTTGTATTATATGAGGCTGAGAAGGCGAGAGATAAAAATTGCGACATTTAGAAACTGAAGCCGCTAAATGTCGTAAAGTAACTGAAATATTTAGCAGCACAGCCAGCAGCAGCACCTCACAGTTAAATATAAGCAGCAGTGAAGAAGTGAGCCAGACAGCTATGCAGCAACATGCCACCAGTGATGATGAAGGACAGAAAGATGAGCTGGTTCCACAAGCAGATACAGGGCAAGTAAGTATGGAACATGAGAGGAGAATGAGAGTTACTTGCTAGGGATGATGTTAGGAAGTGATATTCAGGTTGCTACATTTTTATCTATGCCCAGTTTATGTTGCTGTATTAATGACTGCATTTTATAAAATGAAATGATGATTACAGTAGTTAAAACAACTAAACTTCAACATTTTAGCGGTAAAATACCACATGCAGTAGTTAATTTTAAGAAATATTTTGTGCTTTTACTTTTAAAGATGTTGGTAACGTTACAGTTAACGCTTACAAACTTTGAAGATTTTGAATAGAGAAGTTACATTTGTAATGGTGTATTTTCATTTAGATGTGGTATAATTATTTGTGCAGTAAGATTAATTAAGATTATTAAGTAATACATTTATGTTAAGACATCATGGAACAGATTATATAATATGCTGTTATCTTTAAATAAAACCTGTTTTTTACATTTAGTCAACATCAGTGCTATTGCTTTAATTTGGATGGTATAGTATCATGAGCCACAATTAAAGTATTGTGACATTCATGCCAGGCCTTATTGTTGTTGTTGTCGAGGTTCGGCGCCGATTGCTTTGGGCCGGGCCTAGTCAAAGTCCAGGGCTGTTTTTTAGTCCCAGTCCGTCCCTGGTTGTTTTACATGTAGGTCAGGGAGTGCATGGATGTTAACCAACCAAATTTGTACCAATTTCCATAGAAAAAAATAAAAACAGGATTTCCTAAAAATCAGCTACAGCTAGCTACTGTGCATTTTAATACAATACAATACAATTAAATTAAAATGTATTCCTATAGTGCTTTTCATAATTTTATAATTTTTAAGATAAAACAATTTATAAACTATAAATGAAACAAGTTCTAGACAGAAAGAAAAATCTTTTATTTCATTATTGTGAAGAACCCTTTAAAGAATCTTATTTGTTAGGAGTGTATTTCCTTAATGTTGTTTTCTAAGTAAAAAGTTACTGTCAGCTTTGCACTTCTACTGTTTGTTAAAGCTCACGTAACACACGTCTGTTCTGCATTTCTGATGTTACTGTAATCTGGAGTACCTATAGAGTAGTATTACATTCTATATATCTCCAAAGAGTCTTTAGTTTAATCAGATTTATAAAAGAAATATTAGCTTTACGGAATCTTTCCGATAAAGTACGAAGAAATGAAGGAGGAGTTACTAACGTGGGAGGAGCGAGTATGCAACACTATACAACACTTATAACTTATGATTCACTACATTTTCGAGTCATTTATATAATATGCACGTGCCTATTTCCAACAAAAGACAGAAGTCTCACTTACCGCATGCAACTCATGACCCTGTTGGGAAAATCCACTGCATCAAACACACATGCAAACTCTACTGCTACCCCGGATAATAAACTACATCTATTGTTTTCATAAGGCTGGCTTTCTTCTCCTTACATCCAAAAACACACTTCTTCTTTCGTGCCATTGTTGAGTTTTGAAATTAAACAAAGCTGTGTCGCGTGATAAGATTTGCAAGTTCTAGCGTCTCTCACTGATTGACGGGTGGGCGGGGTTTTCCGGGTGAAGTACCCATATAAAGAAGTGCTACGTATAGAAAACCCAGAAACATCAGCTGGACCTGTAATCGAAAAAAACTTTTCGAAACTTGTACAAACCCTGGCGAAGTGCATTTGGCACAGAAAGACTCTGTAACACGTCCATCTGCTTTTTTGACACTTTGCCTACATTTAGCATGAGGAAACAACTCTATAGCTGTTTTAATAAGTCAGAATGCTTGAAATACCATTGAACCCCCCCCCCCCTTTAATGTTGTTTAAAGTTGACATATTTTTGGATTGCTGTACTACATTTAGTTTGCTTGCCAAACTTTATGGGGCGGTTTCCCAGAAACCTGAGACAAAACAATAGCACAAGCTGGTTTCTGTCATTTACTGTAGTTTTTATCACACTAATGTAAATTCAAGTGTTTGTTTTTAAAATAAGTTTGTTTTTAGTTAGTTATTTAATGCTATAAAAACAGTGGTGTCACGTCATGATTGACAGCTGTGATATGTGCATTCTGCGAGGGCGGGGCCTTAATTTGGCTGCTTTACTTCCTGCTCACTACTGCGCAGGACTGGTTCCGAAATCACTACTGCGCAGACTCAAGACCCAAGATGTCAGCTGACACTGACGGCTTCTCTTTTCCCCAATGGAAGAGAGGGAACGGCTTTGTCCATCTTTTCTCAATGTCAAGGATAATTCCTTGGTAGGACTGGTCCTTCCAAGTCACTTATTTTAGAGGCTAGGCGAGGCTCCTCTTTAGCATTCAGAGAACACGTAAATGGAACAGGCTAGCAAATGCACGTCATTGCGTCATTGGTGTGCTTTCGGCACTGTTTGCATAGGATTGTGGGTAATTTCAGAGCGCAAAGACTACACAAATGCATCCTTTCCTGTATATGGGATATTTTTCGAACGAAGGAAACAGTCCTGGGTTGAAATTCTGAGGATCCTCGACATTGGAACAGTCCTTCAACGGATGTTGATGACGTAGCACCCTCGAAATTCTTGCTTCCGAGGATCCTTTCTTTACATTCAGAAACACCTTATGACTGATAAATTTTAGGATGTTTATAAATTAAGGCATCTCAAACATGCATTTTAGTCTGGGACTAGTATAAGCCTTGTTCAGGAAACCGCCCCTATATCGCATATTCTTAATCAGATTCTTATGCAGTAATGGCCACAAATGTTTTGTTATTTCATTTCAAGCCATACATATCAAAGAATTAAAAGACTTAAAAATGCAGGGCTGCAAACCCTTAAGCATTCAGCGTGTTTACAAAAGCCGGGGAGAGAACTACAAACTACAGAGCGAGTGTGTGACTGCACGATGGTAAAATAGCAACACACAATGTAAGTAGCTACACCAGTGCTCCCAGTACTGACACTTTTATATTTTACTGTACCTTCACTTTCTTTTGTGTGCCACCACTTCTTATGTTGCTGGTCAGGGCCTGAAGTTAACTTTTTTGACCACCAGCCACTGTGGCAGGTGGATTTAGAAATCCACCTGCCACAGTGACTTTTTACCAGCCAGTTTTTTTTTTTTTTTTGCCTGAATAGTGAATGATAACACTGTTTTTAATATATGAATTAAATATAATAATTTTTTAGAGCTACAAAAGTGAATTTCTCTTTGTCTTAGGTTGTTTGATTAACATTAATGACACAGACTTAAAGGACAAGTTCGGTATTTTAGACTTAAAGCCCTGTTTTCAGATTGTTTATGGTCAAATAGAATGGTTATGACTGAAATTTCGACATTTTCGGCTGCCCTGAGAATTTTCGCGTGTTTGTGTTTCAGCTCAGACCTCTACAATGGCTTTATAGGTGCACTGGAACAATCCTTCCTAAAATGCATTAAACTTTCGTTTACAAAGACGAGAAACTCACCGAGTGGTCAGGGGTGTTCACTGATATGCTCACACAAAAATCGCGTTAAAAGATGCTTTCCAACAGCTGTTTTAGCATTCGTTGTTAACTTGTGGACCTATTTCCCCAAACGCCTCACACCCGTACATTCTTCCGCTTAGAGCTTGAATAATAAACACTCCAGCCCAGGAGGTGGCGCTAATCCGCCTTTGCCAATTGCAAGAATAGAAACAAAGTTCCCGGCGCGGAGTAATACCGTACCTCACAGGACGTCTAATACAGTCAATGGAGTTGGTAAAAACTACGATAAAACCTGTTGGAATGCGTCTTTTGGAGCGATTTTTGTGTGAGCATACCAGTGAACACCCCTGACCACTCGGTGAGTTTCACGTCTTTGTAAACGAAAGTTTAATGCATTTTAGGAAGGATTGTTCCAGTGCACCTATAAAGCCATTGTAGAGGTCTGAGCTGAAACACAAACAAGCGAAAATTCTCAGGGCAGCCGAAAATGTCGAAATTTCAGTCAAAACCATTCTATTTGACCATAAACAATCTGAAAACAGGGCTTTAAGTCTAAAATACCGAACTTGTCCTTTAAGTATGTTAATTGAGTTTACTGTCTCTTTAAGACCATCACAGACACAGTTTTTGACTCTCTAGTCTCTATACATACACTTAAGTTAAGACATAACGAAATGTTTTATTAGAATAAGAATACTGTTGAGATCATTTTGTTTATTATATGTGCCCTGTCAAGAGCAGAAAGATTTTATGTACGCTTGCTTTGAGGAAGGCGTCTCTCCGATGTTCCCTATTGAGTGCCCTTAAACCCGCGCGCGCACACAGAGACAGAGGGGGCACAAACTGCGCACATAAACGCCCCACATACGTTTGTTTTTTCATTACTCTATTCGCAAAATGTATGTTAATATACTACAGTATAAGACACAGTAGCGCAACTCTCTTTAAAGTTTACATATCAAGAGTTCTGATCCGTCACAGCAGAACTACACATCTGTGCAACTGTGATTATACTGTAGTCTATGTGACTGCATTCTCATCCCATCTCATCAACAGTTTAATACTTACTCGCACATCCAAACGTAGTCAGAGAAGTGCCTCATCTTCTTTCCAATCGCATGAACGTTGCGAAACAGCAGTCGCATCCTCTCAATGAATCACTCAATTTGCATCAGTGATATGCGCAGGTTGATAAGAAATGAGCGGTTGCCGGTTACCCAGACAAATATTTTAATGATATTCGGGCCGCGGTCAGTCGGTCGGGTTTAAAAACTATTTTGAACAATTCCGGGCGGGTTAGTTGAAAATGTCGGTCGGGAGTGGGTTGTTTATACATTGACCCGCGCATCACTGATTCGCATTGGCTACCCGCCAATGTGGCTGGTAGATTGACAGTGTTACCCGCCAATTGCAAAATCCACCCGCATTTGGCGCGTGGTCGGGTGTTAATTTCAGGCCCTGTTGCTGGTACTTTGCAAAGAGTCAAAGAGCATTTCACTTTATGTGGCGCTGCGCAGAAAGTTTGGCAGCATGGATATCGGAGAACCGCGAGAGCAAGTCGAAATGTTACAAAATGATCCGCCTTTACCTTTGCTCTTGCGGTACTCTGATGTCATACGCTGATCAGTCAGTGCAGCACCACATACAGTGGAACACACAAAGCGTCAAGGTCTGGATAAGCAGCAGACCTGACCGGATTCCACGCACGCAGATAGAAAACTGCAGATTTAATTAACCCCCTTCACCTGCGTGTGCATGTTTGTAAGCAGTACAAGCCTGCGTGATGTTTGCTGTGCCAGTTTTTGATCAAAGAAAAAAAAATCAATTGATAATTGACATCTAGTAGTAGTAGATAACTTTATTATCACCGCGGGGCAGTTGGGTTTGCGGCACAGTTGCAAGGCACTTCATGACAGGACATCAGACATATGACACCAGCAAATAGTCCACAAACAAACATAACATAAAGAACATACCTCACACCCTATAATACACTTACATCCTTGGGTATAATCAGGCCAACTTAACATCTAGCATATTTCACTGATTTAAGACTCTTATGGCTTATAAAAATTAAATTTAAATCTGTTTTTCCTCATGCAAAAACAATGCCCAGATGGCATTAGTTTAAAATGAGATGCCAGCGGGGGTGTATAGTCACATACAACCCAGTCGGCATTTCAACGTTGATTCAACGTTGAATCAACGTCAGGTACCAACGTTGAATCAACGTTGGATTACCTTTCGGTTTTGCAAAAAATTTCAACGTTGAAATCACGACGTTGTTTCAACGTCACACTTTCAACATAGGTGAATTATGGTTGATATCATGACGCAATTTCAACCTTCTATTTCCTTGTTGTTTTTAACACTAAATATAGATTTTTACATTACACTGCAATACTCACTAAATTATTTACTGTAAACGTGTCATTTTTAGTGCAATTATCATATGAATGCAACTTGCTACGCATAACTTACAGTACAACCCCATTCATAAAACTAAACACTTAAGGAAGGTAAAGTTTAAATGTGGACAAATAAGATGGCAGGTGCCTACCCTTTCCAAATAAACATGAAAGCAGCTGTTAAAAATATTTTTTATGGATAAAACACATTCTTTCAAACAGTTAGGTTTCCAGTTAGTAGTGCAGAAGTGGAATTTTCTAAATATAGAATAAAATCATAAAATATGAAACAAAATCATGTTTAAAAGTCATTTTATTAATCTGAATAGAAAAACTTTATTCAAGAAAAACTGCAAATATGAATTTTGTTGTTGGTTTAGTTGACAGTCTTCTTATGGCCACCACCACCCATCTATTCTGGCTCATGCTGTACTTAATACGATGACAGCATCTAAGGAGGGGGAAAAAACACAAGATATTTAATTTTCAAAAAATGCTGCATTTTAGCCCATGTACAAAAAAATCTTGTTATTGCACATCAGGGTAAGATGCGTTTTCTTTGATAGTCTGACTTGAAACATTGCATAGCCATCTGATGAAAGAACAAAGCTGTTGTGTTTACGAAGATGACAATGAGGTTCAATTAATATCATCTACAGTGCATTCAGAAATCATACACCTTTCACTTTCAATTTTATGTTGTTGCATGATACTGTAATTGTTTAGATATTTTTACAAAGTAAAAACAGAATTTTAGAAACTTTTGCAAATGTATGAAAAGAGAAAACACATCATATTTACATTATACATATTCAGACCCTTTGCAACAACTGAGGTTGCTGAGATGTTTCTACACCTTAAATCGTCCTGATGAACAAAGATTTTTTAAGGAATGTCTGCAACCAAACTGACCAGAAGCACCATTGACTTACATAGTAAGATAAAAGAATACTATGGTAGTGAATGGTGCTTCTGATCGATTTGGTTACAAATGAATCCAATACTGAATGCTTAAGTGATATTAACTTTATATTTTCAACACCCCTAAATGAGATGCTTAACAAAGCAAACACTGACAGGTTGCTTTACGTGTGGGTCAAACAGCCTTTTGTGTAGTCCCTTACCAATGAAATCGAAGATGGACTTCAGAACTTCTGGACTGTCTGTGTAAGCCTTTAAACTCGCCCAGACCAGCAAGGCATCTTGTTAGCAGACATCCCGACCTGATCAAAAAATTTTGATTAGGAGATGTTCTAATCCTATTTTTAATATATGTTTTACAAACTTACCACAGGTGATCTGGCAAAGCGACTTACGAAACAGCATCTTCCCAAATCTCCTCTTCAGGCTCATCTTAGCAATCATTGCATTTGATAAAGTTTGGAAAAAGAAAAACATATTTCATTAGTATAGAAATATAAATGTAATCTTGTGGTAAGAAATATAGAAAACTGTGGCCCAAGTACAACTTTTAAAGAAATTAAGAATGTTTACATTTTTTGTCATAACACTATTCATTACCTTTTAAAGGGGGAATGATTTGGGGATCTGGAAAGACACACTACTCACCTCTCTGTATTTTATCACACGTCTTCAAATTGCATGTTGATCTGCGAACAATTTAAAACACATAATAAAATAAAAACAAGTCATAGCCCCTTTTAAAAAGAAAACATAAATTGTGAAATACAAAACACTGCATCTTAATTATTAGGATTAGTAGAATTCGATTTGGTTACAAAACAAATATTAAATGCATTGTAAGGTTTTAGGGGAGACGCTTCACAAAAAAGAAATGGTAAATTACGGATTTCTATTACAACATGGTATCTTGGTGGTGCATTACCAGGGTAGGTGGTAGCTCATTGAAAATTTTAAAAATTATGAATAAAGCCATAATACATAAAGATAAGAACATATAAATGCTGTCATGTACACCACCACAAAGACCCATTTTTTTCTGTCAATATGAAGCCTCTATAAAACTTGCATCAACATCCACTCTGAACACTGGATTAACTTTTGTCTCTGTATACTGAAAACAAAGTGTTTGAAATATGTAGGCCTACATACTGTAGAAGGAATAGTGGCATACAAAAGAAATTAATTGCTGTGCTGAAAAGTAACCATTGTATCCTAAATTAGTTTCTTATATTTTCCTAATGACAATGATAAACCAGTCCTGAGAAACAAGAAGCAGGTGTTTTTAAAAAGCCACTCTCAATTCTCACCTGTGAAGTTTCTTGTGTTTGTGTGTCATTCTGTTTCTGACCTGACAACCCTTGCTGTCTGTTTCTTGTTCAATCTTGACAAAATATAAAAAAGAAAAATTAGTGCAATATTGGAAGAGAATTCTATAATGACTTTTATCAGAACATGAATACATACACTTGCATACTGCATTTAAGTAAATATTGTAGAATAGCAGGGTTAACACAACATTACCTGATCCAGATGTAGTGGCTGTTGATGCATGAAAATCTCAGCATTGACAAGATCATCATCACTATTCTAATTTGAAGGGCTCTGATAACGAAGACATTACAAAAGAGTTATAAAAATATACTAAAAACAAGAGCCCATTTGTCTAGATAACCATTATTTTCTATTTCCATTAAAACTTGCTAACTATTCAACAAGTAAGCAAATTTACACCGTTACAATGTATTTCAATTCGAATAGAACATGCAAACTTACACGACATGATATTTTCGTACAAAGGAGTTAACTTAAGTGTTTCATGCCGCTTAAAATCATGGATACTGCGCGAATGACCGCAGGTGAGCGTCATAAGCGTAATTGACGGATTGCCATGGAAACATCACGTCGACTATCTTGTCCCTTTTAATTTTATAACTGCATTTATACACATTACCCCGTCGAGAAAACCTCAGCATGATTAATATTGGATTCGACGCCCATGTTATCACGTCATCAATAAGTTTGGATTAATGTCATTAACACGAACTGCTATACGTATCCGTTATTGCGAATTCGTGAGCCATAAAACACCAACATCTCATCTAAGTTTTAACACTTTATCAGTATGAATTTGAAAAACTAAGCAGCTTAACACTGACTGCACCGCACTCGAGCTGCTCCTCCTTACAAAAGGCTGATAGGTGTCTGTGGCGCCTGTAAAAGAACTCTCTGATATAAATTACGCAGACTGAACTACAAAATAAACACTTTTTCACCGAAGTTGTCCAAAAAAGCCCTTACATTTATAACTAGTTGCTTTTTTGAAGCAAAAACAACCAAGTGGTTAAGTTGATAAAAACACACATCATCTTAATTTATTAATATTCATAATAACGAAGTCCAATTTCGGCGGGAACATCCCGTGGACTAGTAGATTAACTACTATAACGAATACATTCGCAACTAACAGAAAAAAACCCGATTTGGCATCGTGCTTTTTTGTCATACCACTTTGTATATGTGAATAAAATAACGTTATGCGTTTACATTGACTTATATTTTTCTTACCTCTTCTTTCTCTGAAGAATTTTCTCGTGTGATCCGCAAGATCTCGCAGACAGCCGTTAAAACAGTCCAGTCTCGTGTAATCTCGCGAGATTACTCGCTACCTGTATATTCAATTATTTGTTACATTTTTTTATAATTTCATCAAATTTATAAAATGAGTTTTTAATTTTTTTTTCTGAATGATTCACATATTATAAAACATTATTTTATTGTCTCTCTGCAACCATTTACTTCACTGTTGTTTCAACGTTGAATCAACGTTGAACAAACAACTGACGTTATTTCAACCAAATTTCAACGTTGATTTTTAAGCATTTTATTAACCTTTTTCAACCGTTTACCATTCACCCTTGTTTCAACGTTGAACAAACAACTGACCTAATTTCAACCAAATTTCAACGTTGAAGGTCGGTCATATGCCCGCTGGGAATGATGTTAGCCTTTCCTCACCACTCTGTCTTTGTAAATGTGTTCTATGCTTGATAGGATTATCACAATTAACTTGCTTGGGATAGTTGTAACTGTTTTTCTGATTTTCTATTTCTCTGACTTTCCAAACCAGTAGGTAATACGGCAAGTTAAAATCCTTTCAATAAAAGCAGTATAGAACATATGTAGCATTTTGTTATTGACATTAAAAACAAGCAGTTTCTTGAAAAAGTACATTCTTTGTGTGTCTTCGTATGCAAAAAATCAGTCCATGAGTCCCATTTAAGCTTATAGTCGAATCCAATGACAAGTTATTTGTAATTTGTAACAACCTGTATAGACTCCATTAATAAAAGTATTGGTGGATTGCTGTGACTTTCTAAAATCTATGAACATCTCTTTAGTCTAATTGGTATCTAAATTAGGTGTGACTCATTGCACCATTCTAGAAAGGAGTTTAAAACTAGCCCATGATCCACCTCCCCATTCTGTAACAAGCTAACTAGGGCTGTATCATCTCCATATTTAATAAAGTGCCTATTTTAAAAAGTCCTAGAGCAATTTGTGTTTAAGATAGAAAATAGTAAAGGAGATAAAACACATCCTTGTGGGGAGCCTGTGGATGTTATCATTGCATCAGACAGAGATGAGCCCACTCTGACCCGCTGAACAAAAAGTGCTATTGGTCGGTAGTCTTTAGGCTCTGTGGGTCTTGGAAGTTTCTCTGATGAGGATGAACACCAAGGTTGCCTCAATCTCTTTCTGTAACTGTACTTGACCAGCTTTATTTGTCTTTTAATCTGTCTCTGTATATCCCTTTTAGCTGTATCATCTTGATTCCAATATGCCTTTTTCTTTTCAATTATAAGATGCTTTAATTTGTTTTAAATCCAGGGCTTGTCATTTGGAAGAACTATTAGTTTTGTGGGTATCACTGAGTCTAAACAAAAATTGATATACTGTAGTCAGATATTGTTTCTACCTGTTCATTTATATTAGGACATTTAAATATGTCCTAGGTTGTGCAACCAAAACAACCTTGCAGGGCCATAATAGTGCCATTATTCCATACTTTAACTGTGCGTTTTTGAGGCTACTCCCTCTGCAAGAGCCTTTGATATATAGGAGATAAACCACATTGTGGTCAGATGCCCCTAGAAACAATAATATATTTATACAAAATATCATGACATGCACATTATCTGTTGCTTTAGTTTAAGTGCTCATTTGGTTTGGTGTGTTTTGAGTGTGACAGTCCCTCCAGCACCAATCAATCACAAATCATCACTTCTCCTCTTTCTCAGTGGATAAAATGCAAAGCACTCTGGTAAACAAAATCTGAAGGAAAAACACAGAAAATGTTGATGAAGATTTCTGGTTCCCAGAATGCTTTGCATGAGGCTGTTATTTCAGTTTCATTCTGTAAAGATAAAGACTTGTTATTGTTTAATGTTCATTTAACTTTGAACAAACTGTTGCCAGGAAATAACATCAATTTTAATCTACAGTAAATTACTGTCAACCAGCTGCCAGTAATATTGTAATTTCTACAGAAATCAGTTTAAGTGTAATTCATCTTTACATCTCTTATTGTTCATTCTAGATGCTTGACTGGTGTGAACATCGAGAGGAGAACAAACGTCAGCCAGATGAATTTGGCCAAGAAGACAGAGAACCTTGTGCAGGAAGGGCAAGCAACAGTGAATTCCCATGTGGCCACCCTTGTTAAAAAACTGATGAACCTTGAGTGAGGTTTTATTTAATCAGGTGAACTCATAGCATTGTTTTCTGCAACCAGATGCTTGTGAAGTTACATCATTGTGTGTTCTTTAACATTTTGCAATAAGATTTTAATGTGGCATCTTGTTTTGTTCAAGACTGCTGTCACGGTTTTGATGAATACAATTATTAATGCAGTTGTTGAGATTAGAAATGGCTGATGAAGTTAAAAGGCGGTTTCAATTGAATATGTAACAAGGCCAATATGTAGACGAGCATTCAGTCATGAGAAATCACTTCCGCAAAGATTCGTTGCATAAAGGGAGGCTAAATTAATGTACATTAAGTTACTATGGAGATTTACTCTTTGCAGCAACAACCAGGCTAAGATTAATCATTAAAGAGGATTAAATAATGGGGTGCCCATATTAATGCCCAGTGATTAAGAGAGTAAATGATTTCGTAATGCAATTTCCCCTTCAATTTCAATTGTTTTACTTCAATGAAACATTATACTTTTGTGATTTTTCCTTTTATTAAGCTTTAAAAAAGAAATATTATAGATTATGTTTTATAGCTTTCTTTGCTCATATTTACCAAGGGTGCCCAAACTTTCGAGCCCCACTGTAAGTCTTTAAAAGTTTTTTATCGATGTGGTTTAAACGAGCCGCTCAAATCACAACTTACGCAATATGAGCCTCAAGGAAGTTTTGAGAACTTTGTGAAGCTAGCCTGGCGTAAAGCAGGCCTTCCTCCACTGACCTTCACTTTCTTTTGCATGCCACCACTTCTCATGTTGCTGGTACTTTGTAAAGAGTCAAAGAGCGTTTCACTTTATGTGGCGCTGCGCAGAAAGTTCGGCAGCGAGGACATCAGAGTACCACGAGAGCAAGTCAAAATGTTACAAAATGGTCCGCCTTAACCTTTGCTCTTGCGGTACTCTGATGTCATACACCGATCGGTCAGCGCCGAACCACATAAAGTCGAACACACAAAGCGTCAAGGTCTGGATAAGCAGCAGATTCCACACACGCAGATAGAAAACTGCAAATTTAATTAACCCACACCCGCATATGCATGTTTGTAAGCAGTACGCCTGCGTGATGTTTGCTGTGACAGTTTTTGATAAAAGAGAAAAAATCTATTGATAATATTTATACAAAATATAATTATATGGTCATGACATGCACATTATCTGTTGCTTTCGTTTACTATAAAGTGCTCATTTGGTTTGGTGTATTTTGAGTGTGACAGTCCATCTATTAGCACCAATCAATCACAAATCATCACTTCTCCTTTTTCATAGTGGATGAAATGCAAAGCATTCTGGGGAAACAAAATCTGAAGGGAAAAAAACGTTGATGAGGATTTCTGGTTCCCAGAATGCTTTGCATGAGGCTGTTATTTCAGTTTCATTCTGTAAAGATAAAGACTTGTTATTGTTTAATGTTCATTTAACTTTGAACAAAATGTTGCCAGGAAATAACATCAATTTGAATCTACAATAAGTTACTGGCGAACAGCTGCCAGAAATATTGTAATTACTACAGAAATCAGTTTCAGTGTAATTCATCTTTACTTCTCATATTGTACATTCTAGATGCTTGACTGGTGTGAACACCGAGAGGAGAACAAAAGTCAGCCAGATGAATGTGGCCAAGAAGACAGAGAACCTGAGCCTGTTCACAAGATGGCTGCTGCCACACCCAAGCCTGTTCACAAGATACCTTTGCTTTCACAGTACTCTGATGTCATACGCCGATCAGTCAGTACGGCACCACATAAAGTCGAACACACAAAGCGTCAAGGTCTGGATAAGCAGCAGATTCCACACAGGCAGATAGAAAACTGCAGATTTAATTAACCCTCACCCGTATGTGCATGTAAGCAGTAAAAGCCTGCGTGATGTTTGCTGTGACAGTTTTTGATAAAAGAGAAAAAATCAATTGATATTCGACATCAATAAATAAAAATATATTTACACAAAATAAAATTATATGGTCATGACATGCACATTATCTGTTGCTTTGTTTACTATAATGTGCTCATTTGGTTTGGTGTATTTTGAGTGTGACAGCCCATCTATTAGCACCAATCAATTACAAATCATCACTTCTCATTTTCATAGTGGATGAAATGCAAAGCATTCTGGGAAACAAAATCTGAAGGCAAAAAAACAGAAGGTTGATGAGGATTTCTGGTTCCCAGAATGCTTTCTTTCATTCTGTAAAGATAAAGACTTGTTATTGTTTAATAGTGATGGGAATTTTTGTTCATTTAAGTGACTCGTTCATTTTCAGTTCGTTTACAGAAATGATTCGTCCAGATTCGTTCACTGATTCGTTCAGTGACCATTTCTTTATTTTACATAAATACACCAATAGGGGGCGAAGATGTGTGTCCTTATGTGTTTATAAGACAATGAAAGATGTTTTACAAAAACTCATGTGTTTTTAAAAAAGCTCAAATTGTGAAATACTAAGCATAATTTTATCAAGCTACAGAATATATTAAGACACATGTACATTTATAGTACATCTATGTTAATCTGGATTTGTTGCAAATAAAGACTCGCGTGCTGTGAGTGATTGGCATGCCTCCTCTGGTTCAGTCAGTCATCAGAATCTCGTTCATATAATTTAGGGATGCACCGATACCGATACTGGTATCGGGTATCGGCCTTGATACCACATTTTCGAAAGTACTCGTTAAAAGTCCCCCGATACCTGGAATCGATACCACGGTCTGAGAAATGTCTATGTTTGAGCGGCGTGTAAGGGGTTAATGCCTCTTGTGTTGTCCAAAGAGGCAGAGTTTACAACAAACTGGAAAACTAGTCCTTTGTTTTTTTGTTAAATGATATGACTAAAGCTGTTACCTGTAAATTTAAATCATGTTTTTTTATTAAGTACTCGGTATCGGTATCGGCAAGTACTGAAATGCAAGTACTCGTACTCATATTCCAAAAAAGTGGTATCGGTGCATCCCTAATATAATTTCGGTCATGTCGTTCATGACTTCGTTCAGACACAGATGACTGACTAAAGTTCAGTGGATTCGTTCAGCAGCTCAAACCAATAATATATTCTTACTACAGCCCAAACTCAGAGACTGGCTCAAGCTAACAGAACAACAGCAGCCACACATTTAATTTGTTTTTACTACAGTCACCAGAGTGACCAAGATAGTTGTTTTAAAACTATAATAAACAAAAATACCACATTTTTCTACAGTAATTACCTTGATAATCATTTGTATTAAGGTAAATAGTCCGCCTAAACATGTTTACTATAACTTTATTAAAGCGTAACTAAACCCTAAACCAACTTTTTTAGTTAATGATCTGTAAGAATGGGGCTTTATTAATGCTGTTCATTGATTTTAGTAAGTTTTTTGACATTTGGATATAAAGTGTTTCAATACTACAATATATGGTGTAAAAACGTCTGAGTGCTGCCCTCTTCAGGTTGAACGGTGGCTACTGCAGTTGAATTTTCCTATTGGATGGTGGGTCCAAAAAATGACTCGTGACTTAAGCAGGTTCAAGATCACCAAGCCCTTATTACAATCTCACCACACACTTAGTTCGTCCCCTCTATCTCCTTGGGATCTGCCCACTTTTCTTGCATTTTTTAAATATTGCCAGTGGGTGGAGTCAGGCTCTGACCAGGGGTTTAGTTACGCTTTAAATAAAACCACATTATTCTTTCACAAGATTGTTTACATTGCACTCGCTTCTGTACGATCCCTCTCATTCATTAGGTTGTAACTTTAATGTACCAGTCATTCGGTTTGTTTAAGAACGCGATCTCTCTCTCGTTCGTTCAGACTCAAAACAGCGATTCAGTCAGTGAAGGGCGTATTCATTCAGGACGTTAAGCCAATCATATGCTCGACCACAGCTCATTCTCAATTGCCATTGGCTCGTACTTTTGTCACTCTTTGAAGGTAGAAAGAAGGGCGCGCTTCATTTGTCCGTGCTCCTCAAGAGGGGAGGGAAATTTCAGTGAACAAGAAATCAGTGGATGGTGTGAATGAGAACGATTCGTTCACCTAAAAGATTTGTTCAAAAAGAACGATTCGTTCACGAACGTAACATCACTATTGTTTAATGTTCATTTAACTTTGAACAAACTGCTGCCAGGAAATAACATCAATTTTAATCTACAGTAAATTACTGTCAACCAGCTGCCAGTAATATTGTAATTTCTACAGAAATCTGTTTAAATGTTATTAATCTTTACTTCTCTTATTGTATGTCACAGGTGGAAGCGGACTGCCCCTGTCGCAGGTCACGCTCCTCCTTCTACTTCCACCCGAGGAGGTCCCAAAACACCCCAATGACCAGACAGACAAAAGAATAAAAATTAAAAAGTTTTATTAAATATTAAAAAACATGTAGGGGGAATTAAATACTTTAAAAAAAGGGATTTTCAGTCTTTCAGTCTCATGGGCACACCCAGGGGAGGGGCATTTGGGTCCACTGGGCTCTTGGCTCCGGGCGTGCAGGTGAGTATACAGGGGTAATACGCTGGCTCTTAGCTTTGGGCGAACGGTGAGTATACAGAAGGGCAAACTGGGTATTCACTAGGGCATACAGGTGAGTATACAGGGGTAATACTCTGGCTCTTAGCTTTGGGTGTATGGTGAGTATACAGTAGGGCACACGGGATCTTTGCTTTGGGCATACAAATGAGGGAAAAGGGATCTGGAGTCACAAGCAGCCTACATAAGAAAGTGGTCATCCACCAGCACCAGTACTCGTTCTCTCCGACAGGTTTTCTTTCCCGGCCTAGGAGGTGATTGCTGACAACATGGACACAGCACGACACTGCAATTTCCAAGTGTACACACAGCAAAGGAAAAGACTCACCCACTGCACTCCACACACTCACAGTTAATTAAGGTCAGAACTAGAGGTCGACTGATATGGCTTTGTCTCTGGCTGATGCAGATTTTTCATCATCTCATCATTAGCAGATATTTTAAATGTAAAAATGTCACTATTTAAGTCAAAGTATTTAAAAAAATTATGACTGGTCTTTCTGAAGAGTTGTACAACCTCCTCTGCACCATGCATTTATCAGACACAGATATTACCTAAAACTCTGCTGTCATTATCTTTGATCAGTTTTTTTCTATGTCTTTTATTGCTCTGTAGGATAAAATCCTTATTTGGTAGACCTGATAAATTATTTATTCATCATAAAGTTAACATAGTAAATGTCTATGTTTTTTAGTTGAGAATATTATTTAGGGGAAATCTTTCTAAACACATACACACTCATTTCTGGGGGTCCCGGGTCCGGTGACATGCCCCCACAGAAGATAATAAAAACAAAATAACCCCTGAAACGAAGACTTCTGGTGAAAATAGTGGAAACTAATTAATAAATTTAGATAAATATATTTTATATAACTTCTTAGGCCCTAAATATTTAATGAATAGCAAAGTAAGTTATGCCTAAGTATACAAGACTGAACCACATAGATGTGAAATATAAAGGCTATCATGATCATTTTGCCAACAATGAACAATGGTTTTAATTTAAGTTTATAATACGCCCTCTTCAAAGACCCCACCCCTTTTTCAACCTTGAGCTATCTAACTCCATAATTATTTAATAAGAAACCCATCAGAAATGATTGACACATTATGAGACGGGAGGGAGCGGGACACAGGAACAGAGGGAGAGCACTTGAGAGATATATATGTGGATTGTTAGGCTAAATCTGTACTATCTCTTTTAATATAATCACTTTCTTATCAACTATATTTGAGTTTTAAAAATCCACATAATTACATACCATATGAGCCTCTGGAGACGACTGACGGACAATGAACCTTAACATTGCTCCATCCTGTGCCCGCAGCCTCTCGCTCCTCTTGTGATTATCTCCTCATGCGTGCTGCTTTATATCACACACTCCGCCGTGACAAACAGAAAAAACGCGACGGCATATGGTACAATTGGCCTTGTATTCATTGTCCCTCACGCATTCCAGCCACGGGTAGTCATTTTCCCATTCAATTCTATATTTTTGTGCTTGTTTCTTTTTCGCCGGCTGCTCGGATGCAGTCATTTTTACATTTCCCGCTGTTGTCACTTGTCGTCATCGTTGCTATGATACGTGACATCACAATGACTGAAACGACCAATGGGGCTGCAAGATGTTAAAAACGCTACGCAGATCATAGACAAACAGAGGGAGAAATTACCGCACCGTCAGGGTTTTCTTATACAAATGACGCGGTCTTCGTTCATGGCTGACATTATAGGCTATGTGTCTGTCATGTATTTGCACTGAATTAATTTTCATAAAATACGGAACAAACTGCGTTCCGTATCAGTTCAATACGGAACAAGCATTTTATGTGTCAAATACGGGACAATTCCGTATTATACGGAACGGTTGGCAACCCTACTTTGCAACTACACTGACATCCTGTTAGTAGCCGATATTTTCATATTTAATACATTTCCTCACTGACGATTCAAAGACGAGTTTGGTGCAGAGACACGCCTGTGTTTTAATGCATTTCCTAATGATGATCCAAACGCGAGATTTGAGAAGTGCAGATTAGTGCTTGTTTGTTGTTTCTATGTTCACAAATGCAAACATGGTTTATGTTTTAGTATCCTTACCTTACCATCTGTTACGTTCTGCTCACATCGCTGATTTTTTAAAATATGCCAAAAATAGGCCAATTAATCGGCCGGCCGATAAATCGGTCGACTTCTAGTCAGAACCACATGGGGCTGGGGAACTAATCTCCATCACTTTAGGTTCCGCCCTTCAAAAGTCACTCCGTGACATGTACATTCTAGATGTTTGACTGGTGTGAACATCGAGAAGAAAACAAAAGTCAGCCACATGAATGTGGCCAAGAAGACAGGGAACCTTGTGGAGGAAAGGCAAGCAACTGTGAATTCCCATGTGGACACCCTTGTTAAAAAACTGATGAACTTTGAGATTTTATTTAATCATGTGAACTCATAGCATTGTTTTCTGCCACCAGATGCTTGTGAAGTTACATCATTGTGTGTTCTTTAACATTTTGCAATAAGATTTTAATGTGGCATCTTGTTTTGTTCAAGACTGCTGTCACGGTTTTGATGAATACAATTATTAATGCAGTTGTTTAGATAAGAAATGGCTGATGAAGTTGAAAGGTGGTTTAAATTGAAATTGAACAAGGTCATTATGTAGATGACAGGGCTTAAAGGATTTCCAGCTTGTTTGCAGGTCCGGACTCCGGTTCAGACAAAACTTGCAAATTACACTCGGAGGCACTTTAGGCACAGAAAAAACGAGCGCGTCACCTCCATTATGAGCACGCATACAGCACGGCTACATTTGAATTAACGAACTGGTAATAATAACCAGTCCCCTTCAACCTACCACCTTGATTCACGAGTCAGCGGTCACAGCCAATGGGAGCATGATATTAGTTTGTCTTAGCCATTTGCTAGAGAGGAGAGCGGGTCTTGTGCAGAAAGTGAACCAGTTCGCAGTTAGTTTGTAGGCTACGCACGCTATGGAGAATGAAGTTTATGAATCAGAAGAAAATACATCTGCTTTGGAGAAGAAAGTAAAAAACAAGTGGCGCTGGGCATTGCTTGAAGAAAGAGGACAAGACATGGTAAGGCTTTAGGCCAGTGGTCTCAAACTCCCGGCCCCCGACTTTCCCTACCCCTCTATGCGGCCCGTGTCTGCTTTCAAAAATATAATATAAACTGCCCCGCAGAAAGATTTTCATTTACTTAGTTTTATATTTGTTTAATTATTGATGTAAACTTTTAAGGAGGCGTTCACATGTTGTGTCTAAAAACCCGTGTTAAACGCGAGTCAATTTTCATTCCTAAGCGCGTGAGAGGTTGCGTGTCCTCTGTTGCTACGCAACCATGAGCGGCTCTCACAGTGCGAGCGGGAGATGCAATGCAACACACATTAAACTCGGATGAGGAAAAAGCCAAGTTCCCAGGTTATGAAAAGAGGAAAGATGAGGAAACGTGCAAAAGATAAAAGTAGCCTACTACAGTAGTCTATGTATGCAGCTCACTCAACTCAATATAAGTGAATAATAAAGTATATCTAATATATCATTATATACTTGCTATGCAGATACACATGGAGCAGTAATATTAATTTTTACAGAGATCGAACATATTCAAGTCCAAATGAATGTATAGGCTATGATAGTTCATAAATGTATTCAGGAATTTAATTTGTTAGTTTAATGCAAGGTTTTAATAGAAAAAGTTTGTATTTATTATTATTATTATTATCTTTATTAATTTAAGAAAAGGCTTAGAAAAGATTTACTTATTCTTATAAATAAAGTATAAAATAGATTGAAAGCACTGTTTATATTTTTATGGATTATTGTATGTTTAATAATAGAATTTAAATGCAGTACTTCTACAGAAATATTGTGTTTTTATGTTAAAATTGCTCTACGGCCCTCCGACAAGATGTCCATCTCAGAAATGGCCCAAAGCCAGTTTGAGACCCCTGCTTTAGGTACTTGGTGCAGTAAACTTCCGAAACCTGGAGCTTGTTTTTGCATAGTTTTTTGTAACAATAAGTTAATGCGTTGGAAATATGACTGTGCTGTTGCTCATAGAATTGCTTAATAGAAAAAATGGGGTTGGTAAAAGTCCTGGTTGAGCCACAGAAAGTTCAGGCTCAGGATTTTTTTTCACTTTAAGCCCTGAGACGAGCATTCAGTCATGAGAAATCACTTCCGCGCATATTCATCACCTTCATTGGCCACAGAAGAAAGGAGGATTTCTACAAGATTGCAAGTAAAACGAAAAGATTACTAAATAAAATGTTTTTCAGTATGCATTTTAGTGTATTTATTTTATAATGAAAATTGTATATAATGACCATCAAGCTGTATTACAATATAATAATCAAATTCTATAATAAATGTTATAGTTATGTCTATTTAAATTACAGCTGAGGGTATTGCACAAAGCAAGATAAGGGACTAAGCTGGGATTTTCCAGTTATCCTGTCTGAATTTAACCCTGACTCCATTGCATGAAGGGAGGTTAAATTAATCAACATTTAGCGTCAAGGTAGCTTTACAAGATGTCTGCCGCAGCACCCAAGCCTGTTCACAAGATGGCGGCTGCCGTACCCGAGCCAGTTCACAAGATGGCGGCCGCCACACCCGAGCTAGTCACAAGATGGCCGCCTCTACAGTCTTTCAGGTGAACTTCAGGACTAGATGTCTGGTTTCAAATCTGGCAGATACTCCACTGGTATCAGTGCGGGCAGCTGGAATTCCTAGTCGGGTGGTCTCCAGTTTCGTGGAACCTATGGTGCCCAAGGTATGTCCTTTGACTTCTGTGTTCCCTGTATTTACCATGGCTCTGTGGTGTGTGTGGCGTGCTTTCTGCTCTTCTGTTCCACAAGCGGTCCCTCAAGCCCATAAACCCAAGTCTCCTGAACTTCCTGTCACAGCTGAAATGTTTGAACCTGAGTCACCTGCACTTCCTGTCACGGCTGATAGGTTTAAACATGAGTCCTCTGCACTTTCTGTTTCTGCTGAAAGGTTAGAAGTTGAGTACCCTGAGCTTCCTTACTCAACCAAGTTAACTGAAGTGAAGTTTCCTGAAATTTCTGTCCTAACCATAAGGCCTGTTTTCGAGTTCCCTGAGTGTCCCGTGACCTTAATATAGAAGGCTTATATATATATATATATATATATATATATATATATATATATATATATATATATATAGGTTTTGATAACTGCATTACCAGGATGCTATTACTACTAAATAGGCAATGTTTTAAAAAATACTATAAAAACATACCATCATTGTCGTGTTCCACATCAACATGGACTACAAGGATGTTTGTCGGATGTCCATTCACCAGCGCATGCGCACATACACTATTAAACACTCTTTGACAGACAGGTCGGCGTCTCCATCAATAATGAACACATTTGTCATGACACTACTTGTGTTTTTGGCACTTTCGCCATGTTTAAGCAAGGTCTGGCGCTTAAAATGTTTTGATTCCGCCATCAACGCCGTTTTACAGGATTTACAGTAAACACAGTAAGTTACATCGAGCCATTCTTATAGTGGAGACACTCGCAATCTTTAAGCCACTATCTCCGAAAGGTTTAAAGTCAAGTCTTATTTTCCGGTGGTGGAGTCGCATTTGAATCCGGATCGTCGTCATTAATTACAGTAGTAACATTCGCTGTAGTCGGCTCGTTCTCGTCATGCTCGCGGTTCGTCTTTCACATTTTCGCGCTTCGCGTACCAACGTAGCACGACAACAAGGAATGACTGACGCTCATATTAGCCAATCTGCGGTCTTCATTAAACGTAAGAACTTAATGGTGAAATTTGATTGGTTATGTTACGTTGGAGAGAACACTGAACCTGGGACAGCAGCACGCAGCATCACAATCTAAATCAAGTCGCACCACGCAACAAAATGGGCAGTCGCACAAATGCTCCCAAATATATTTTAAGGTTGCACAGATTAAATTTCGGTCACATATTCACAATTTCGAGCCCTGATGGTACAATATTCCTATTCCTAAACATTGGTCCTCCTCCAGCTGTTCCTTATATGAACATTTAACTTTTCTGGCCTTTTATTGCTACCTGTCCCAATTTTTTTTGGAATGTGTAGCTCTCATGAAATCCAAAATGAGTCAATATTTGGTACGACATTTCAAAATGTTTCACTTTCTACATTTGATATGTTAACTATATTCTATTGTGAATAAAATGTAAGTTTATGAGATTTGTAAATTATACCATTCCTTTTTTATTCACAATTTCTACAGGGTCCCAACTTTTTTTCTAATAGCATTCAGGCATGAGAAATCGCTTGTGCACATAGCCATCACCTTCATTGGCCTTGAAGAAATGAGGATTTCTAAAATATTGCAAGTAACACAAAAAGATTACTAAATAAAGTGGTACATTAAGCACATTCACATAGAACAGTATTTATTTTGTTTTACAGCTTTCCCTATTGTCATTGTGGATTGCACCCACCCCGTGTCAGATATGTGACTTTTAAATGCTAAAAGCAGTTCAGACAATAAAATATGTCAGGAAACACTATTTAAATAATGTGTTGATTTTTTCTGCAATCATACATAGATGGTCTAAATTATTATGCACATGCCATTTTTCTTTATTTTTTACAAATTGTATTTTACCCTCAACAGTTATATGACCGTGTAAATATAATATATTCATATAATTCATATAATGATGCTCCATAAACTCCTAATAGGACTAAGGTCAGAGGATGATGGTGGTCACACCTTAATTTTCTTATTTATGCCCATATGATAGTGATGCAATTTGCAGCATGGGATGGTGTATTATCCTGCATGAAAGTAAATTTATTCCATAAGAGATGAATCCTTTCATATGCCATATGAAAAACCATCTTTTAGGAAATCTACATATCTTGCAGATGTTCTATTGACATCCTCAGAGACCCTAAAGGGACCTAACATCTTACTTTCCAATATTCCAGTCCAAATCATTACTCTGCCATCTCTCCTTAATGTTACAGTCTTGTTTGAACATAGTGACTATTCAGACAACCCAGAATATGATGTATTATTTCATGTCAATGAATAAAACAGTTTGAATGCTTCATGTATTCTGATCTCACAGCAAATGTTGTATTTTTGCAAGCTTTAGTTTGGGGGTGGGGTTGAAATACAGCTTTATGCACTGAAGGATCCCATATTGAGGACTTTTTGGTATTACAGAGACACCAGCATGTTTGCTTTTAGCAGTGGCATTTTTATTGTTGCCTTTTCCTAATATTTTCCTTAAAAAATCCTTCATGAGATATGGTCAAATCCTCCACTGTAAATTTTTCAATAATTCAATTACTTCTGTTTAGTTCCACCAAATATAAATTGTTATAGGAAATAAACAGTTTTTTGATTGTGCACAAAGACCTGTTTTTATACCCATATTGTATGAGAACTACAACTTAGCTTAATAATCTGGAACAACTTTTTCAAGTAAGATTTCCCTGCAAACAAATGAATAAACCCCTCTGAGATTGATATTAGTTAGCTAAGAAGATATGGGAAATAAAACAAAGCTAGTTCCTTAAAACCTGAATGTTTTTTTACTGAAATCTTACTGATACAGTATGTGACATGAATAATATTTGGAACCCAGTCTAGTAGATAAGAGTAAATAGATGAGATAGATTAAATAGACAGATAAAATTAACTAAATAGATAAAATACTAAAGTTGCACATAGTAGCAGTTAAGTGTTTTCAGTTTCATGATGAATTTTTATAAGTTTATCCATTTTTGCATCAATGATTCTGTGATCGATCCCGTGGTCTGTTTAAGAATGCCCTGAACGTGCACTTATCCTAGCTAGCTACAGCTGGCTTGACATTCTCATCCTGGCTCAACAATCGTTCAATGGACTAAGCCAGGATGAGCTGATTAAACTAGGTCAAGCTAGGCCTTTTCTGTTATCCTGGCTTTCTTGATTCTACTTTTGTGCAATACCCCCCAGGAACACAAAAATAACAATATAAGGGCAACCAAACACCTAACAGTATTCTGTGCAGCCATGTTTTCTACAGCAGAATACTGTAATAAGCTGTTTTTTCAGATTACAGTAGGTAAAACATAGCAGGCAAATCAAGCTGCCAGTATTTTACTGTCATTTAACAGGATTTATTTTTACATGAATGAATGATATGGTGCAATATGAATCTATAATCTAGTATAAGGAATATAAGGAATAATACTTTTTGTACAAAGGCATTTGAAATCTTGTTTTCAGATGACAAAGTCAGAGTTATTTTCATGAATTTACTTCAGCAATCAATCATTAAAAAGCAATTGCATACTGTAAAAATGAAGCATTAATTTAAAACAACTTGTTTTGCAAGTCAATTCAACCTACTATTTTAAGTTTTGACTTAAAGTTGACACAAGTTATAAAAACAAGTTGATATTGTTTTTAAACCAACTTAATTTGTTAAGGTAAAGTAACATAGAAATATATGTTGATTTGACAAAAAAATTCTACATTTCTGTTAGATAACCTAATAGTACATACAGTAGTAAATGGCTACTTAAACTTTAAACTTTTACACCTCACTTTACTTTAAGTGCTGTAATAACAAAAAAGCTAAACTGACTTTTCTAATAACTTTGGTGAGAAAAACACATTAGAAAAGTGAGAAAAGTGTATGGTAATGTACTACTTACAATATTATATCATTATTGCTAAAAGCAAATATATAAATTTACTTCATATGTATTGTGTATGTTTTAAAGTTTACTGCATTAATTAAATATTAGTTTATATCACATGCATCTTTTAAAATCAATGGTTTGCTCTCCAGGTGAAACACCTCTCCACCTTCATCCATTAGCCAGCTTGTTGTGCTGCGATTCTGCAGTCCGGCGCTCTTTAACTTTTCACTTATCTTAAAGAAAAACAAGAAACATTCAAAGATATAGCTTCAGACTTTAAGGTCTAGGTGATTATATCAATGTAGAAATAATTCATCATTGCCGCTAAAATGTGTGCGCAAACTGCACAATAACATAATTCACCTATAAAGCAGTTATATGCAGAGGCGGACACTACTTGAGTACTTTGAGTAAAATTTCCAAGCATCTGTGCTTTATCAGAGTGTTTGTCTTGGGAAAAAATTTACTTTACTAAGAAATGTTAACTACATTCTAAAGTATAGAATCATACTGTGTATTCCTTTTATATTCCATATTAAAATTGATTTAATACCTAATTACATACAAATTGTGTACTTTAATTTCCTTGAGTAAAAGTAAAAAAAAAACTAGATGTTTAATGTACTTAAAAATGTTATATAAACCAAAAACTTAAAATTATGAAATGTAGTGGATTAAAAATTATGATAATATGCTTTGGAGTGTATATTTTCCAAAGAAAAACACTGCTAAAATACGAATAAATGAAAATTTGCTTTTATGTAGAAAGTAAAAATACTTAAGTAGTGTCCGCCTCTGGTTATGTGCAATGCAATTATTAATCACCTAATCAGCTCCGCTTATTTGGGACCCTGAACTAATTTGCACTGCTCTTAGTAGATTGCGTTGGTCATTATGAAAAATCAGCTGTTAGTAACTCTGTGTTATTCTTTTTTTGCACTCTCACACTAATTTGCTCGGTTTATTAAATCTGGCCCTAGGTCTAATATTGGATGTATCAACTATATTGTTTCACAAAGCACATTAAAAGGCTTAACCCTGGGTTATCTTCATTCTAAACCCAGTTTTTTTAACCCTAAGTTGAGGTTTACCCCTGCTAAATGCATGCAGTGTGAAACGAAACAGGGTTAGAATGTTATGATTTGATGCTTAGCAACAGACAGCCAATCAGAAACTGAAAAGCACGTACCTTATATAAGGATCTGTATATTGAAAACACCTAAATTAAGAGTAAAAAGACATCCCAGGAGGCTTAAAACAGCCAAGAGAGATTTATGTTACGACAGGTTTTGTCACTGATGCGGAAGCGCGAGACAAGCAGTTACTTAAAGCAGCTCGCTATAATTGTGTGAAACATGAAACAGATATCCCAGGATTCCATTAACCTGTGTTTAGAATAAGGTTAACTATTTCAAGTGTGAAAAGCCCTAAATTGTGTAAATGTTCCTGAATCTAATAATGAAACTGAACACTGTATTAAGGACAAATACATACCTGATTGAGAATGGCAGTCTGAAGTGAAGGGTCATTCAGATTGTATTTTCCAACATGGGACAGGATCAGTCTGACAGTTTGAACTTTGACATCTGTTAAAATACAGAAGATTATCTTTTAAATTAAAATACATGAATATATCACAGATATTTATTTAATTCTCACCGTCACAACAGAAAAAAGGATGCTGTTCATTACAGGAAGAATTAACCCATTTTCCAGTAACTCCTGACATGACAACACAGTCACCAGTTCCTGAACTCTGTAATGGGGATCCTGCTACCCAGTTTCTGAAGGTGAAGTTGCATTGGTCAGACCACTGCCAAGAGTCTAAAAACAGACCGATCCAGTACGATCCCGTAGATGCAACAAATGCAAGTAGCTCGTTATTTTCCCGAGAATTGTGGACGGTGACCAGATCAGTGTAATACTGTCTGCAGTAACTCTGTGCATTTGTCCAGTTTTTATAAATCTTTGCATAGATGTATTTAACAGTTTCTATAGAGAGACACAATAAAGGAAAAGTTCTCAGCTTTCTCCTTATGAATGTTTATCAGGAACGTATTAAAATTATAATACTTACCATTGTAGCATAGAAAATATAAAGTCTTACTGCATTGATAATTATACCAATTCCCAGAACAGCTATACCCACATGAACTTGTAAGGTTATAAACTGGTGGTTTGTTCCAGGTACTGTACTGAGAAAGTGTGTTTTCTCCATTTGACCAAACCCAGCTAGTCTGGTTCACTCCCTGCAGTCCAATCCACACTGATCCTCTGTACCCATTCATTAAATTTATCATCCTGTTCACATCATCCATCGAGTCAACAGTAGCCAGATCAGTGTATCTCTCTCTACAGTAACTCTGAGCATCTGTCCATGTCATATTCTTATTTATATAGAAGTACTTTCTCTGAGAATCAGAAGTCCTGAACAGAAGTCCTGTTAAAATGAATATGTTTAAATTTATGCATGTGTACACATATACTTGTGAAAACAGATTTAAATTATGACACCAACCTGACAGCAGAAGCAGCAGAAACAAACTCATGTTCATAACTGCTGTCACAGCTCCTCGCTGATGTTTCACCATCACTGCACTCTGATCTGCTTTAATAAGAGAAAGAATATCAAGAAGTCACACCAAATTTTCTTTCATTTATATTAGTCCTTTTTTTTTTTTACTTTTTTGACCGTTCTTCTTTTCCCCTAAATTTATCCCTATGTAAAAAATATATTCTTACCTAAGAACAGTTTTTAATCGTGTAATTCCTTAGAAAGTTTACACAGAGACAGCTACTGTTATAGTGATTTCTACCCTGTAGCTAATATTCAATCCTTTTATTTTATGTTGTTTCAACTTGCCCAGTGGTAAATACTCAAGGGTCACTCACCTAATATTTTTTATATAACCCCGCCCCTATAAAAAAACAAATGTTTAAGCATACTGCAGCATAAGCTTAAATTTACATTTCTTACAACCAGAAGAAGACATTTTATAGTCAAATAGTTTGCTTTCAGTGGCACCAGGATTTTGCATCACTAGTCACTGCCCTATTTTGTGTATTAAAATTGTTTAGTCAAAAGAGTGTTACAAATGTCATCGCATGATGTAGGCACATCAGTTATGAGTTACAAAAGAAAACTAAATAATTTGTACCTAAGCGTTCTTAATTGCATTCTAGGCAACATTTTACCATGAGAGTATATTTATTAACATTAGTTAATGCTTAACATGAACCAAAAATAAGCAATACTTCTACAGCATTCATTAATCTTAGTTTATGTTATTTTTCAGCATTTGCTAATACATTTTTAAATTAAAATCAAACTGTTAACATTAGTTAATGCACAGTGAACTAAAATGAACAATTGTATTGATATTAACAAAGATTAATAAATGATGAAAGTATATTATGCCAAAACTTTCAATACCCTTTCTTATCATTTGCATTAGTTCACTAAACAGCATGCTTAAAACCACGTAACAATTGAATACTGTCTACATAAGCATTATATATGAACTGGTGTTTTAAGTAAAGAAGGTTGAGCAAACTCATATATTTGTATAATACATCAAATATTTTCTTGTGATTTGGACTCATATCTTATCAGGATCTTTAAATGCATGATGCAAAAGTGGTGCATATATATTTCAAGTAAACACAAAAAAATCTTTATATATTAGTTTAAAACTTCTTGTGACCAGTCTGTGAAACAACAATAGTATTTTTTGTGATTCACTGTTTTCTACATAAAACCATAATGTATATTGTAAAGAACATTTGAAAGTATAACCCTTCTAGCTTTAATGCCGGTAATATCAAAAGGTCATGTCAAAGATCGGAATAAAATTTAAATCAGTGAGTGGTGTCAACATTTAATGCTTTGAATCTCGTTATGAAACTTTTTGCAGACAGTGTCTCATATGTTCTTTCATTAACACTTATTTAAATACTCAAACAGTTCTTATTCTTTGACCAATCAAAAATAATTAAAATATCCAGGTAAAAGTTTATGGATATAGACCAGGGCCCTGTTTCCCCGAAACCTTCTTAGCTCTACGTCGTTCTTAAGTTGTGCCTTAAGCTGTACTTTACACTGTAAAAAATTACCTGTACATTTTCAGTAAAATATTGCCAGCCCATTACTGTAATTTAATTTACAGACTTTTCCTGTATTTTCAGATTACTGTAAAAACTGTGTTTTTAAAATAATGCTGTATTTTTTACAGTAAATTACTTGAATCTGAGTATTTCAATTTAGTATGTAAAATTCAGTATGTACAGTATTCTAATGATTAAAACTGGCCACTGAAATATACATGTACTGCAAACTTGACACACTATAGCCTCTTTCACACAGTAATTCTGGTAAATTACCATGAATTTACCAGAATGAATTTACCAGTAAATACAAAAATGTGCTGTTCACACACGCAGTGACATTCCGTCTTTTTACCAGTAAGACATCATTCACACATTAGTATCAAAATACCTGTCAATTCGTCGAGAAAGCAGAAGTTACCTGTGGCGCGCGGCAAGCTCAGTGTTGTATTTGTAAACAATCCACGTCGTTCATATCCACGGTCCGTATTTTGTTGTTTTCACGTCTGTGGTAAATGCTGACGGTCACAAAGTTGCCTGTGACCACACAATATTGCATTAGGTGATGTCAAACCGAAAATGCGTCTTAAACAATAACAGTACTGTTTGCACATTAGGCTTCACACAGGGCGTGCTAAGGACGTTTGGCAATTAGACGGTAAGCTGTTTTAAACAACTTTTGTGAAGAAATGTGGACGTAAACTTCAGGTGTGCTCAACTTTTAATCAGCATGTGTGTGGAAACGTCCGTAAACAGTGCGGGGGTAAACGCGTCATCTGTATTAAAACGTTATGATTGGCCTGAAGCTGTTAGTATGGTCTGACGTCATCCGTTCTAAATGCCAGTAATCTATTTTTTTTTTTTTTCACACATAGCGCTTACCAGTAAATTACTGGTAATCTTACAACCTCTCTTTCTGGTAAATTGGCAGCACTGATTTACCGGAAAGGTTCTGTTCACACACGATTTGTTACCTGCAATTTACCAGTAAATTACCAGTAAAGACTGTATGTGTGAAAGGGACTTATGCAACTGCATAACATGTTGAACATAACTTATGTCACCTATTATTTCACAAAATTAAAAAATAACAAAATCTTTTAAAATATAACTTTTACATTTGCATGAAAAATGTCAAAACATGTATTTTGAATGTTTTTTTTAAATTGCCATGAAATAAAATATTTTTAAATTAATTGACACATGTATAAGCCATCATGGCCCTTCACACAGAAAGGGGAATATTTTTTAAAAAAACTGCATGACTTTAAAGGCACAATATTAAATATTCACCGCCAGAGGTTGCTAAACATTAATGACAACAACAATGCCATAGCTTGATGTGGTTGCTAGTTAGCTCAACTGTGTTGTGTCATGACACCTGTTTGATCGGTAGTGTGTGTTATGTTACCTTTGTTTTAGTGACGGTCCCTTATGTGTGCACTTGCCCCTCCCTCTTGTTTTTCCCATTGTCTTCTTTTTCCTATTTAAAGCCTTTCTGTTTGTTCTGCTTCACGTGCTCGTTGTCTCCGGTAGATCACTGCCTCGCTGCCAGTCCTGAGAGTTTTGTTTCTTTTTGATTGCCGTGTTACACGCTCTGCTTGTGTTCTCGCTCCCAGGATCGGCCGCTGGTTTCCGGACTATTTGTCTCTGCTTCAGGTTTCATTATTCCTGTTGGTTCAGGTCTCTGTTTGGATTTAGTTCCTGATTGGACTCCTGTCTTCACTCTTCGGCCGGTTGTTGGTTGCTTCGTTTTTAGGCAGTACACAAACGATCGCGCCGGATTGCTTTGTGGCTCGTGATTCGCATCGGCGAACGTGTGTGGATTACGTCAGCGAACGTGTGTGGATTACATCAGCGAACGTGTGTGGATTACGTCAGCGAACGTGTGTGGATTACGTCAGCGAACGTGTGTGGATTACGTCAGCAACCTGTGTGGATTACGTCAGCGATCGTGTGTGGATTACTTCTGATATCTCTTGTGGATTTATTATCTCTCCAGTGGACTTGTGGGGTGCTTTGACATTAAGCAGGAAGCCTACGGACACTGGCTGTGAACATTTTCTATCTATTGCACTCTCTCTCTCTTAATAAATAAACTCACTTGCATTAGACTCCGACTCCTTGTATTTTCTCCTGACAGGTTGTCTGTCAGTCTGAAATAAATCATTCATTCATGATGCTGTAAAAGAGAACAATAGGTCTTTACCTTCACTGTGGATAGGAATCAAATCCAATAGGACTTACAAATCAGTTTCGTGGATGACAAAATAAAATTAAGTTTTATAATTGTAGAACAATTCGGCTCCAGACTGTGTTCCATTACAGGTTGTGAATAGTAGCTAAAAACAAGAAGGACAATATATTAGATATTACAAAATGTAATTATACAGTCAAAGACTAATACAGTCATGCATAACTAATACAGCTAGTCAGATTCAGATAGAGAAAGAACAGATACAGTCTAATACAGATAGAGAGATAACATATATAGTCAGATACAGATAAAGGAATGATAGCTATAGTTAGAGATTTTTTAGAGAGAAAAAAAGAGATCTTTGTATGTGTGTGTACTTCTTACATTTCAGAAACTCCACTGCAAATCCATCACTTTGCAAAGATGACTAGCAACATGTAGGTTCACTGCAACCTGTTTCTTCTGTACCATTTGGCCTGATGTTTACTTTTCATCCTGACTTCTTTGTTCCTCTCTCCAGATACAGATCACTTTAGGGGGCTGTTTACACTTGGTATTAAGGGGCTGTCCACACGGAGACGCGAATCACTGTATACGCATAAATTTGTTATCGTATTGGCGTTTCATCCACACGGATCCGGCGATTTCAGAGAGTGAAACCGCTATTTTTTGAAACCTGGTCCTAAAGTGGATAAATCTGAAACCGACACCCTTGCGGTTTCGTCTGTACAGCCAATCCGTATATTTTGTGAAGCGAAAACGTCATCACATCACGTGTCGGAAGCGTCCCACGTAACAGCAACAACAATAACGGCGGATTACGTGATTGTGTTCGTGCTACAGAAGCTACTAAAGCCTACTAGCTTTATTACAGCAAAATCTATTGCGTCTATGCAATTGTGGTGACCAACAAGCGATAATGGACAACACCATACGTTGGCTATGCGCATGCTCAAAGTCTTCTTCTCCGTGTATAGTGTATATCTGTGGCAGAATTACAGCGCCCCATACTGGTCCGGCATATATACTACACCGCTTTCAGTCGGTTTCAGTGGTTTCGTGTTTACGGATTATTTTTTTAGAGCAAGGAAAAAAAATGATCGGATAGGGAATGCACCGGCTTCGTGTGGATATAGCCTAAGATGTGTTTTCATCGATCGGATCACAAGTGGACGAAAGAGACACATTACGTTTACACCTGGTATTTAAATCCGTCTCTTTTGTCCACTTTCGACCACTTCTGTCCTGAATACTGTGAGGGGACGGTCCGTGAGACGGTGGGCGTGTCTCTCTGCTGTCATTCAAACGCGAGCGGGAGTAATTATGAGTTTATATGGACGCAAACTAATATTATGTCGGAGTCCACTGCTTGTTTACCAAGTAAACATGCTGCACAGAGTTTTGTACGTGTGCATGTTAGAGCTTTCTCTGAATTTTCAGCGCAATTGATGAAATAGATCGCGCAACTTTCACGCTTTCAAAACAAAACTACGGAGAACACTTATCCAACTCATTTCCATCTGTGGTCACTGATTTGCCTGCTCTCACTGTCCAACAGCATGAAGTGAGACAGGTATTTAAAGCAGTGAACACCAGGAAGGCGGCTGGCCCTGATGGGGTACCCGGGAAGGTACTGAAAGCATGCTGTAATGAACTATCGTCTGTCTTTACCACCATTTTCAACCTATCTCTTGCCCAGGCTATTGTCCCCTCCTCTTTGAAATCAGCGACTATTATTCCAATCCCAAAGAAATCACCATGTAACAGCCTTGCAGACTACAGACCCGTGGCTCTCACTCCTCTAATAATGAAGTGCTTCGAGAGACTGGTACTCAAACATGTGCAAGCTAACTTACATCCGTCCCTGGATAATCACCAGTTTGCATATAGGTCAAACAGATGTACAGATGATGCTCTCTCCATCACTCTTCATACTGCCTTGAGTCATCTTGAACAGAGAAATAGCTATGTCAGGATGCTTTTTGTGGATTACAGCTCCGCTTTTAATACAATTATTCCCGACATCTTGACAAACAAATTGCTGACTCTCGGCCTTCCTCCATCTACTTGTAGCTGGATAAAGGATTTTCTATCAAACCGTCCACAGACTGTTAGAATAGGATCACACTTCTCTTCCACCATCACACTTAGCACCGGCTCACCTCAGGGCTGTGTGCTGAGTCCTCTCCTTTACTCATTATACACCTATGATTGTTTACCATCGTTTTCTACCACTTCCATCATAAAATTTGCAGATGACACCACAGTGGTGGGACTGATAACGGGTGGGGATGAATCCGCTTACAGACAAGAAGTGCAGAATTTGTCTGAGTGGTGCTCTGCCAATAATCTACTCCTTAACATTGCAAAAACAAAAGAACTTATAATAGACTTTAGAAAATGTAATACACAACACCAACCCTTACTCATAAATGGGGAGTGTGTGGAGAGAGTTTCCTCTTTTAAATTTCTGGGCATCCATATTACAGACCAACTTTCATGGACAACTAACACCACTACAGTTGTTAAAAGGGCACAGCAGCGTCTTCACTTTCTGAGGATATTGAAGAAAAACAGCATGAATTTGATGGTGATGGTGTCCTTTTATAAAGCCACCATTGAGAGCGTTTTATCCTACTGTATCTCTGTGTGGTTTGCTGCATGTTCAGCCGCAGACAAAAAGGCTCTACAAAGAATCATAAAGATTGCAGAAAATATCATTGGTTGCCCTCTCCCTTCCCTGTCAGACATTGCACTCAGTCGTACTCTCTCGAGAGCAAAGAACATCACCAAGGACAATACACATCCTGGACACTACCTGTTTCAACTATTGCCCTCTGGTAGGCGATATAGGTCCATACAAACAAGCACCACCAGATTTAAAAACAGTTTCTTCCCAAATGCAATAGTTTCTCTAAACAAAGGTAGTTAGATTAAACAGTCACTTACTATCATTTTTTTGAACTGCGATCATTGTTTTATTCTTATTTTATTACTGTATTTTATTACTGTATTTTTATTCTATTCTATTTATTCTTAGTATTTTATGTATTATAATGATTATTGATTATTTATTGTATTTATTGTATACACCATGTGGAGAGCGCTCCGAATTTCGTTGTGCTGTAAAGTACAATGACAATAAAGGCATTCAATTCAACACCCGCAGTAGTTTTATCAATGAAAGGCTAAAAATAGCGCTGTTCACCGTATGTTCACGCCAGAAGTAAAAAAAAGACGTAAAATTTGTGTTTAATACCTCAGATTAGATAAATGGGCGGAGAGAAGGCGGTCGCGTGTGGCTGTTCGAACAAATTCAACCACATTCCGTTCCGCGACTCCAAAGCAAATCCGATCGAAAGTGGTTTCGACTACCTCTGGATGTGGTTGAAAGTGGTCGAAAGTGGACGCGTTTAAAACGTTTTAAACACCGTTTACACCTGGCATTAATGTCATCCACTTGTGATCCGATCGACGAAAACGCATGTTAATGCCAAGTGTAAACAGCCTCTAAGAGTCAGGAAATAAATATAATTCAGATTTGTTTCAGTTTTTGAGGAATGTAATTGTTTTAAAAATGAGTCAATATGTTAAAGCATTGTTTCTAAACTCCAGTCCTTAGGACCCACCTCCCACAGCGTTTTAAATGCCCCACTAATTTACTAACCCAATTTAACTCAATAAATCTAAATTATTCACCCTAAAGAAACCTCTTCTCACGAAGATAAATATTGTGATAAAGGGATAAAACATATAAAACAAGTTCAGTTATATCATATCTACTGTAAGTGATCCATATGTGAAAACCCAGCTAAAGTAATGTGATTTACAGTTTATAAAATCATCCTACATAATGTAAAGAACATTCTGTGAAAATATAATCTTGATGTATTTAAAGGATTACTATATTTTCTTAAAAAAATCCAGATAATTTACTCACCCCCATGTAATCCAAAATGTTGATGTATTTCTTTGTTCAGTCGAGAAGAAAATAGGTTTTTGAGAAAAAAACATTCCAGGATTTTTCTCATTTTAAGTAATGGATAATCCACGGCTAGCCATGCATTAAAGGATTTTAATGCACGATGTAGAGGCGAAGAACCACCCGACACGTAGCGGAGCTGTAATTAATGTTTACAGTGTCATTTTTTACAGACAGGTAAAAATGACGATCATTTTCTTAAGGTAAGGCTTGCACTCCATCCGCTTTAAATAAAGTAGTGCCATCATATTGCTTTTATTTAAATGAATTAACACATTTATTTATATTCATTATTAAAAGAGAGAGAGAGACAGAGAACTGAAAGAGAAGGACCCGAGAGAGACAGAGAATTTAATTGAAAAATCTCTTTAATTTACAAAACTGCTTACTCTACAGAGTACATTCAAAAACCATATAAAATGATCAAAAAGTCATTTACAACTGATTTCCAAAGCACAAAGTGTAATCTACAACAGAACACAAAACATTTCCCAAACCCTATATAGCAATAAATTCCTCAACATTATTTGTAGCATTATAAAAAGCATAATCATTTTTTAGTCTAGCTTTAATCATTCTAACAAAAACTGTGTATGCTTCAAAATCAAGGGAACCTTCCATCTTATTTTTCCTACTAATGTAGATGGATATTTTTGTTTGGCATAAGATAAAGTTAAATAGCTGGCTTTTCACTCTGCATGTCTGACTGTATTTAAAACCCAAAACAAACATTTATTTTGAAAACTTTTCTCCAAACTTTAAAAACAATTGCTGTAACAACATGAAAAAGGAACACAGTCTGTTACAATCCATAAAACAGTGGAACACAGTTTCTCTTTGTGAGCAAAAGGGACAGTTGTCACTTACATTGGGATTAATCACAGAAACAAAAGCATTAACAGCTATACTGCCATGTAAGACTCTCCACTGTAAATCACCAACCTTTTTGTTAACGGTGGTTTATATAGTGCTCTCCACTGGATAGAGTTGGGGTACTCGAACTTGGACTCGGACTCGAGTCAGGACTCGAGTCCAATTTTGAATGAACTCGGACTTTTCACGCACTCGGGTGAAATTGTACTCGGACGTGACACGGACTTGGACATTTTGGACTCGGAAAATATCCCGAGTACAGTCGAGTCCACGTAATGTGCAACATTAAAAACAGCATGAACTTGAGATGAGAAATTAATTAAGGTCTCGTCTCGTACACACTGCAAACTTTCGAGAGTGACAACCGCATTTAAATGCGGGAGTGAATCCCCTAAATGTTCGTTTCATGTCTGTATGGAACAAGACTCACTCCCGAAAATGTGATGATTGACACAGAAATAACCATAGCAACGTTCTGCCGTCTCGCGTGCTTATCACTCGCAGCTTTGACCAAAATAATCTAACAGCATTGTGTTTTGCAATGAACCTCCATCCGGGCGTTTTGTATTGTACGCTTCTTTTGTGAGGCTGCTTCACAGCGCATGGTCTTGCAGTGTTGCCAGGTCCTCTGCTTTTTTGTACGTAAATACTGTAAATTACTGAAGTGTGTGTGTACAGAACAGGATTAAGCATTAAAAGGTGAAGTGACAACCAAATTAATATGCAGTGTGTACGGGACCGTCTCCCCTCCTGTTATTTTACTGCAACACACTGGCAGGCAGCAGCCAGTCGCATCATACTTGCAGATAAACACATCACACACATCAATGCGTGGCTAGCACGATGTCCTCAAAGTCAGCAATAATTTGTTTTGCTTACGAAAATCATAGAGAATTTATTTGCAAGACATCTGGTAAAAAGAAGATACCTTTATATCCCTTTATTTTCTTTGAAATCAGTTTTGATAGGAAACTACACTGCATGAAAAGAGCTGTATACGGACAAATACGGGATGGGAAATCCCTGCTAAACTTTAGGTTTGCCAGATTTTTGAGGCAGAGTGCTTGGAAAGGTAATACACCAAAGTAAACTTGTGAAACATCCAGAAACCTTTGTGGATGTATATAGGAACTGGTGGAAGTTTCCAGGAATCCTTACAGCTGGTTGTGAGGAGGGGTGGGTGTGAGGTGTGAAGGGCTTTTTATATGTTAATGACCCACAGGTAGAGGTGTCTTCTTTTGGCGCTTTTCCATTGCATAGTACCCCACGGTTTAGTTTAGTTTGGGTCGGGTCAGCTTACTTTTGGGAGCTTTTCCATTGGGTGCAGTACGTAGTACCCGATACTTTTTTCGTACCACCTCGGTTGGGGTTCCAAGCGACCCGAGCTGATACCAAACGTGACGCGAAAACACTGTAGATCACTGATTGGTCTGAGAGAATCGTCACGTCATCGCTATAATGTAAATATTAGCTTTAGCTTACTGCTAGCTTGCGCTGTCTCAAGCAAACATGTTGTTATCTGTGTTCTGCTATAAGTTTCCAAACACCCTTTTAGCGATGAAAAACATCCGCAGGTTGAGAATCCGGGACACCATAACAGTTTTTTCCAGACTTGCAGTTTGTGGCGGCACATTCGCGACGTGCACGTCCGCATTATATATGCTTAAATGCAACTTGAATGAGGCTCAGCGGAGCGCCGTCGACTGACGCCACGGGTCGGGTGTTTGAACAGAAACTGTCATGTGAGACAGAGGTAGTTATAAACGCGATGTGCAAACATCTATTTGTGGTGGCCAATTTTAATTTTGTGGCAGACTAAGAAATAAATGAATGTATGGGAATGTACAACAACGCTCTCACGTGTATGATGTCACAGCAGTAGGCAGCGTAAATATAACAACACGCCTATAATCCCTTCCACTCCGAAGTAATACTAAACTCGATGGAAAAGCTAACCACGCCAAAGTGAGGTGAGCTGACCCGACCCAAACTAAACTAAACCGTGGGGTACTATGCAATGGAAAAGCGCCATTTGTTTTCAGAGCTGAGTGGGGTGGGGGGTTAACCATGTCTCTTTAAGACAGCACATACAGTATTGTGGTGAATAAAAACTGTGTTTTCTTACGTTTATTATTAATATAATTTAATTAGTCTATTTAAGAAACTTAGCATCATTCAAAATAACTAAAATTCAATGGACACAATTACCATTTTAATGTGTGAAAATTATGTCTCTGACTCAAGAGAAATGCAACAAATGTTATTTCAGAATATATATTTCCAACACTTTGAAAACATGTCTCCAACTGCCCTAGGTCAGAATATTGTGCACGATGCTCAATATGCATTCTTCAGCGATCTTGTGTCCATGTGTCCTCGCTCTACGTCATCATTAACAGTCGAAGTTCAATTCCAATTCTCAAGAACACAAGTACAGAGGACGCATGAAAATACCCGGATGAATTCTTGATATCGAGGATGCATCGAGTGCTGACTTCCGCGCTGATATCTGGAGAGGTCACGTAACCAGCAGGAAGATCGGACACATCTCAATTCTCACAAGTGCGTTCTGTGTTCGTTCTTTCGATATCAAGAACTCATCTGGGTATTTTCATGCATCCTCTGTACTTGTGTTCTTGAGAATTTGAATTGAACTTCGACTGTTAATGATGACGTAGAGCAAGGACGCAAGATTGCTGAAGAACGCATATTGAGAAACAGCCTATGTCTCCCTTATTTAACACACCTGATTCAAATCATCAGCTCATTAGAAGGGATCTCCATGAACTGAACTACGTCTGTCAGATAAAAGAGACATACAAAACATGCAGGGCAGTGGGCCTCCAGGAATTACGTTAAGAACCACTGGTTTAATGTTAACTTTCTAAAATGTACAACTTTTATATGTCATGTGATTTGACATATATGTGTATTAGTATTATGCCAAATACTTATATGTACTTTTATATTTCCAAAGGGCTCCAAAGAGATGTCTGTCCAGATGAGGGTGCGTCAACGTTACCTTTGCTGACAAGTATATGCTTTACAATGTAAAACCTAACAGTTACCTTAACTCAAACCATTTAAGGAAATCGGTTGCCTTAAACCATTAAGTTTTAAAAAACATACATTTGAGTACTGTGAACTTAAGTCTTGTGTAATTATGCACTTATATTTAGTTAGTGTGAACTTAAATATAAGTGCATAACTGCATGTGACTCAATTTGTTTAAGTTCACAGTACTCAAATCTATGTGTTTTAAAACTTAAATGGTTTAATGCAACCTGTTTTCTTAAATGGTTTGAGTTTAGTTAACACTTAGGTTTTACAGTGAGAAATGTTTGAATGATTCCAAGACAGAGCTCTGCAATTGAATCTACCAGGGGCGGATCTACTGGGGTGGCACGGGGTGGCAGTTGCCACCCTAAATAAAAGCATTGCCACCCCATATGCCACCCCAGCGCTTGTATCCTAATATATATAATATATACCCGAGAAGGCTCTTTTAACCAGAAAGGCAATGTAGTTTTTCTTTGCGTGTGTTTAGGGGTGGGAGACACATATCTGATGATGATTGGTGTGTGTGTCTTAGAGGGGGTGGGACAATGATGATGATTGGCTTAATTTCAATCGTTAGCCAACCAGAGGCAGCAGAGTTCATACACAAGCAGCATGAACAGTCAGTCCGAGCAGAAAGTCTTACAGTGTAAAAAAAGTCCGCGCAGTCTTGCCAACTTGCCAAACTTTTTAGACCCCTTTAGCGACTTTATTAAAAAAGCGACTACGACAAATCTAGCGATCTTTTCTGGCGTTGTTGGAGACTTTTGGAAACTGCCGTGAAAGGATGCATCGCCCCATCCAAGGCACTCACACGCAGCCCGGTTCTCGCGCTGCAGTCCATCCCTTCCGAGTCGCACAAACCCGCAACAACAGAGCGATGGGAAGTACAACGATCTCAAAACAAAGGTAGCGGACGCAAACACAAAGTATAAAAAGCACAAACGTTACTTTTCCATCGTTGAGGTGAAAGGCAAGAATGATTATGGACGTGCAACTTATGCATATGAAGAAAGAGTCTCTTCACGTGACGTCTTTAGAAAGTATTTCTGATCGTTAATAAAGCACCTCACATCATCACGCATCCATGCAAAACATTAGTGGTTTCTCTTTAGTGTCTTAAAGTGATTAAGTTGAGCATCACATCAGCAAATCAGAGTACTGAATACGGTCATATTTTACAGATAAATGTTGCATCAGGATAAAAATACAAAATTAAACTGTTGCTTGCCTGAGGTACTGTACTTGCTTGGTAGTTAAAACAACCGAACTGCAGGTTTGTGTAAGCAGTAAATATCTTTTAAGCAGTTCTTTCTAGCCCGTCATGTCTTATTAGCTACTGCAGCCATCAAAATATTCCATACGTGCATATGAAATCGCTTGTTATGATATTGCCTAATGTTTTTGTTTGTCTTCATTAAGGAGACAAAACTATTCAGTGTTGTGTATGTTTAGAAAGCTTGAAAGACAAAACTCAATGCTGCATTTTCCAGGATACTATGAAAAGAAAGGCTGATATCCATTTTCTTTAACCTAAAAGAATAGAAAAATAAAATACTATGGGAGTGGAAGGGACAAATAAAACAGAAAAATATGTTGTGGAAGGGAAAGGAATAGATGAAGTCATGAAAGAAAGAAACATATGGATGGCAAAGAGCTAAAAAGAAGTGAAAAGACATAAATCCATCATCAAGTGAGTGAAAGGATTAGAGAAGAGGGTTATGAGAGAAAGAGATGTGTGCCTTTCAAATATGTTTTACATTAATATAAACTAGGCAAACCTATTTTATTTATATAACAGTCTTTATACCATTTTGTTCAACTTTGCCCATCATGGTTACAGTCAGTGTTTTTAGATAATGGTAAGATGTATGTATTAACTTAGTATTAAGACAAAGGGTGCTACAGTAGAGATGCTAAAGGTAGCCGCTTGGGTACTTATAGGAACATTTGTTGTTGCGTTTTTTATGTTATAAAAATTTGAGGTCCAGTGTATACACCGAATATAGTATATACAGTATATAATTTCTTGTATCCACGACAACCATGCAAGGACGCTTACTTCATTGCCACCCCTTGTAGTTCTCATGCCACCCCATAAAAAAATTCTAGATCCGCCCCTGGAATCTACACTGCAAAAAATCAGTTTCTAACTTAGGATTTTTATTTTGTTTTTAGTAGAAAAAAATAAAAATTCTTAAATCAAGATGTATTTTCTTGATGAGCAAAATTACCTAAGAAAATATGTGTAGTTTTTAGACAAAAATATACAATTTAACTAAATTTTTGCCTAAACAAGCAAACATATCTAACAATGGGGTGAGAAAATTGTGCTTTAAGTTTTTAAGAAAAAGAAAACTTAAGATTTTTTTCTTGCACCATTGGCAGATATGTTTGCTTGTTTTAAGCACAAATTCACTTAAATTTTATTTTGTCTAAAACTAGACTTATTTTTTAGGTCATTTTGTTCATCAAGAAACAGCATTTTAATTTAAATAATATTTCTACTGAAAACAAGACAAAAATACTAAGTAAGGGTCATTTTTTGCAGTGTAGGACTGATTTTTTAAAGCAAGATCAATATAGTTGTTGTTCATTTTATTGAGATATTTACTACATTACAGTGGCAGCTGGTGACTTCTTTTTTTTGTGAGCACTCGATGCGAAGTTTGTCACAACATGTATACAGCCCGTCATTTGTGTGGTTCCCAAATTTCAAAATATGTGTTCTGCGTGTCGAGTGCGTGTATGTGCATCACATGTTTTGACTAAACACATGACACTCCAAACACTTATTTTGAATTTGCATTCCTCGGATGAGCAGTCATGAGCCGCCACTGCTACATTACATTGTACTGCTTTGAATGTAGTTTTCATTGTTGCTTTTATTTTGTTTTATTTTAATCTAATATTCCTTTCTCTGTCTGTATATTTATGAGTTTAAATAGTATTGTTTATGTATGCAACTTTTAATAGTTGTGTATAATATTATTTTGTGATTGTGACAATTGTGGATTGTTCAGTTTTTTATTAAATAAACATTTCAAACTCAATTCAAGTTTTTATTTTTGTAAGGGTTTCGGGGGTGTATAGGAATATATATAGTGGGGGGGATTGTAGTCTATCTGCATAGCAGGCAAATAACCAATCAAGTCACTAAGCTATGAGGGCTTAAGGTTGGGCTTAATACAAAGTGTAACCAATCAAATCATCTCAACTAGAAAGTTTCAAAGTTGTGTCCCAATAGTTGTCAAGAGTTTTGGGAGGGGGTTTTGAAAGCAACCAATCAGTGTTGAGATTAAACACCAATGGGGACACTAGAATTGTGCAAAGGTGTCAGTACCTCTGTAGGTGTGAAAATGTCCCCTGACAAAATCTTCAATGGGATTATTTGCCATGGCAACAAATGGCTGCATAAACCACAGGAATATCCCCTCAGCAAGATTCATCCGAATTGGTGTCATAACGGGAGTTTCCTAACTTGGTGGAATTAGAAGTTTACCCTCAGTGGAACTAGTAGATACTTCCGAAAATCAGTGGTGTTTACAGGAGTTTCCTAGTACGGATACACCTCTCTTCATGCAGTGCTAGTTGACATAGAATAAAAATGTTCATTGGCAATGACAAGATGCAATAGAGGTATTTTTAATACATTTTTATATTGCCATTGGTTAAATGGGTTGAAAGGTTAAAGTATTAATAGAAAGTAACCATTTACAATAAAAATTTTGTATCTTTTTTCAATTTAATTACTTTCTGGACTCGGGCGGACTCGACTTGGACTCGGCCTTTAAGAACTCGGACTTGAGTCCAACTCGGACCCTTTTGGACTCGGACTTGATGTTTAAGGACTTGGTCTTGACTCGTACTCGACAAAGGTGGACTCGGACCCAACTCTACTCTCCACACAGTTTTGACCTGATTGTTAAGCCCTAAATGAGCCCTCCAAGAAGTGTCAGTCCGCCCATTAAGTTTTTCCTTGTTTAAAACCTTGACAAAATTTTATACATGATTTTTCCTACCATACAGTGGTGTAGACTACGTGATACGCATGTATATGCCGTATACCCACTAGGAATTGTCAAGGATTTCCGTATACCCACTAAAAATAGCGTGAGGATGCGTAACAGCATGGTTTTGTGACATTTCAAACTTTAAGTCATAATTTAGATGTGAAGCACTGGCCATTAGCATGATACACTTGCTACTTTAGTGGGTTAAAATGCATATACATATTAGGCTATATATTTGGTGTGTTTGACTGCCTGCCGAACTGCGCGATCTGATCGGCGTATGAAATCAAATTACCATACCGGCGCGATAGTGACTGGGGAACAGACTGGTGTGGCGCTACAAGAACCTACAGGTGAGTGACAGCAAAGTACAGCGAGAGCGATTTCAGTTATCACATGGAGAAATCTGCTTTGAATCGCTCTCGCGGTCCTTTGACATCACCAAGAGGTCTGCTTAGTGCCAAATAAAGTCGAACCTGCAGTGTAGCTGCTCACGCGACAATGTAAACAAACAGTCCATGTGGAGAAGTGAATGTGTGGAGCAGTGCTGCAACATAAAATCCGGAGAGTTAACAACGCACATGTGAGTAAACAACATTTAAATCATCAGTCCAGTTTATTACTTTATCTGGAGGTAAGGATCCAAATAGCCTAAAATAAGCCAGTTTTTATGTCCTGATGGTTTTTAGCTGCCTTCAGTTACTCTTTCAGGATGCTTGCTTGTGCTTCACAGTATTAAACTTCGCTTCTCTGTGTTCATTTATATATCTACGTTCAAGATGTATATGATCTTAAACTTCTTTGAGGAAATTCATGTCTGCTTTGATGTTCAGTTCAGACTTGCAAATTAAAGATCATTTTCTTCACTTTGGTTTGGGTGTCTAATAGGCTACATCAGAGATTTCCAAAGTGTGGTGCGTGCACCCCCAGGGGTACGCGAGCTGCCACCAGGGGGCGCTCGAGAGGAAAATGTAATGGTGGTCTGTTTCTTTAAGTGGGATTTTTCCATACAATAAAAACAAAATAAACAGTAAACATTTCCTTTGTAACCGCTTTTATTTTAAATAAAAAACTATAATTAATTAGTTTTTGTTAGAAACGTAGAAGACAGCTGCTGTCTTTTTCTACGCACTGCTCTTCTGTTATGCACTGCAGCCGCTATATGCGTGCCAACTCGTTTCATTCATTCCATATATATTATAAATATGCGTAACTGGCTAAGATCAGGGAAACTGTCAAGTGTGGGACGTCTTATGATTAAGTTGTTAAAATAATATACCAAATGTATTCCCAGGTGAAAAAGTTCACTAAAATACACTTTCAGTTCACAACCTTAAGGTACCAAACGCTCTTTATTTTCGTGCAGTAAATTGTGCTTAATATACTTAAAAGTAGTATTTAGTACTTGTTAAGACAAACTTAAGACAATCTAAGTGTACTCAACTGTGCTATTTTCTAAAATTGTATTCAGTTACAACTTGAAGCAGTCAAGTATACTATTAGAATGTTATATATGTACTATTTTACCTGCATGTTTGCCACCAAAACATGTTTTAACTCATTCTAAAATGATACCTATTCTGTATTCATACATACGAACCGGTTTCTTCCATCATTAACAACTAATTAAATGTTAAAGGGGACATATTATGAAAATCTGACTTTTTCCATGTTTAAGTGCTATAATTGTGTCCCCAGTGCTTCTATCAACCTAGAAAATGTTAAAAAGATCAACCCAATAACTTAGTTTTGATAAACCATTTTCTGCAAGCATGTGAAAAAATAGGTCATTGTAATTTGGCCCTTATTGTGATGTCAGAATAAGGTAATACCGCCCACTTTATCTGCACTATCCAACCACAGCACAACCATTTAGTATGGAGAGAAAGAGAGAGATAAAATATTTCACAGCACAATTGAGCTTCAATTGCAACAAACCACCATCATTGTGATCAGTGGTTGCACTTCATCCGCTCATTTGCATTTTAAATGACACACCCAAAACGGCACACTTTTGCTCAGACCTATTTTAGACTTAGTTTACATCTTAAAAAAAATCTCATAATATGTCCCCTTTAAAGAAACATCTAAGTATGTATTTACTGCTATTGAAATGATTTTACAATATAAAACAAAGATCAGTGAAATGCAATGAGATACTTTTATCAAATTGTGGAACATTAATACATCAATATGAAAAGTACACTATGAATATGCAACCATTGAATAATTATATAATCATAATGATTTAATTCTCTAAACAAAAAGTTACTGGATAAATGCAGAAGTGCATTTGAACTAACTCGAAATGAATGAATGAAATATTTTATTTCGAACAATTAAAAGACGACTATGCGTATAGAATATACATATAATTAAATAAAAACCTGCAAAGAAATAAACCTGCAAATGGCTGAACCAAAACACAGAGCAGTTTAAATGTCACGTTTAAGTAGAGGGTCACTTCTTCTTGCCATTCAGACACTGAAGACTTAATCAAAAGGTCTGTGAAAAGGAAACAGAATATATACAAAATTAACCAAAAATTAATGAACATATGCATTAGAATTTTGTTAACTCCTCAGTTTACCTTTTAAAGCTCAGACTGTGTCCTCATCAAGCTTGACATGAGTGTCCGTTTGATCCGTCGCTACATAGCACTCTACAAGTTACATTGAACATAGGGTTATAGGAGGTTTAACTCACTGACACTGATATAATGCAACCTGTGTGTATTACAGGATATGCTTTACTTTGATAATTGTGTTTTATTTTAACCAAGGGCATTTTCCATTGAAATGTCTATTGTGCTCTTGCTTACAAGAAATTTCACCTCTGTTTAAGGAGATTTAAGGAAATCAGAAGTCATGCCAATGGACTCTATGCCCTCTTAACTTCCACGTTTGACTCAAGGCTGCTCTTAAGTTTCCGATGCGGGAGATATAAAGCAGAGTGACAGCAGAATCGCTAAAATTACTCGTTTGCTGGATTTACCCAAATTTACAACCTATGATGTGTGAAGAATTGTCCAGATGTGCAAACTGAGAAAGTTTGCAAGTTTTTTGTGTTGTCTTATCTCTGTAATCATTAAGATATATTCAGCTAGCCTGTACTAGCAGTGCTTACATTGTGCTGTTTTTTTTTACAATTCGTCCAGCAGGCTAATCACGTTAGTAATATATTATTGTCTTTGTAATGTTGTCTAAAAGTGTCAGGTAAAATAAGAGACACAAGTGAGATCTCACTGTTACTGCTATATGAGGAAAAAGCAAAACGAACAGAATTACATATTATGATATGATGCTGATAGTGTAAAATGTGACATTCAGAGATCTGTTCTGAGTTTTTACTGTTTTATTGTGGTATATTCACGCCGATTGTCAAAACATTTTTACTTGGTTATTTTTGAGTTAATATCTTGAAACATTAGAGGATGTAAAAAACAAAGCAAAAACTGACTCCACCCACTGGCAATATTTGAAAAATGCAAGAAAAGTGGGCAGCTCCCAACGGAGATAGAGAGCACGAACTAAGCTTTTTTTTTGAAAATATAAAGATTTACAAACAAACATGGCTGCATGCTGAGGGAGCAGTTCTTAATACAAACAGGAATTACATATGTATATGAATACAAAACAAATAATTATAATAAAATTAAAACAAATAAAAAGAAAATAAGAAAAAAGGTAAGTGGATAATTCAGTCATTGTTCATCTATTTACATCTGTTGGGAAGTGTTTTAGGGACTCATATACGAACTAAGCTTGTACCAAATGTTTGGAGAGATCGTAACAAGGGCGTGGTGATCTTGAACCTGCTTACTTCACGAGTAATTTTTTGGACCCAACATCCAAAAGGAAAATTCAACTGCAGGAGCCACCGTTCAACCTGAAGAGGGCAGCACTCAGACGTTTTTACACCATATATTGTAGTATTGAAACACTTTATATCCAAATTTCAAAAAACTTACACTAATAAAGCATCATTCTTACAGATCATTAACTAAAGAAGTTGGTTAAGGGTTTAGTTACTCTTTAAACATTAGCATTAGAAAAACGTAAAAGTGATCTAAATGGTATACAAATACTGTAGAACTAAAAACTTACCACCAAGAATAAGTATTTTTATGGGCTGTATCTTCATCTGTTCATCTCTGCTTCGACTTATTAGAAATTCTCGGCTCTGATTGGTCAATTTGAATGCCGCTGTGCTAAAAAAGGCTGTTATGATTTCTGAAATACAACAAGAGAAATGAAATGCCTAACTTTACTCACAAAAAAATGTAACGTTATGTTCCAAAAGCCACACAACATACACGCTTTAAGAAGCTGGGTTAAAATGAAGACATACTGTAATACTAAATGTTCTACTTCTTTAATAGTTCACTAAAAATAAAAAAGCAACAATCTGTCATCACTTAACTTACCCTCATGTTCTCTCATTCATCTTCAAACAAAAACTGATGTACTTTAATGAAATCCAAGAAACTTATATTTCCCCTCAATGTCAGATCCACTTGATACTTAAAAACTGGTCACATTTCAAAAAGTTAATCGCAACAACAATAAAAAACATCGCCGAAGTAATCCATGTGAATCGCGTTGTTTCAGCCAAGTCCTCTGATGATCACTATATATAATTTAACAGTTTTAGTTTCAACTTTTAATCCACATTTACCAACGATCACGCACGTTGTCGAACAACAGAATCAGGAAGCCAATGTGACGTACTGCATCCCAAGAACCAATGAGGTTTAGTCACGTCCGTCACGTGTGTTGTTTGAATATAAACACTAACAAATTTATGTGGATTAACTTTGTAAAATCAATATATAATGGACGTTCAATGATATGATGTTGAAATTGCAATGTTAGCCTATTAAAATTAATGTACGTTTAAAAAAAATGTTTTTTTCTAAATACACTAAAACTTCTGTAAAAGTATGCTTGTGTTTAACATACTTTTTTTTTAAATGTGTAATTAAACATATTTTTCCCAGCGTTCCTCTAGTGCTCTTTTTTGAAATACGTTAAATGTATGCTTGAGTTTAGCATACTTTTTTAAAGCATAATTAAAGATATTTTTATTACCAGCGTACCCCTAGTGCACTTTATAGAAATACATTAAAAGTATGCTTGAGTTTAGCATTCTTTTTTAAAGTGCAATTTAAGATATATTTATTACCAGCATTCCTCTAGTGCACTTTTTAGAAATACATTAAAGGCCCTATTTTAACGATCTAAGCGCATTGTCTAAAGCGCACAGCGCAACGTCTAAATGGGCGTGTCCGAATCCACTTTTGCTAATTTAACGACGGGAAAAATGGTTTGTGCGCCGAGCGCATGGTCGAAAAGGGTTGGTCATAGTGTAATGGGAGTATTTTGGGCGTAACGTGCAGTAAACCAATGAGAGACTCAGCTCTCATCCCCTTTAAAAGCAAGTTGCGCTGGCGCTATTTCTAATCCCTATTTAGATGACGAACTTTGTAAACTGAAAAACTAAGCGGAGGAAGAAGATCCCCAGTTTAAGATTAATGTTAAATAATTGTGTTGTTTTTCACTTGTATTGAAATTGTTTTTTTTTTATTCAAACCTTTAAAACCCATTTTCTTTTAGTCATGAAAGTAAAAAGCAGGCTTGTAATTGCTTTAAATGTATGGCAATCCAATATCATCAAAACATAATTTACAAGTATGTAAAATAAGTTTTGTACTATAAAAATACTTTATTTGTAACAAACAGAAGATAAAGAATTTACAAACGGCTCTCCTCACGTTTCAGCACTTTGGACAGCGTTTTTTTTAGCAAAGAGTTTTTTTAAGCATTACTTAAAAATGTTTCTCATCTCACCATATCCGCAGGTACAGAGTCATCATATACAATAAATCCGTGAGGTAGCATTAAAAAAACATTTAAAAACAGATGCATTTGTTTAAAACAAAGCATTTATTTACTTACCAGGCTACATGTGAAGCAGCTCTTTGCGCCTTCTAACGTCTCATAATTACTCCTCATTTATGTCCAAGAGACTCAATAATAATCTTTTACATTCAATCCTTTAATCTTTCATATTTAAAATCATTTTTGCATTGCCCCGGGTGTAAGATAGAGCCCTAAAAGTATGCTTGAGTTTAGCATACTTTTTTAAAGTGCAATTAAAGATATATTTATTACCAGCGTTCCTCTAGTGCACTTTTTAGAAATACATTAAAAGTATGCTTGAGTTTAGCATATTTATAAAAAGTGTAATTAAAGATATATTAATTACAAGCATTCCTCTAGTGCACTTTTTAGAAATACATTAAAAGTATACTTGAGTTTAGCATACTTTTTAAAAGTGTAATTAAAGATATAATTATTACCAGCGTACCTCTAGTGCACTTTTTAGAAATAAATTAAGTATGCTTGAGTTTAGCATACTTTTTAAAAGTGTAATTAAGCATATATTTATTACCAACGTACTTCTAGTACACTTTTTTGAAATACATTTAAAAGCTATTTAACATATTTTTAATACACTTTAAATAAGCACGTTGGGAATACAAATGTATTAAAAACATATTACTTAAATTTTAAGTATATTTTTAATACATTAAATACTACTTTTTTTCACCTGGGTAAGACTTTCAAATGCCTTCAAACTGCACAGACATGCAAGTACCTATATCTTAGAATATAGCTGCGTTTAAGTCTGTAAAGTAAGATGAATGTGGTTTATGCCTCTTTCTCTCTCTGTCTTTATTTCATGTTAAATGTTCCTGTTTGTCCATTGTCTATGTCTCATGTAATCCCAGTAGAGTAGTCAAATAACTGTGATTGTTTATCCATGGATGCCTTCTGAGTTCTGATTAAATTCAAAGTCACTTTAACTTTCGATCAATGCTACCTCACGCTCAAGGTTCTCCGAATTGATGTACAATTTTAGATATATATTTGCTGGCGAATTAATCGATTATTGTTACAATTCGTAAAACCTACAAAATATATATAGGTTTGTTTACATGCAGATAAAATTAGAGTTTGAACTGGTATCTCTACTATGATTGAAATAGTCTTAACATACTTTGGCATGTAATGGCATCAGTGTAAGGTTAATATGATTTGGCGACAAAAACCCAAATTCAGTATTAATTAATGCATAAGTCTATCCTGACGAAATAATCTCAGATAAGCAGCATTTGTAAACTGTACAAGAAGTAATTAATCTGCTTTAAACTGCCCAATTGCAGTATTGTCTAATCTGTGTCTGATGAAGAAATCTCAGAACTGTGTTATGTTATGTAAAAGTAGATATGAGTAAAGCTCCTCTTTCTACATTGTAAAGACTTTTAAAAAATTATAGGTAGATCAATGCCATTCATCTATACTGTGACTCTGCATCTACAAGCTTAGCTAACAGGTAAACATTATTGTGTAACACTAAAATTAGCACAATACTGTTTTTCAGTATTTGGGTGTGAGACACACACCGCTTTATGCTTAAACAAGCTTTAAGTAAATCTGTGTATTTACTTCTTAAACAAGGGCAGGAAGCCATTGTCCAAAGTAATACAAGTGCATGCTCACGGAGAAGTAAAAGCATAAACAATAACATATAAGATATCATATTTGTGAATTAAGCTTAGTAAATAAAAAGAACTAAGTAACAAATGAATGATAGCTTAGTAAATAAAAAGAACTAAGTAAAAAATGAATGATAGTGAATAAAGTGCCACATTTTAACAGACTGCACACTGCTGAGAGCATTTGAGCTTAGTTAAAGTGTGGAGACATTCTTTGTGCACTGTTTGAATTGTACTCGCGTACATTGGTTCCCATTACAAGGGAAATGATAGGAACCTTCTGGTTTGACTTCACCTACCGCTGACATCATATCCTGGTGCCACATTATAAACAAACCATCTTTAGTTGCTAAGCTTACCCAACCTAGCAACCCTTAAGCCTATGCTAAGCCCTCTATCTATAGTAGCTTTAATAGTTAGCATTTAGCATATCATATGCTTTAAGCTATTACAGTTTTTTTCGATTGCTAAACGACAGTGGGCACAACTGGAGCTACATGTGCAAAACTCTAACTACAGTCTGCACTACCAAAAGTCACCTGAGCACAACTCTTAACATATGGCTCAAAACAGCTCCGTGCAGCCAAACACTAAACACAACCCTCACTGAGATAACACACACTGTCACTCACAACACACTGAGAGGAAAAACACTAACATCAAACACCAATACACAAAATACTAACTTTATGGGCCCTATCTTGCACCCAGCGCAATTGACTTTGTCAGTGACGCATGTATCATTCGTATTTTGCGCCGGCGCACAGCGGGGTTTTTCCCTCCACAGATGCACGTCAGCAAACTAGGGAATGAACTTGCGCTCCCTGGGCGGTTCAGCGCAAAAAGGAGGCGTGTTGCGGCGCAAACCATCTCTTATGCTATTTTGCAGTTTCAAAAAACAATTGCGCTACTAACCAAAAAAAACTAGTCTAAAGTCAGTGGCGCGTTGCGCGTGGTTCATTATGCTATTTTAAGGGCGCATGCTTGACCATAATGTATAGCGTGCACAACGCGCATACACTTTGCTTATCTAATCTACACAGATGCAACAGTTATTTTTGCAAATCATAAATTGTTACACTTAAAAATATTAATACACGAGATAAGGGGAATCATAGTGGTGAGCATTGTGGTGATAGTTTTTATTTATTCTCATGCAAATAACGATTAAAATATTTTCATAACTTTGTTGTGTGGCTGTATTACGTTTATTTTATGTAAATAATAGTTAAAATGTTTTCATAAGAAACCTTAATGTATATGAACTTGATTTGTAAGAGTACTTTGGGGTTGGACCTTGCTTGCGTTTCTTGGGTCCGATTTCAAAGCCCCCAAACCCTTTCAGCGGTGAGGGTGGACGCAGCGATGTCCTCTGCTGGCGTCAAGTCCTGAGGCAGATCCCCGTCCCGTTACACGGCGTGCCCGATTTATGCTGGCAAGCGTGGGATTCCCCCGTACAAGGACGTCGGTCTCCTCGGCTGTGAACCGCTCCTGGCGTGCGCCTGGTAAATCCGTCATAATAATAGCAACCCGCCATGGAATTTGCGCCCTTGCGTTTAAAGGGAATGTTGGCTAGCGTTCTGATTGGTTTATTTGATGTTACGCCCAAACCACACCTATGAATAATGAACCTACTTCAGACCAACCCCTTATTGATTTGCGCCCGGCGCAAGAGTTATTTCTCACGCCGGGAAAATAGCAACAGCGCCCAAGATCCGCCCACAAACTCACTTGCGCGTTGCGCTTCGCACTTGCGTTTCAGATCGTTAAAATAGAGCCCTATATCTTTACAGTTTTAACAATTTCAGTGATGTCACACCAAGTAATGTTTTCTTTAAAGAATGATTTATTTATTGATTTATCACAATATTTTTTTTAGAACATCATAATTTTTTAGGGTAAATGAAAATTAGCAGTTTGCTTCAGTTGTCTGTAGTAATTTACGGAATTACAGTAATGAGAAAAAAGGTAGAAACTTAAAGTACATGAAAGGTAATATTATATATAAATGAAATATATATATGAAATTGGAATTTATATTTATATGAAATTGCAATCAGCAGTGTTTGAAAGGCACAAGGCTGAAATCTTTTCTGTTTTGAATGTGTGGTTCACAGTTTTGATAGCAGTGTGTTAGCATTTGAACAAAGTGCTGTAAATCCACAGTGTTGTGCAGGTTGTGGTTAAAGTCATGGAATAAGTGTGTAAAGTTTTGAAAACTGTGTTCAAGCAATGAAAAACGAACTAGAGTTTGGTCCACATGAACTGCTGCTGTGCAGACTGTAGTTAGAGTTTTGCACATGTGACTCCAGTTGTGCCCACTGGCGTTTAGCAATCGAAAAAAACTGTATATATAAATGAAATATATATATGAAATTGGAATTTATATTTATATGAAATTGCAATCAGCAGTGTTTGAAAGGCACAAGGCTGAAATCAATTGTGTTTTGAATGTGTGATTCACAGTTTTGACAGCAGTGTGTTAGCATTTGAACAAAGTGCTGTAAATCCACAGTGTTGTGCAGGTTGTGGTTAAAGTCATGGAATAAGTGTGTAAAGTTTTGAAAACTGTGTTCAAGCAATGAAAAACGAACTAGAGTTTGGTCCACATGAACTGCTGCTGTGCAGACTGTAGTTAGAGTTTTGCACATGTGACTCCAGTTGTGCCCACTGGCGTTTAGCAATCGAAAAAAACTGTAAGTATAACTTGTGTGTATTGTTGTGGAAAGATTGAAACCATCTCCTTTCAACCTAATCTATGGTCTCTGATTTTCACACTTTCTTTTATTTAAAATTCTTCTCAGCTTATTTAACTTTTACCAATTTTAGGAGCATTCCTCAATGAATGGCTTGATCAGTGACTCATTTGATTAAATCAAAATTTAATTAAATTGTAACTGTTTATGAAGAGAAGCCTTTTATAGTGACTGGGCAGTCAGTTTTTGTTTCTTTCATTTATTTACATTTTCATTTCATCTCTCCTTTCCTTGATTTTGTTTATTGGCAATAGTTGCTCTAATAGTATGACCCTACAACACAATTGATTTAGACAATTACTAGGGGAATACCTATAATCCAAAGCAACACTAATAAACTTAATCTGAATAGGAAAAGCTCTACTCTTTCTTTTCTTTCATCCTTTATTTTCACATTTTTCAGAGACAAAGACTATTAGGAACCATCAGGAAGTTTGAGTTTTGATTAATAATAAGACCTGTCTTACATTATTAGTTAAATCTCTATTTACCTGCTCCGACCCTCACAAGTCTTAGTGTCCTACCATCCACAACTAAGATATTAATAGCATACACACATCGCTAGCTGCCTTTGCCTAGCTAGACACACCTGCTAAAACCTAGCTGCACGTTATACACGTAGCATCACCGCAACATTTGTAGCTCCCCTGTATGGTCTTGCATTAGTCTCTTGCCCTCACTCTCAGACGAGAGACCCAAATGCCTGGCAAGGCATTGTTATGAACACCTTTCTACCCAGAACTGGCGACAACCAACTGGACCAGAGCCAAATGCAACAGGACATCGATGGAAATCGACGAACGACACATGGCCCAAGCCAGAGTTATGACCACCAGGAGCTAACCAGCATCGTTCTCTCCTTGGCCCACAACCTCATGAGCCTGAGACAGGAGGTGAACGAACGAGCCACTGAGTCTCAAGAGGAACTGACACATGCTCAAAGCCGCATAGCACAGTTAGAGAATGAGGCCCAGGTCAGACAGAAGGAGTCTGATAAAATTGAGTTACAGGAGGAAGTCAACAGAGCCTGAGACAGCATCCAGAGCTGAAACTAAGGCTCTGACACAGCAGCTGGACAACACAAGAGACAATCTTGAAATGGTCCAAATTGAGCTAAAAAAACTCTTACATGCTGCAAAGAGAACCACAGGGGGTGAGTCATCTCCCTCTGTCACACCATATCAGCAGAGCAAACTCCCCCAGCCAGGTACAGAGTTACAACGGGGGGAGGCAGAGCCCTCTGCAGAGCCCTCTGCTTGACACTTCACCAGCCAGCCTCCTAAAAACCTCTGAAGCCACAGAAGGGAACCCTTACGAAAAAGAAGTATACTTCAAGTTCATTTTATTAAGTATACTTAAGTAATGTTGGAGTATAGTTTTAAGTATACTTTATGTAGTAAGTGTACATTTATGTTCTAGTAGTATACTTGTAAGTGTACTGCTTGAATACCGCTTGGGACTAAATTGGCCCACTTTTAGTATATAGAAGTATACTTTCAAGTGTACTATAAGTGTAAGAGTAGTCAACTTTAAGTGTACAACTAGTGCACAATTAGTTTTTCATTTGTACTGCAAGTGAACTCATGAGTATACTAGTAGTTTTCTAGACTTATACTTCAAGTGTGCATGCAAATGTTCTGTTAGTGTACTCTTAGTAAACTAGTAGGTTACTTATTGTGTGCTGCAGGTATACTTCCAAGTGTTCTTTTAATATACTTTCAGTTAACTAGTAGTTTACTAGTCATATACTGAAAGTGTACATGCAAGTGTTCTGTTAGTGTACTCTTAGTAAACTAGTAGGTTACTTATTGTGTGCTGCAGGTATACTTCCAAATGTTCTTTTAATATACTTTCAGTTAACTAGTAGTTTACTAGTCATATACTGAAAGTGTACATGCAAGTGTTCTGTTAGTGTACTCTTAGTAAACTAGTAGGTTACTTATTGTATACTGCTTGTGTAACAAAGCACTTTGACACTGAGGATCCATCTGCAGGTTTTTATTAAACACACTCATATTCCAACAGGCAAGGTCAAACACAGCAATGTAAGGCAGGCAAATCTCATAGTCATGAAACAGGCAAAAGGGTCAGGGCAGGCAACAAACATACAGTACTCATAAACCAGATCAAGATTGATAAATACAGATAGATAAGCAGGCAGGCAAACCGCTCAGCAATGACAGCCGGTACAAATCAAGACTTTGCACTGACTGAATGTTTCCAGAGAGTTTATATAGGCTGTCCAATGAGTTTCAGGTGGCAGACTAATCAGTCCAGGCATGCGGGATTATGGGAAATGGAGTCCAGAACGAAAGTTAATATTCAGGGGGTTCAGCCATATATATAGATATATATGCATGTACACTTTCAGTATGAGTACACTAGTTAACTAAAAGTACAGTAAAAGAATACTTGCAAGTATACCTGCAGCACAAAATTACAGTTTTTTTCGATTGCTAAACGCCAGTGGGCACAACTGGAGTCACATGTGCAAAACTCTAACTACAGTCTGCACAGCAGCAGTTCATGTGGACCAAACTCTAGTTCGTTTTTCATTGCTTGAACACAGTTTTCAAAACTTTACACACTTATTCCATGACTTTAATCACAACCTGCACAACACTGTGGATTTACAGCACTTTGTTCAAATGCTAACACACTGCTGTCAAAACTGTGAATCACACATTCAAAACACAATTGATTTCAGCATTGTGCCTTTCAAACACTGCTGATTGCAATTTCATATAAATATAAATTCCAATTTCATATATATATTTCATTTATATATAATATTACCTTTCATGTACTTTAAGTTTCTACCTTTTTTCTCATTACTGTAATTCCGTAAATTACTACAGACAACTGAAGCAAACTGCTAATTTTCATTTACCCTAAAAAATTATGATGTTCTAAAAAAAATATTGTGATAAATCAATAAATAAATCATTCTTTAAAGAAAACATTACTTGGTGTGACATCACTGAAATTGTTAAAACTGTAAAGATATAAAGTTAGTATTTTGTGTATTGGTGTTTGATGTTAGTGTTTTTCCTCTCAGTGTGTTGTGAGTGACAGTGTGTGTTATCTCAGTGAGGGTTGTGTTTAGTGTTTGGCTGCACGGAGCTGTTTTGAGCCATATGTTAAGAGTTGTGCTCAGGTGACTTTTGGTAGTGCAGACTGTAGTTAGAGTTTTGCACATGTAGCTCCAGTTGTGCCCACTGTCGTTTAGCAATCGAAAAAAACTGTAATAACTTACTACTTTACTAACACTAAAGAGTCTCCATAAAGATAATATACATTTGTACACTACATATACTTTCAAAATTTACTTAAAATATACTGTTTCTAAAGGATGCTAAATGATGTATTTTATAAATATGCTGTCAGTGCATTATTATAATGATAACTTTAACAGATAACGTATACCTAAAATAAACTTTGAAAATAAGTTCAAATTAGTATACTTTAAAAAATTGCACAGAACTTTAACTCCAAGTATATTTTTTAAAGTATACTTTTAGAAAATATACTAAATTATAATTATTTTGATATATGTTAAAAGTTTAATTGTAAGCAAATATGTTGTAAGCATACTTTCAATATATTCAAATATGGTACATTTCTATCAAAGTATATTTGTAATGTACTATTGCAAAGTTAAATATACTTGAAATACAATAATGTATATTTATTTTTCACCAGGGCTATTCATATGGCTTTTTGCAGCTTTCTTGATGTAGCTTTCGTTGTTGCATTTTTACTTTATACTTTTAAGTATATGTCAGTAAACAAGTATAGGCCAAATATACACAGACATTTCGGTCAGTATAGGTCAAGTATACTTTAGTACAATTTAAGTATATTTCTGAGAAGTACCTAAAGTACATTTTAGAGAAGTACATAAAAAGTAAACTAAAAGTATACTTTCTTATTTTAAGTTTAAAAGAAGAATACTTATAGCACACTTCAATAAACTTCTTTTTCGTAAGGGAAGGGACTCTTCCAGCACCCTGAAAAGGCACATGCAGTGACCCTTAAAGACCTCCACAGACTGGCTAGAACTATTGATCACTTCACACCAAACACTGCAGGAAACCATGATGTCCATGCCTACCTGCGTGACATTGACTTCCACCTGCAAATGATGGTGAATGTGACCACCCAAGAGAGACTGTACCTGCTCTGGATAACATCCAGTCCAGAAGTGAAGAGCTTTCTGGACCGACAGCCAGAGGCTGTCAAATCGGACTATCAGCAGATGAAACAAGCCCTCATTAAAGAATTCTCAGATCCAGAATCTGAATACAGACTGATAGCTGCCCTGGACATCAAACAGGGTCAAACCGACTCCGATATGCTTACTTTGGTGCTCGCAATGAACCTGAGATGGAGGAGGACATCAGCTTCAAGAGCCTCTTCCTCAGAAATCTACACCCTATTGTGAGACATCATTTAGGGATCATCGCCTGCCCCCGCACAATGACTATTCGTCAGCTGCGTGACCTGACACAGAAGGCCTTTAACAAGCACCAGGCCTCCTCAAAAGGAAAGGCCCTCATAACACCATCCGTTCTCCACTGTAACATCCAAACCCTGGCACCAGAAGGCCCACATTGTCACTACAACTCAATGTCTTTCAGTGACAAGCTACAAGACCTTTAAGCCATCAGAGAACAGAACTGTCACCATGGTAAATCCAGAAACAAGACCAACCGCTGGGAGAAACCATGGACCAAACTTTCAGGGAAAACACACTGGAAACAGAGCTGGCGATTCAACAGCCAACAACAGCATCATCCATCCCAAAAGTCTTTCAACAGGTGCACATCTGAGACTTTGGAAGAAAAACAGGGACCATCTGCAACTGAGTTACAGGAGCTGCTGGCACTAGCAAGAGAGCTCCTTACACAAGTCTCACGCATGTTTTGCATGTATTAGGGCCTGGGTTCAATCCCCAGCATTTCCAAATGCCTCCATTACTTTAAGAACCCCTAAATAAGTGTTAATGTTGCATCTGATTTACAAGTCATACAGTAGTTCCTTTACTGTTTGTTTTGCCTCACATAACATGAAAAAACCTCATTTAGCAAAAGTTTTGAGGGCAGGCTGGGGATGTATCTCAGTGGTAGAGCGCATACTTTGCATGTATGAGATCTTGGGTTCAATCTCCAGCATCTCCAGGTGCTGTTCTCACTTTATAAAAAACTTTGTGTTATTGCTGATGTTTCATGATATTTCTCATGTTGTACAGTATCAATTAATGAACAAACTCCATCGCACACCTGTAGTGAATAGGTGCGTAGGAAAAAAGACCAACAATTAGGTCGTATCAGAAAAGAAAAAAACTCCCGCACACTATCATATACTTGCAATTTAAAAAAATGTTTATTCACAACGTTTCGGTCTCACGACCTTCATCAGGTATACCTTTTGGTAAGTTTTATTTTGTGCATTGCATGTGTACAATTGTGATAGTTACCCTGTTGCTTTAAGTGTACCAACTTATAGTCGCCCACCACTTCCAGCTAAAACCATGTCGGGTGACATGCCCAAAAACTATTTGCATTAACTTTGTATTTGATACAATAAAAAGGATGTTTGTACATAGTCTATGTAGACTTTTATTTTTATTACAGTTTGAAGAATATAAAACGTTTGGCTGCTAAACACTTATAATTGATCTTTTGGCTACTGTACAAAACATACTTGGATAGAGCATGGAGCAATAAAAGCGGGATCAGAGTGAAATTCTAAAAAAATTTTACTTTATTAAAATGGGTAGTAAGTAGTATAATTGAGAGAAGAATATACATAATACTACACAATATAAATTAGCAAACTCTGCTGTTTGTAATATGCATGATTGATGCTATACTTATTGAAGTGAACTCCTTGCAATTTAAAACAATAGTATTTGTAACATCATTACACTGACATATCACATCAAACATCAATCACAAAACAACTTAAAAGAAGATGCACAGGTCATTTTTCGTGATCGAATGCTTATGGGTCTAGAAATGTTGTCAGTACACGTCTCACGCGTTTACCCTCGGTTTCGTTGTCCGCTCTCGTAGACACTCTGACGGGTGGCTGAAAGTCCCTTTCATACATGAGAGCAGCATGTAAAGATTGTTCATGTACAGTTTCATTGTGCGCTTCACAATAGTTGTGCAACACAAAGCAAGCATATATAACATATGGAAGGTCCTTCATGTTTATGTCCATAGGTCTCCTTAACGCAGCAAACCGTGCCTTCAAGCGTCCAAATGCGCATTCAATGACCATACGCGCCCTGCAAAGTGATAGCCCGTAGTACTGCTCTTGTGGGGTAACGCCGCCAGTGGGGTATTCTTTCATTAGATATGGCATAAGAGGATAAGCTGGATCACCGATGATAAAAACGGGAACAGGGTCCTCATCCTCCAACAGCTGTTTATGGCAGGATGGAATAGTCCCATCTTTAAGGTCATCACTTAGCTGTGAATTAGCAAATATGCGTGCATCATGCACACTGCCCGGCCATCTTACCACAACGTCCATAAAACAGTACTTGTGGTCACACAATGCTTGCACATTCAAAGAATGTTTTCCCTTCCTGTTTATAAAATCAGTCGAATTACACAAAGGTCTTTTGACCTCGATGTGTGTGCAGTCTATTGCACCCAAGCACTGCGGCATATTGTGTGTGTGGTAGAATCTAGCGACAAGTTCGTTTACTTCCGTCTCTGTTTTCGGCGTCTTGATGTCTGGGTCTGGACCCAGAACGATGGTAATGGCCTTACACACCTGTCGTATGATGACCGAAATAACAGATCTGGACAATCCAAAAGCATTTGCTGTTTTTCTGAGCCTTCCCTCATCACTCAGGTAGTACAAGGTGCATGCTACCTTTGTTAGTACATTCACGGGTGCTCTCAGTCTTGTAGTTTGTCCTTCCACAAACGGACGAAGTATTTCGCTTAGTTGGATCAAGGCCGGTCTGGACAACCGAAAGTTTGCTCGCCATTTGTCAGGCGCAACAATTCCATGTACAAACATGTCCCACCAGGCACTGGTTCTTCCTGGTCTAACCCAAAATCGGCGTTCCATGTACGGCTTACGCCTCTTGAAATGAGACGTCTTCGCGATCGCTTTAATAATAACTTGCCTCTTGCGCATGTACGCTATTGCAGTACTATAACATGCAGCTTTTAATCGCACAAAGGATGAAACAAATACAAGCAAAGTCATCAAAGCCTGCAGTTCCGTCTCCATGTTTTTGTTTACACGAACGCAGAGGAAGTATGGTTATCTTCCGGTGTCATAAAGGTCATAGTCCAGATACTTGGCGAATCAGGGACGGGCACGCAATGAACCAGATGAGCCAATCGGAGAGTGTATTTGGGAACTCGCGTCTTCGTTTACATACGACTCCATCTACGTTCATTTACACTGCAGCGCAACGTCTGAGTTCTCAAACTAAAACAGGGTCTTCAGCGTTTGCGAACGAATCCGTTTGTTTTAGCACATACAGTATTGTGGTACATAAAAACTGTGTTTTCTAAATATGTTTATTATTAATATAATTTAATTCGTCTATTTAAGAAACTAAGCATCATTCAAAATAACTAAAATTCAATGAACACAATTACCATTTTAATGTGTGAAAATTATGTCTCTGACTCAAGAGAAATGCAACAAATGTTATTTCAGAATATATATTTACAACACTTTGAAAACATGTCTCCAACTGCCCTAGGTCAGAATATTGTGAACGTATCTCTCAATGCTGCATACATCGTTTAAAAGAAGCCGTTCAAATGACATCATGTAACTCATTTTTGCTAGCTAGGATGTTGATAAATTAGTCAGTGAAATGTAAAGCTGCTTATTTTTGCTGATGTCTCATGATTTGAAGTTCACTGTTTCTATTGTTTTTATAATTCTACCCTAACATTTCATTAAATCTTTTAAAATAGAAACAAAAATATCAATAGACAGGTCCATAATCTAAAAGACAGTCTTTCACATGTGGATGCAAAACATGTTGGGTGAAACAGACTGACAAACTCGGGTAAACATATCTGCAGATACCTGTCAGCTACTGTACTTCTAGTCCAGAGGTGCCCAAAGCTGGCCCACAAAAGACCTTTAATTTTTTTATGTTTCATGCATACTTGAAGGTGTATAAAATGCATCACAAAACCTAATGAACTCGGGTACTATAGGCTAAAAATGAAGAGGTTGCGGCAGTGGCACACAGAGAAAAGGATATTTAAAATTGATTGGCAAAACGATTTCTTTTTTCTACAAAAAGCCTTGGAAAATAAAACTGCATTAGTTATGCATAAACAGAGTAATGTTTGCTTATTTATTTTCAAAATATTAGAAAATTATAAATTAGGGGTTATCAGGGCAACTTTAATTTTAATATAACACAACAACATTTACTTTTGGCCCACGGCCCTCAGTCAGGTTTGGCCCTTGTAAGGAAAATGTTCGGGCACCAATGAATGTTCTAGTCTATCTGAGGAGGTAACTTTTAGCATATGATAATGCATGCTTGTACAAAGTTAGTCCACATATTATAATGTTTGTCTTCAATCAATCAATTTAAATAAAAGAGATGGGGACTTTATAATATAATAAGGGTCCATATATCACAGTGAAAAAAGACATACAGTCTTGTTCAAAATAATAGCAGTACAATGTGACTAACCAGAATAATCAAGGTTTTTAGTATATTTTTTTATTGCTACGTGGCAAACAAGTTACCAATAGGTTCAGTAGATTCTCAGAAAACAAATGAGACCCAGCATTCATGATATGCACGCTCTTAAGGCTATGCAATTGGGCAAGTAGTTGAATTAGTTGAAAGAGGTGTGTTCAAAAAAATAGCAGAGTGGCATTCAATAACTGAAGTCATCAATTTTGTGAAGAAACAGGTGTGAATCAGGTGGCCCCTATTTAAGGATGAAGCCAACACTTGTTGAACATGCATTTGAAAGCTGAGGAAAATGGGTCGTTCAAGACATTGTTCAGAAGAACAGCGTACTTTGATTAAAAAGTTGATTGGAGAGGGGAAAATCTATAAAGAGGTGCAAAAAATGATAGGCTGTTCAGCTAAAATGATCTCCAATGCCTTAAAATGGAGAGCAAAACCAGAGAGACGTGGAAGAAAACGGAAGACAACCATCAAAATGGATAGAAGAATAACCAGAATGGCAAAGGCTCACCCAATGATCACCTCCAGGATGATCAAAGACAGTCTGGAGTTGCCTGTAAGTACTGTGACAGTTAGAAGACGTCTGTGTGAAGCTAATCTATTTTCAAGAATCCCCCGCAAAGTCCCTCTGTTAAAAAAAAGGCATGTACAGAAGAGGTTACAATTTGCCAAAGAACACATCAACTGGCCTAAAGAGAAATGGAGGAACATTTTGTGGACTGATGAGAGTAAAATTTTTCTTTTTGGGTCCAAGGGCCACAGGCAGTTTGTGAGACGACCCCCAAACTCTGAATTCAAGCCACAGTACACAGTGAAGCATGGAGGTGCAAGCATCATGATATGGGCATGTTTCTCCTACTATGGTGTTGGGCCTATTTATCGCATACCAGGGATCATGGATCAGTTTGCATATGTTAAAATACTTGAAGAGGTCATGTTGCCCTATGCTGAATAGGACATGCCCTTGAAATGGTTGTTTCAACAAGACAATGACCCAAAACACACTAGTAAACGGGCAAAGTCTTGGTTCCAAACCAACAAAATTAATGTTATGGAGTGGCCAGCCCAATCTCCAGACCTTAATCCAATTGAGAACTTGTGGGGTGATATCAAAAATGCTGTTTCTGAAGCAAAACCAAGAAATGTGAATGAATTGTTAAAGAATCATGGAGTGGAATAACAGCTGAGAGGTGCCACAAGTTGGTTGACTCCATGCCACACAGATGTCAAGCAGTTTTAAAAAACTGTGGTAATACAACTAAATATTAGTTTAGTGATTCACAGGATTGCTAAATCCCAGAAAAAAAAATGTTTGTACAAAATAGTTTTGAGTTTGTACAGTCAAAGGTAGACACTGCTATTTTTTTGAACACACCCCTTTCAACTAATTGCCCAATTGCACATCCTTAAGAGCGTGCATATCATGAATGCTGGGTCTTGTTTGTTTTCTGAGAATCTACTGAACCTACTGGTAACTTGTTTGCCACGTAGCAATAAAAAATATACTAAAAACCTTGATTATTCTGGTTGGTCACATTGTACTGCTATTATTTTGAACAAGCCTGTACATGTATTTTTACTTTAACATGAACTAATGCTGAATTACAGCATATGGGAGGGTGGGGTAAAGTGAGACATCGGGTAAAGTGAGACACCCCCTGTATCTAGGCAACTGAACACATTTGTGGTCCTATGACCATTATGTTTTTAAGCCCCTCAAATTTCCCCTTGGCCATGAAGGACAGGACCTCATGCTGCTGTGGTTGACATGTTTTTTCACAAAAATATATTTTTTGCTTGTAAAAGTAAATTTTCTTGCTGTCAACTTAATCAACTGTTGTGCCAAAGCAAATTAATTCAGGTAGAAAAACTTATATCACACATGTTTATGAACTACCAACATATAAAACCTTGTGTTGATACTAGCTGAAGATTAGCCTGAATTTCCAAGAGAGATAGTTTTTTTCCAAAATGTGGTGGTGGGGTAAAGTGAGACAAATGATGTGGGGTAAAGTGAGACATGAGGCACAAGTTCAGTTTTAGTCTAAAACATATTTTAATGTAATATTACATTACATATGTTTTATTTTTAATGTTATAAACATTGCAGAAAAACCATTATGCCTAGTCAATACACCAGGAAGACAGCCTGGGGAAAAACACCCCTTGAGGAGATGGAGAGTGCAGCTGCTTAGGTCAAGGAAGGAAAGAATTCTCTAATGCTATGTACACACCAAACGCGAGGCTTCATGGTACTGTGGGTTCACACCAGACACAAGTTCAACAATTTGCGCAAGTAGATTACATACAAAGTCAATGCAAAGACGCAATCAGACACGTCCTCGCATGTGGCGATGCGAATGACGTGATATGGGTGGCGCGTTTTCCACGAAAACACGCGCTATTCGCCGCAAGCATGTCTTCGCCCAATTTGAAAATATTCAACTTGAGCGAAAAATTCCATTACACAATGTTAAATCCTGCGAGTAATCTAGATCAAGTAACGCACTGCCCCGCATTTGGTGTGTACGTAGCATTATTCACTCTAGATTACTCACGGGATTTAACATTGTGTCATGCAAATTTTTCGTTCGAAATAAATATTTTCAACTTGGGCGAAGACATGTTTGAGGTGAATAGTGCGTGTTTTCGCGGCAAATGCTCCGCTCATATGGCGTCATTCGCATCGCCCCAGGCGAGGATGCGTCTGATTGTGTCTTTGCATTAACTTTGAATGTAATCTACTTGCACAAATCGTTGAACTCACGTCTGGTGTGAACCCACAGTAAGAGCAGCTGCAAGGGATAGAAATATTGATAGATGGTTCTGATTGTCTTTTGCGCTGACCCGCAGACACTAGCTGGCTCTAAGGGTCCTTTGTTCTGACCCCCAGACTGCGTTTTAATCGAACTGGTTCTATATGTCATTTGAATGTTAATTAAAAAAATTTGAATTGTCGGAGCCAATGGTCTACAGTGGGCAGCGCTCCGACATGTGGTGCTTTCACACTTTCTGGGAGTTCGATTCCCGGCTCGTGGTCATTTGCCGATCCAATACCCTTCTCTCCTCCCTGTACTTTCCTGTCCTCTCCAAAACTCACTGTTAAATAAAGGCAAAAACTGGCCAAAAAATATAACTTTTGAATTATGTTATGTTGTATTTGATTTTGGTTCAGAGTTACTGTACTTTCAAGTGTTTAGAAAAATAATGTTCTTAATTGACCAATCCCCTTTATTCTGTTACTAGTCCAACATTAGTTCTGGAATGTGTGGTTGTCAAGCTAGCCGTCAGGATTTTATCTGTTACAATATGTGCTGTTATGGTAGTTTCAGAGTGTAAAAAGTAAGTGGATCAGTTTACCCCGAGCTGGTTCACTTTACCCCCTTGATTTTTCTGGTCTGTCTCAGTTTACCCCTAAGCTGGGGTAAAGTGAGACACAAGACCACTATTTTTAAAACAATCATATTTTCACTGCTCTTCGTCCTGAATACATTCTGGTAATTTCCATAGCTAGGAAACATCCTGAATTAATGGGAAATGTGTAAATTTGACTGATATATCATTTTAGCTCGCTTAGAGGGGAGCAAATGTAAAAAATGTCTCACTTTACCCCACTCTCCCCTATCCTAATCATAAACTATTGAAGAGTCATCATTAACTACGACATGTTTTTCATTGTTAGTTAATGCAGTCATTTACAATAAATTAATTTGAGTTCATGTTGTAGTTAAGTAAGTTCAGTAAGTTACATGTCTTAACTCAGCATTAGTTTATATTTACTAATATTTAAGTAAGAATTCATTTAGGTATACGTTCAATGTTTCCAATGATGAGCAGTTAATCCACTAAACCCAGAGATAATTCCTGAGGCATGTTTAAAGAGTTTTGTATTTTATCAAGAAGGTGCTGCTGATTCACAAAGATTTTATATTTAAGAAAATCTGAGCATCATTCCAAATAACTGTTAACATGTTTGTCAACTAAACATGTTTTGTAAACGTAATAAACTTTATAAAAATATTTTTTATTTTTTATTAATAATCAAGTATAAAGAACAATGCATAGTGTGAAAACGCGGATTATAAAAAGTATATTAAAGAAAAGGACTACATTTCCCAGAATGCACCTGCACCTACTCATCTGCCCCCACCCTTCAGGTGCGACTGCTCAACCTATGGGCTTGACGGGAAAATTCAAAATCGCGAACCGTTACTGCCTGGACTACTCTGTCTCTTATTTGTTTGTTTGCTCATCAACAGTAAGGTAAGTTTGATTTAATTCATTTGTCTGCATCGCGCTGATCGGTTGCCTATTTGTTCATATTATGTTATTAACTATGATTCGTTTTTGTCTTTATACTAGAACTGTTTGAATTTAAAGCACAAACAGTAAAACATTAAGGTTATACGTGGTACACAGCGGTAAACATGAGGTTAAAAATACGCGAAGTAACATTCAAACCGGGCTGTTAAAAGAATCAATTCGATGTTTAAATTTTTAAAAACAAAACTTTAAAGAAGCCAAGATGAGACGTTATTTGCTTAAAACAAACAAAACAACAGTAACTCGTGTGTTTGAAATGTTAGCAGCTAGCAAGTGTCTCTCTGCTATTTTAAATGGTACAGACGATCTTTTGTTGTTTTAAAAGCTCATTCAGTTCTGGTAGATGCTGCTTATTTTTCAAGACTGTTTTAATAGCTTTATATTGATTTGTAACAAAGCCAGCTTCACTTTAAGAGAACCTAGATGCTAATTGTAAAGAAGCTTGGAGTCATAATATATTTAAACGTTATATGTTTGCTGTTCTTCATCTTTTTAAATATGAAGTCTATTCATGTTTGTGTTTACAGAGGTCATGTACACTGTGGTCAACTTTGTGGACGATGAAGAGGTTTCTAGGTAAAGATGATGTATGTTTAATCATTCAATGATTACATTAAATTAAAATCAAACATGTTAAATAGTAAACGGATGTATTGCGATATGTGATTTTGATTTTTAATTCTGTGTTTGCAAGAGAAATATAATGAAGTAACAGTGAAAGCTAAAACATCAGACTGATCCAGACACTGAAGAAATTGATGTCACTGCAATCTGGCCAAAATGATGTAAGTTTAATAATGAAATTATTAAATTAAAGAGGTTAAATCGTAAATAGATGTGTTATGATGTATGTGATTCTATTTTTTTTATTCTGTGTTTGATAGACAACTATATTGAAGTAACCTACTGTAATGAAGCTGCAGAACAACACAGAGACTCTGAGGACATCAACACAGAAAATTAAGTAAGAAGATTTATGAAGTATTATGAAGTTCTTTGATCATATATTGTTGTATCTTTGTACAGTTTAATGCAGTGGTTCTTAACCTTATTCCTGGAGGCCCACTGCTCTGCACATTTTGTATGTCTCCCTTATTTAACACACCTGATTCATATCATCAGCTCATTAGAAGGGATCTCCATGAGCTGAACTACGTCTGTCAGATAAAAGAGATATACAAAACATGCAGGGCAGTGGGCCTCCAGGAATTACGTTAAGAACCACTGGTTTAATGTTAACTTTCTAAAATGTACAACTTTAATTCTATGTCATTTGATTTGTCGTGTGTGTGTGTATGTGTATACGTTTATGTGTATTAGTATTATGCCAAATACTTATATGTACTTTTATATTTCCAAAGGGCTCCAAAGAGATGTCTGTCCAGATGAGGGTGCATCAACGTTACCTTTGCTGACAAGTATATGCTTTACAATGTAAAACCTAACAGTTAACTTAACTCAAACCATTTAAGGAAATCGGTTGCCTTAACCCATTAAGTTTAAAAAAAAAAAACATATATTTGAGTACTGTGAACTTAAGTCTTGTGCAATAATGCACTTATATTTAGTTAGTTTGAACTTAAATATAAGTGCATAACTGCATGTGACTCAATTTAAGTTCACAGTACTCAAATCTGTGTTTTAAAACTTAAATGGTTTAATGCAACCGGTTTTCTTAAATGGTTTGAGTTTAGTTAACTTTTAGGTTTTACAGTGAGAAATTCTTGAATAATTCCAAGACAGAGCTCTGCAATTGTATCTACATTGCAAAAAATCAGTTTCTAACTTAGGATTTTTATCTTGTTTTAGTAGAAAAACTAAATATTCAAGATGTATTTTCTTGATGAGCAAAATTACCTAAGAAAATGTCTAGTTTTTAGACAAAAATATACATTACAGTGGCAGCTGGTGACTTCTTTTTTTGTGAGCACTCGATGCAAAGTCTGTCACAACATGTATATAGCCAGTCATTTGTGTGGTTCAAAATATGTGTTCTGCGTGTATGTGCATCACGTGTTTTGACTAAACCCGTGATGCACATGGTTTACATGAAGCAACAAACACATTTTAAAAACACAAGCAACACACATGACACTCCGAACACTTATTTTGAATTTGCACCCCTCGGATGAGCAGTCACGAGCCGCCACTGCTACATTACATTGTACTGCTTTGAATGTAATTTTCATTGTTGCTTTTATTTTGTTTTATTTTACTCTAATATTGCTTTCTCTGTCTGTATATTTATGAGTTTAAATAGTATTGTTTATGTATGCAACTTTTAATATTTGTGTATAATATTATTTTGTTATTGTGACAATTGTGAATTGTTCAGTTTTTTATTAAATAAACATTTCAAACTCAATTCAAGTTTTTTATTTTACATAAGGGTTTTGGGGTGTATATATATATATATAGTGGGGGGGTTTGTAGTCAGGCAAATAACCAATCAAGTCACTAAGCTATGAGGGCTTGGGTTGGGCTTAATACAAAGTGTAACCAATCAAATGATCTCAACTGGAAAGTTTCAAAGTTGTGTCCCAATAGTTGTCAGAGTTTTGGGAGGGGGTTTTAAAAGCAACCAATCAGTGTTGAGATTAAACACCAATGGAGACACTAGAATTGTGCAAAGGTGTGAAATCCCAGTACCTCTGCAGGTGTGAAAATGTCCCCTGACAAAATCTTGGTAACACTTTATTTCGATAGTCCACTTTAGACATTTTACTAACTATAAGTAACTTTGCAACTACTTATCAACTACCAATCTTTAGAGAATTAGTAGAATGTCTGCTTAATATCTACTTACACTTTATTGTGATGAAATCTCAACAGACATTCAACTGTCTATAAGTATCTTTGCAGGTGCATGTCAACTTATTCCACTAACCCAAACCTCTTCCCTAACCCCAACCCTTACAGTCTACTAATACACTAATGACAGTTAGTTGACGTATAGTTGCAAATTATTGAAAGTTAGTTGACATGTAGTTGCAAAGTTATTTATAGTTAGTAGAATGTCTAAAGTGGACTATCAAAATAAAGTGTAACCAAAATCTTCAATGGGATTATTTGCCATGGCAACAAATGGCTGCATATACCACAGGAATATCCCATCAGCAAGATACATCCGAATTGGTATCATTACGGGAGTTTCCTAACTTGGTGGAATTAGAAGTTTACCCTCAGTGGAACTAGTAGATACATCCGAAAATCAGTGGTGTTTACAGGAGTTTCCTAGTACGGATACACCTCTTTTCATGCAGTGTTGTTTTGCCTCACATAACATGAAAAACCCTCATTTAGCAAAAGCTTTGAGGCCAGGCTGGGGATGTAGCTCAGTGGTAGAGAGCATGCTTTGCATGTATGAGGTCCTGGATTCAATCCCCAGCATCTCCAGGTGCTGTTCTCACTTTATAAAAAACTTTGCGTAATTGCTGATGTTTCATGATTTTTCTCATGTTGTACAGTAAAAATGAAAGCCCTAAATATCTGAGTACAACCTACTGGAAATCTAGCTTCTTGAAAGCTCTACGTTTGAGCTTATTGTACAAGTCACAAAATAATTTCCAGTAATCAGTTGTAACAGGATCAAGTTAAATCCCTGAATATCAATTATACCTTTATGATTGTAAGAACCCCTTAATAAGTGTAGATGTTCCATCTGATTTACAAGTCATACAGTAATCAAGCTGGGGATGTAGCTCAGTGTTAGAGCACATGCTTTGCATGTATGAGGTCCTGGGTTCAATCCCCAGCATCTCCAAATGCCTTTATGATTGTAAGAACCCCTTAATAAGTTTTGATGTTGCAGCTGATTTACAAGTCATACAGTAGTCAAGCTGGTTATGTAACTCAGTGGTAGAGCGCGTGTATGAGGTCCTGGGTTCAATCCCCAGCATCTCCAAATGCCTTTATGATTGTAAGAACCCCTTAATAAGTGTAGATGTTGCGTCTGATTTACAAGTCATACAGTAGTCAAGCTGGTTATGTAACTCAGTGGTAGAGCGCATGCTTTGCATGTATGAGGTCCTGGGATCAATCCCCAGCATCTCCAAATGCCTTTATGTTTGTAAGAACCCCTTAATAAGTGTAGATGTTGCGTCTGATTTACAAGTCATACAGTAGTCAAGCTGGTTATGTAACTCAGTGGTAGAGCGCATGCTTTGCATGTATGAGGTCCTGGGATCAATCCCCAGCATCTCCAAATGCCTTCATGATTTTAAGAACCCCTGAATAAGTATTGATGTTGCATCTTATTTTCAAGTCATACAGTAGTTCCTTTTATCTGCTTCTTGCCTCTGGTAAGATGAAAAACCCTAAACATCTTAGACACATTGGAGCTTTTCAAGCTGGGGATGGAGCCCAAAGGGAGAGCGCGTGCTTTGCATGTATGAGATCCTGGGTTCAATCCCCAGTATCTCCAAATGCCTTTATGATTGTAAGAACCCCTTAATAAGTGTTGATGTTCCAGCTGATTTACAAGTCATACAGTAGATTCTCTTCTGTTCTTCTTGCCTCTAGCAAGACGAAAAACCCTAAACATCTTAGCCACTTTGAAGCATTTCAAGCTGGGGATGTAGCTCAGTGGTAAATCGCATGCTTTGCATGTATGAGGTCCTGGGTTCAATCCCCAGCATCTCCAAATGCCTTTATGATTGTAAGAACCCCTTAATAAATTTTGATGTTGCATCTGATTCACAAGTCATACAGCAGTCAAGCTGGGGATGTAGCTCAGTGGTAGAGCGCATGCTTTGCATGTATGAGGTCCTGGGTTCAAACCCCAGTATCTCCAAATGCCTTTATGATTGTAAGAACCTCTTAATAAGTTTTGATGTTGCAGCTGATTTACAAGTCATACAGTAGTCAAGCTGGTTATGTAACTCAGTGGTAGAGCGCGTGTATGAGGTCCTGGGTTCAATCCCCAGCATCTCCAAATGCCTTCATGATTTTAAGAACCCCTGAATAAGTATTGATGTTGCATCTTATTTTCAAGTCATACAGTAGTTCCTTTTATCTGCTTCTTGCCTCTGGTAAGATGAAAAACCCTAAACATCTTAGCCACATTGTAACATTTCAAGCTGGGGATGTAGCTCAGTGGTAGAGCGCATGCTTTGCATGTATGAGGTCCTGGGTTCAATCCCCAGTATCTCCAAATGCCTTTATGATTGTAAGAACCCCTTAATAATTTTTGACGTTGCAGCTGATTTACAAGTCATACAGTAGATTCTTTTCTGTTCTTCTTGCCTCTTGGAAGACGAAAAACCCTAAACATCTTAGCCACATTGTAGCATTTCAAGCTGGGGATGTAGCTCAGTGGTAGAGCGCATGCTTTGCATGTATGAGGTCCTGGGTTCAATCCCCAGCATCTCCAAATGCCTTTATAATTGTAAAATCCCGTTACTAAGTGTAGATGTTGGATCTGATTTACAAGTCATACAGTAGTCAAGTTGGGGATGTAGCTCAGTGGTAGAGCGCGTGTATGAGGTCCTGGGTTCAATCCCCAGCATCTCCAAATGCCTTTATGATTGTAAGAACCCCTTAATAAGTTTTGATGTTGCAGCTGATTTACAAGTCATACAGTAATCAAGCTGGTTATGTAACTCAGTGGTAGAGCGCGTGTATGAGGTCCTGGGTTCAATCCCCAGCATCTCCAAATGCCTTTATGATTGTAAGAACCCCTTAATAAGTGTAGATGTTGCGTCTGATTTACAAGTCATACAGTAGTCAAGCTGGTTATGTAACTCAGTGGTAGAGCGCATGCTTTGCATGTATGAGGTCCTGGGATCAATCCCCAGCATCTCCAAATGCTTTTATGTTTGTAAGAACCCCTTAATAAGTGTAGATGTTGCAGCTGATTTACAAGTCATACAGTAGATTCTCTTCTGTTCTTCTTGCCTCTAGCAAGACGAAAAACCCTAAACATCTTAGCCACTTTGGAGCATTTCAAGCTGGGGATGTAGCTCAGTGGTAGAGCGCATGCTTTGCATGTATGAGGTTCTGGGTTCAATCCCCAGTATCTCCAAATGCCTTTATGATTGTAAGAACCCCTTAATAAGTTTTGACGTTGCAGCTGATTTACAAGTCATACAGTAGATTCTTTTCTATTCTTCTTGCCTCTTGGAAGACGAAAAACCCTAAACATCTTAGCCACTTTGGAGCATTTCAGGCTGAGGATGTAGCTCAGTGGTAGAGCGCATGCTTTGCATGTATGAGGTCCTGGGTTCAATCCCCAGCATCTCCAAATGCCTTTATAATTGTAATATCCCCTTAATAAGTGTAGATGTTGCAGCTGATTTACAAGTCATACAGTAGTTCCTTTTATCTGCTTCTTGCCTCTAGTAAGATGAAAAACCCTAAACATCTTAGCCACATTGGAGCTTTTCAAGCTGGGGATGGAGCCCAAAGGGAGAGCGCGTGCTTTGCATGTATGAGATCCTGGGTTCAATCCCCAGTATCTCCAAATGCCTTTATGATTGTAAGAACTCCTTAATAAGTGTTGATGTTGCAGCTGATTTACAAGTCATACAGTAGATTCTCTTCTGTTCTTCTTGCCTCTAGCAAGACGAAAAACCCTAAACATCTTAACCACTTTGGAGCATTTCAAGCTGGGGATGTAGCTCAGTGGTAGAGCGCATGCTTTGCATGTATGAGGTGCTGGGTTCAAACCCCAGTATCTCCAAATGCCTTTATGATTGTAAGAACCCCTTAATAAGTTTTGATGTTGCAGCTGATTTACAAGTCATACAGTAGTCAAGCTGGTTATGTAACTCAGTGGTAGAACGCGTGTATGAGGTCCTGGGTTCAATCCCCAGCATCTCCAAATGCCTTCATGATTTTAAGAACCCCTGAATAAGTATTGATGTTGCATCTTATTTTCAAGTCATACAGTAGTTCCTTTTATCTGCTTCTTGCCTCTGGTAAGATGAAAAACCCTAAACATCTTAGACACATTGGAGCTTTTCAAGCTGGGGATGGAGCCCAAAGGGAGAGCGCGTGCTTTGCATGTATGAGATCCTGGGTTCAATCCCCAGTATCTCCAAATGATTGTAAGAACCCCTTAATAAGTGTTGATGTTCCAGCTGATTTACAAGTCATACAGTAGATTCTCTTCTGTTCTTCTTGCCTCTAGCAAGACGAAAAACCCTAAACATCTTAGCCACTTTGAAGCATTTCAAGCTGGGGATGTAGCTCAGTGGTAGAGCGCATGCTTTGCATGTATGAGGTCCTGGGTTCAATCCCCAGCATCTCCAAATGCCTTTATGATTGTAAGAACCCCTTAATAAGTTTTGATGTTGCAGCTGATTTACAAGTCATACAGTAGTCAAGCTGGTTATGTAACTCAGTGGTAGAGCGCGTGTATGAGGTCCTGGGTTCAATCCCCAGGATCTCCAAATGCCTTTATGATTGTAAGAACCCCTTAATAAGTTTTGATGTTGCAGCTGATTTACAAGTCATACAGTAGATTCTCTTCTGTTCTTCTTGCTTCTAGTAAGACGAAAAACCCTAAACATCTTAGCCACATTGGAGCATTTCAAGCTGGTAATGTAGCTCAGCTCAATCCCCAGTATCTCCAAATGCCTTTATGATTGTAAGAACCCCTTAATAATTTTTGACGTTGCATCTGATTCACAAGTCATACAGCAGTCAAGCTGGGGATGTAGCTCAGTGGTAGAGCGCATGCTTTGCATGTATGAGGTCCTGGGTTCAAACCCCAGTATCTCCAAATGCCTTTATGATTGTAAGAACCTCTTAATAAGTTTTGATGTTGCAGCTGATTTACAAGTCATACAGTAGTCAAGCTGGTTATGTAACTCAGTGGTAGAGCGCGTGTATGAGGTCCTGGGTTCAATCCCCAGCATCTCCAAATGCCTTCATGATTTTAAGAACCCCTGAATAAGTATTGATGTTGCATCTTATTTTCAAGTCATACAGTAGTTCCTTTTATCTGCTTCTTGCCTCTGGTAAGATAAAAAACCCTAAACATCTTAGCCACATTGTAACATTTCAAGCTGGGGATGTAGCTCAGTGGTAGAGCGCATGCTTTGTATGTATGAGGTCCTGGGTTCAATCCCCAGTATCTCCAAATGCCTTTATGATTGTAAGAACCCCTTAATAATTTTTGACGTTGCAGCTGATTTACAAGTCATACAGTAGATTCTTTTCTGTTCTTCTTGCCTCTTGGAAGACGAAAAACCCTAAACATCTTAGCCACATTGTAGCATTTCAAGCTGGGGATGTAGCTCAGTGGTAGAGCGCATGCTTTGCATGTATGAGGTCCTGGGTTCAATCCCCAGCATCTCCAAATGCCTTTATAATTGTAAAATCCCGTTACTAAGTGTAGATGTTGGATCTGATTTACAAGTCATACAGTAGTCAAGTTGGGGATGTAGCTCAGTGGTAGAGCGCGTGTATGAGGTCCTGGGTTCAATCCCCAGCATCTCCAAATGCCTTTATGATTGTAAGAACCCCTTAATAAGTTTTGATGTTGCAGCTGATTTACAAGTCATACAGTAATCAAGCTGGTTATGTAACTCAGTGGTAGAGCGCGTGTATGAGGTCCTGGGTTCAATCCCCAGCATCTCCAAATGCCTTTATGATTGTAAGAACCCCTTAATAAGTGTAGATGTTGCGTCTGATTTACAAGTCATACAGTAGTCAAGCTGGTTATGTAACTCAGTGGTAGAGCGCATGCTTTGCATGTATGAGGTCCTGGGATCAATCCCCAGCATCTCCAAATGCTTTTATGTTTGTAAGAACCCCTTAATAAGTGTAGATGTTGCAGCTGATTTACAAGTCATACAGTAGATTCTCTTCTGTTCTTCTTGCCTCTAGCAAGACGAAAAACCCTAAACATCTTAGCCACTTTGGAGCATTTCAAGCTGGGGATGTAGCTCAGTGGTAGAGCGCATGCTTTGCATGTATGAGGTTCTGGGTTCAATCCCCAGTATCTCCAAATGCCTTTATGATTGTAAGAACCCCTTAATAAGTTTTGACGTTGCAGCTGATTTACAAGTCATACAGTAGATTCTTTTCTATTCTTCTTGCCTCTTGGAAGACGAAAAACCCTAAACATCTTAGCCACTTTGGAGCATTTCAGGCTGAGGATGTAGCTCAGTGGTAGAGCGCATGCTTTGCATGTATGAGGTCCTGGGTTCAATCCCCAGCATCTCCAAATGCCTTTATAATTGTAATATCCCCTTAATAAGTGTAGATGTTGCAGCTGATTTACAAGTCATACAGTAGTTCCTTTTATCTGCTTCTTGCCTCTAGTAAGATGAAAAACCCTAAACATCTTAGCCACATTGGAGCTTTTCAAGCTGGGGATGGAGCCCAAAGGGAGAGCGCGTGCTTTGCATGTATGAGATCCTGGGTTCAATCCCCAGTATCTCCAAATGCCTTTATGATTGTAAGAACTCCTTAATAAGTGTTGATGTTGCAGCTGATTTACAAGTCATACAGTAGATTCTCTTCTGTTCTTCTTGCCTCTAGCAAGACGAAAAACCCTAAACATCTTAACCACTTTGGAGCATTTCAAGCTGGGGATGTAGCTCAGTGGTAGAGCGCATGCTTTGCATGTATGAGGTGCTGGGTTCAAACCCCAGTATCTCCAAATGCCTTTATGATTGTAAGAACCCCTTAATAAGTTTTGATGTTGCAGCTGATTTACAAGTCATACAGTAGTCAAGCTGGTTATGTAACTCAGTGGTAGAACGCGTGTATGAGGTCCTGGGTTCAATCCCCAGCATCTCCAAATGCCTTCATGATTTTAAGAACCCCTGAATAAGTATTGATGTTGCATCTTATTTTCAAGTCATACAGTAGTTCCTTTTATCTGCTTCTTGCCTCTGGTAAGATGAAAAACCCTAAACATCTTAGACACATTGGAGCTTTTCAAGCTGGGGATGGAGCCCAAAGGGAGAGCGCGTGCTTTGCATGTATGAGATCCTGGGTTCAATCCCCAGTATCTCCAAATGATTGTAAGAACCCCTTAATAAGTGTTGATGTTCCAGCTGATTTACAAGTCATACAGTAGATTCTCTTCTGTTCTTCTTGCCTCTAGCAAGACGAAAAACCCTAAACATCTTAGCCACTTTGAAGCATTTCAAGCTGGGGATGTAGCTCAGTGGTAGAGCGCATGCTTTGCATGTATGAGGTCCTGGGTTCAATCCCCAGCATCTCCAAATGCCTTTATGATTGTAAGAACCCCTTAATAAGTTTTGATGTTGCAGCTGATTTACAAGTCATACAGTAGTCAAGCTGGTTATGTAACTCAGTGGTAGAGCGCGTGTATGAGGTCCTGGGTTCAATCCCCAGGATCTCCAAATGCCTTTATGATTGTAAGAACCCCTTAATAAGTTTTGATGTTGCAGCTGATTTACAAGTCATACAGTAGATTCTCTTCTGTTCTTCTTGCTTCTAGTAAGACGAAAAACCCTAAACATCTTAGCCACATTGGAGCATTTCAAGCTGGTAATGTAGCTCAGCTCAATCCCCAGTATCTCCAAATGCCTTTATGATTGTAAGAACCCCTTAATAATTTTTGACGTTGCAGCTGATTTACAAGTCATACAGTAGATTCTTTTCTGTTCTTCTTGCCTCTTGGAAGACGAAAAACCCTAAACATCTTAGCCACATTGTAGCATTTCAAACTGGGGATGTAGCTCAGTGGTAGAGCGCATGCTTTGCATGTATGAGGTCCTGGGTTCAATCCCCAGCATCTCCAAATGCCTTTATAATTGTAAAATCCCCTTACTAAGTGTAGATGTTGGATCTGATTTACAAGTCATACAGTAGTCAAGTTGGGGATGTAGCTCAGTGGTAGAGCGCGTGTATGAGGTCCTGGGTTCAATCCCCAGCATCTCCAAATGCCTTTATGATTGTAAGAACCCCTTAATAAGTTTTGATGTTGCAGCTGATTTACAAGTCATACAGTAATCAAGCTGGTTATGTAACTCAGTGGTAGAGCGCGTGTATGAGGTCCTGGGTTCAATCCCCAGCATCTCCAAATGCCTTTATGATTGTAAGAACCCCTTAATAAGTGTAGATGTTGCGTCTGATTTACAAGTCATACAGTAGTCAACCTGGTTATGTAACTCAGTGGTAGAGCGCATGCTTTGCATGTATGAGGTCCTGGGATCAATCCCCAGCATCTCCAAATGCCTTTATGTTTGTAAGAACCCCTTAATAAGTGTAGATGTTGCAGCTGATTTACAAGGCATACAGTAGATTCTCTTCTGTTCTTCTTGCCTCTAGCAAGACGAAAAACCCTAAACATCTTAGCCACTTTGGAGCATTTCAAGCTGGGGATGTAGCTCAGTGGTAGAGCGCATGCTTTGCATGTATGAGGTTCTGGGTTCAATCCCCAGTATCTCCAAATGCCTTTATGATTGTAAGAACCCCTTAATAAGTTTTGACGTTGCAGCTGATTTACAAGTCATACAGTAGATTCTTTTCTATTCTTCTTGCCTCTTGGAAGACGAAAAAACCCTAAACATCTTAGCCACTTTGGAGCATTTCAGGCTGGGGATGTAGCTCAGTGGTAGAGCGCATGCTTTGCATGTATGAGGTCCTGGGTTCAATCCCCAGCATCTCCAAATGCCTTTATAATTGTAATATCCCCTTAATAAGTGTAGATGTTGCAGCTGATTTACAAGTCATACAGTAGTTCCTTTTATCTGCTTCTTGCCTCTAGTAAGATGAAAAACCCTAAACATCTTAGCCACATTGGAGCTTTTCAAGCTGGGGATGGAGCCCAAAGGGAGAGCGCGTGCTTTGCATGTATGAGATCCTGGGTTCAATCCCCAGTATCTCCAAATGCCTTTATGATTGTAAGAACTCCTTAATAAGTGTTGATGTTGCAGCTGATTTACAAGTCATACAGTAGATTCTCTTCTGTTCTTCTTGCCTCTAGCAAGACGAAAAACCCTAAACATCTTAACCACTTTGGAGCATTTCAAGCTGGGGATGTAGCTCAGTGGTAGAGCGCATGCTTTGCATGTATGAGGTGCTGGGTTCAAACCCCAGTATCTCCAAATGCCTTTATGATTGTTAAAAACCCCTTAATAAGTTTTGATGTTGCATCTTATTTTCAAGTCATACAGTAGTTCCTTTTATCTGCTTCTTGCCTCTGGTAAGATGAAAAACCCTAAACATCTTAGACACATTGGAGCTTTTCAAGCTGGGGATGGAGCCCAAAGGGAGAGCGCGTGCTTTGCATGTATGAGATCCTGGGTTCAATCCCCAGTATCTCCAAATGCCTTTATGATTGTAAGAACCCCTTAATAAGTGTTGATGTTCCAGCTGATTTACAAGTCATACAGTAGATTCTCTTCTGTTCTTCTTGCCTCTAGCAAGACGAAAAACCCTAAACATCTTAGCCACTTTGAAGCATTTCAAGCTGGGGATGTAGCTCAGTGGTAGAGCGCATGCTTTGCATGTATGAGGTCCTGGGTTCAATCCCCAGCATCTCCAAATGCCTTTATGATTGTAAGAACCCCTTAATAAGTTTTGATGTTGCAGCTGATTTACAAGTCAACCAGTAGTCAAGCTGGTTATGTAACTCAGTGGTAGAGCGCGTGTATGAGGTCCTGGGTTCAATCCCCAGCATCTCCAAATGCCTTTATGATTGTAAGAACCCCTTAATAAGTTTTGATGTTGCAGCTGATTTACAAGTCATACAGTAGATTCTCTTCTGTTCTTCTTGCTTCTAGTAAGACGAAAAAACCCTAAACATCTTAGCCACTTTGAAGCATTTCAAGCTGGGGATGTAGCTCAGTGGTAGAGCGCATGCTTTGCATGTATGAGGTCCTGGGTTCAATCCCCAGTATCTCCAAATGCCTTTATGATTGTAAGAACCCCTTAATAAGTTTTGACGTTGCAGCTGATTTACAAGTCATACAGTAGATTATTTTCTGTTCTTCTTGCCTCTTGGAAGACGAATAACCCTAAACATCTTAGCCACATTGTAGCATTTGAAGCTGGGAATGTAGCTCAGTGGTAGAGCGCATGCTTTGCATGTATGAGGTCCTGCGTTTAATCCCCAGCATCTCCAAATGCCTTTATAATTGTAAGAACCCCTTTATAAATGTAGATGTTGCATGTGATTTACAAGTCATACAGTAGCCAAGTTGGGGATGTAGCTCAGTGGTAGAGCGCATGCTTCGCATGTATGAGGTCCTGGGTTCAATCCCCAGCATCTCCAAATGCCTTTATGATTGTAAGAACCCCTTAATAAGTTTTGACGTTGCAGCTGATTTACAAGTCATACAGTAGATTCTCTTCTGTTCTTCTTGCCTCTAGCAAGACGAAAAACCCTAAACATCTTAGCCACTTTGGAGCATTTCAAGCTGGGGATGTAGCTCAGTGGTAGAGCGCATGCTTTGCATGTATGAGGTCCTGGGTTCAATCCCCAGTATCTCCAAATGCCTTTATGATTGTAAGAACCCCTTAATAATTTTTGACGTTGCAGCTGATTTACAAGTCATACAGTAGATTCTTTTCTGTTCTTCTTGCCTCTTGGAAGACGAAAAACCCTAAACATCTTAGCCACATTGTAGCATTTCAAGCTGGGGATGTAGCTCAGTGGTAGAGCGCATGCTTTGCATGTATGAGGTCCTGGGTTCAATCCCCAGCATCTCCAAATGCCTTTATAATTGTAAAATCCCGTTACTAAGTGTAGATGTTGGATCTGATTTACAAGTCATACAGTAGTCAAGTTGGGGATGTAGCTCAGTGGTAGAGCGCGTGTATGAGGTCCTGGGTTCAATCCCCAGCATCTCCAAATGCCTTTATGATTGTAAGAACCCCTTAATAAGTTTTGATGTTGCAGCTGATTTACAAGTCATACAGTAATCAAGCTGGTTATGTAACTCAGTGGTAGAGCGCGTGTATGAGGTCCTGGGTTCAATCCCCAGCATCTCCAAATGCCTTTATGATTGTAAGAACCCCTTAATAAGTGTAGATGTTGCGTCTGATTTACAAGTCATACAGTAGTCAAGCTGGTTATGTAACTCAGTGGTAGAGCGCATGCTTTGCATGTATGAGGTCCTGGGATCAATCCCCAGCATCTCCAAATGCTTTTATGTTTGTAAGAACCCCTTAATAAGTGTAGATGTTGCAGCTGATTTACAAGTCATACAGTAGATTCTCTTCTGTTCTTCTTGCCTCTAGCAAGACGAAAAACCCTAAACATCTTAGCCACTTTGGAGCATTTCAAGCTGGGGATGTAGCTCAGTGGTAGAGCGCATGCTTTGCATGTATGAGGTTCTGGGTTCAATCCCCAGTATCTCCAAATGCCTTTATGATTGTAAGAACCCCTTAATAAGTTTTGACGTTGCAGCTGATTTACAAGTCATACAGTAGATTCTTTTCTATTCTTCTTGCCTCTTGGAAGACGAAAAACCCTAAACATCTTAGCCACTTTGGAGCATTTCAGGCTGAGGATGTAGCTCAGTGGTAGAGCGCATGCTTTGCATGTATGAGGTCCTGGGTTCAATCCCCAGCATCTCCAAATGCCTTTATAATTGTAATATCCCCTTAATAAGTGTAGATGTTGCAGCTGATTTACAAGTCATACAGTAGTTCCTTTTATCTGCTTCTTGCCTCTAGTAAGATGAAAAACCCTAAACATCTTAGCCACATTGGAGCTTTTCAAGCTGGGGATGGAGCCCAAAGGGAGAGCGCGTGCTTTGCATGTATGAGATCCTGGGTTCAATCCCCAGTATCTCCAAATGCCTTTATGATTGTAAGAACTCCTTAATAAGTGTTGATGTTGCAGCTGATTTACAAGTCATACAGTAGATTCTCTTCTGTTCTTCTTGCCTCTAGCAAGACGAAAAACCCTAAACATCTTAACCACTTTGGAGCATTTCAAGCTGGGGATGTAGCTCAGTGGTAGAGCGCATGCTTTGCATGTATGAGGTGCTGGGTTCAAACCCCAGTATCTCCAAATGCCTTTATGATTGTAAGAACCCCTTAATAAGTTTTGATGTTGCAGCTGATTTACAAGTCATACAGTAGTCAAGCTGGTTATGTAACTCAGTGGTAGAGCGCGTGTATGAGGTCCTGGGTTCAATCCCCAGCATCTCCAAATGCCTTCATGATTTTAAGAACCCCTGAATAAGTATTGATGTTGCATCTTATTTTCAAGTCATACAGTAGTTCCTTTTATCTGCTTCTTGCCTCTGGTAAGATGAAAAACCCTAAACATCTTAGACACATTGGAGCTTTTCAAGCTGGGGATGGAGCCCAAAGGGAGAGCGCGTGCTTTGCATGTATGAGATCCTGGGTTCAATCCCCAGTATCTCCAAATGATTGTAAGAACCCCTTAATAAGTGTTGATGTTCCAGCTGATTTACAAGTCATACAGTAGATTCTCTTCTGTTCTTCTTGCCTCTAGCAAGACGAAAAACCCTAAACATCTTAGCCACTTTGAAGCATTTCAAGCTGGGGATGTAGCTCAGTGGTAGAGCGCATGCTTTGCATGTATGAGGTCCTGGGTTCAATCCCCAGCATCTCCAAATGCCTTTATGATTGTAAGAACCCCTTAATAAGTTTTGATGTTGCAGCTGATTTACAAGTCATACAGTAGTCAAGCTGGTTATGTAACTCAGTGGTAGAGCGCGTGTATGAGGTCCTGGGTTCAATCCCCAGGATCTCCAAATGCCTTTATGATTGTAAGAACCCCTTAATAAGTTTTGATGTTGCAGCTGATTTACAAGTCATACAGTAGATTCTCTTCTGTTCTTCTTGCTTCTAGTAAGACGAAAAACCCTAAACATCTTAGCCACATTGGAGCATTTCAAGCTGGTAATGTAGCTCAGCTCAATCCCCAGTATCTCCAAATGCCTTTATGATTGTAAGAACCCCTTAATAATTTTTGACGTTGCATCTGATTCACAAGTCATACAGCAGTCAAGCTGGGGATGTAGCTCAGTGGTAGAGCGCATGCTTTGCATGTATGAGGTCCTGGGTTCAAACCCCAGTATCTCCAAATGCCTTTATGATTGTAAGAACCTCTTAATAAGTTTTGATGTTGCAGCTGATTTACAAGTCATACAGTAGTCAAGTTGGTTATGTAACTCAGTGGTAGAGCGCGTGTATGAGGTCCTGGGTTCAATCCCCAGCATCTCCAAATGCCTTCATGATTTTAAGAACCCCTGAATAAGTATTGATGTTGCATCTTATTTTCAAGTCATACAGTAGTTCCTTTTATCTGCTTCTTGCCTCTGGTAAGATAAAAAACCCTAAACATCTTAGCCACATTGTAACATTTCAAGCTGGGGATGTAGCTCAGTGGTAGAGCGCATGCTTTGCATGTATGAGGTCCTGGGTTCAATCCCCAGTATCTCCAAATGCCTTTATGATTGTAAGAACCCCTTAATAATTTTTGACGTTGCAGCTGATTTACAAGTCATACAGTAGATTCTTTTCTGTTCTTCTTGCCTCTTGGAAGACGAAAAACCCTAAACATCTTAGCCACATTGTAGCATTTCAAGCTGGGGATGTAGCTCAGTGGTAGAGCGCATGCTTTGCATGTATGAGGTCCTGGGTTCAATCCCCAGCATCTCCAAATGCCTTTATAATTGTAAAATCCCGTTACTAAGTGTAGATGTTGGATCTGATTTACAAGTCATACAGTAGTCAAGTTGGGGATGTAGCTCAGTGGTAGAGCGCGTGTATGAGGTCCTGGGTTCAATCCCCAGCATCTCCAAATGCCTTTATGATTGTAAGAACCCCTTAATAAGTTTTGATGTTGCAGCTGATTTACAAGTCATACAGTAATCAAGCTGGTTATGTAACTCAGTGGTAGAGCGCGTGTATGAGGTCCTGGGTTCAATCCCCAGCATCTCCAAATGCCTTTATGATTGTAAGAACCCCTTAATAAGTGTAGATGTTGCGTCTGATTTACAAGTCATACAGTAGTCAAGCTGGTTATGTAACTCAGTGGTAGAGCGCATGCTTTGCATGTATGAGGTCCTGGGATCAATCCCCAGCATCTCCAAATGCTTTTATGTTTGTAAGAACCCCTTAATAAGTGTAGATGTTGCAGCTGATTTACAAGTCATACAGTAGATTCTCTTCTGTTCTTCTTGCCTCTAGCAAGACGAAAAACCCTAAACATCTTAGCCACTTTGGAGCATTTCAAGCTGGGGATGTAGCTCAGTGGTAGAGCGCATGCTTTGCATGTATGAGGTTCTGGGTTCAATCCCCAGTATCTCCAAATGCCTTTATGATTGTAAGAACCCCTTAATAAGTTTTGACGTTGCAGCTGATTTACAAGTCATACAGTAGATTCTTTTCTATTCTTCTTGCCTCTTGGAAGACGAAAAACCCTAAACATCTTAGCCACTTTGGAGCATTTCAGGCTGAGGATGTAGCTCAGTGGTAGAGCGCATGCTTTGCATGTATGAGGTCCTGGGTTCAATCCCCAGCATCTCCAAATGCCTTTATAATTGTAATATCCCCTTAATAAGTGTAGATGTTGCAGCTGATTTACAAGTCATACAGTAGTTCCTTTTATCTGCTTCTTGCCTCTAGTAAGATGAAAAACCCTAAACATCTTAGCCACATTGGAGCTTTTCAAGCTGGGGATGGAGCCCAAAGGGAGAGCGCGTGCTTTGCATGTATGAGATCCTGGGTTCAATCCCCAGTATCTCCAAATGCCTTTATGATTGTAAGAACTCCTTAATAAGTGTTGATGTTGCAGCTGATTTACAAGTCATACAGTAGATTCTCTTCTGTTCTTCTTGCCTCTAGCAAGACGAAAAACCCTAAACATCTTAACCACTTTGGAGCATTTCAAGCTGGGGATGTAGCTCAGTGGTAGAGCGCATGCTTTGCATGTATGAGGTGCTGGGTTCAAACCCCAGTATCTCCAAATGCCTTTATGATTGTAAGAACCCCTTAATAAGTTTTGATGTTGCAGCTGATTTACAAGTCATACAGTAGTCAAGCTGGTTATGTAACTCAGTGGTAGAGCGCGTGTATGAGGTCCTGGGTTCAATCCCCAGCATCTCCAAATGCCTTCATGATTTTAAGAACCCCTGAATAAGTATTGATGTTGCATCTTATTTTCAAGTCATACAGTAGTTCCTTTTATCTGCTTCTTGCCTCTGGTAAGATGAAAAACCCTAAACATCTTAGACACATTGGAGCTTTTCAAGCTGGGGATGGAGCCCAAAGGGAGAGCGCGTGCTTTGCATGTATGAGATCCTGGGTTCAATCCCCAGTATCTCCAAATGATTGTAAGAACCCCTTAATAAGTGTTGATGTTCCAGCTGATTTACAAGTCATACAGTAGATTCTCTTCTGTTCTTCTTGCCTCTAGCAAGACGAAAAACCCTAAACATCTTAGCCACTTTGAAGCATTTCAAGCTGGGGATGTAGCTCAGTGGTAGAGCGCATGCTTTGCATGTATGAGGTCCTGGGTTCAATCCCCAGCATCTCCAAATGCCTTTATGATTGTAAGAACCCCTTAATAAGTTTTGATGTTGCAGCTGATTTACAAGTCATACAGTAGTCAAGCTGGTTATGTAACTCAGTGGTAGAGCGCGTGTATGAGGTCCTGGGTTCAATCCCCAGGATCTCCAAATGCCTTTATGATTGTAAGAACCCCTTAATAAGTTTTGATGTTGCAGCTGATTTACAAGTCATACAGTAGATTCTCTTCTGTTCTTCTTGCTTCTAGTAAGACGAAAAACCCTAAACATCTTAGCCACATTGGAGCATTTCAAGCTGGTAATGTAGCTCAGCTCAATCCCCAGTATCTCCAAATGCCTTTATGATTGTAAGAACCCCTTAATAATTTTTGACGTTGCATCTGATTCACAAGTCATACAGCAGTCAAGCTGGGGATGTAGCTCAGTGGTAGAGCGCATGCTTTGCATGTATGAGGTCCTGGGTTCAAACCCCAGTATCTCCAAATGCCTTTATGATTGTAAGAACCTCTTAATAAGTTTTGATGTTGCAGCTGATTTACAAGTCATACAGTAGTCAAGCTGGTTATGTAACTCAGTGGTAGAGCGCGTGTATGAGGTCCTGGGTTCAATCCCCAGCATCTCCAAATGCCTTCATGATTTTAAGAACCCCTGAATAAGTATTGATGTTGCATCTTATTTTCAAGTCATACAGTAGTTCCTTTTATCTGCTTCTTGCCTCTGGTAAGATAAAAAACCCTAAACATCTTAGCCACATTGTAACATTTCAAGCTGGGGATGTAGCTCAGTGGTAGAGCGCATGCTTTGCATGTATGAGGTCCTGGGTTCAATCCCCAGTATCTCCAAATGCCTTTATGATTGTAAGAACCCCTTAATAATTTTTGACGTTGCAGCTGATTTACAAGTCATACAGTAGATTCTTTTCTGTTCTTCTTGCCTCTTGGAAGACGAAAAACCCTAAACATCTTAGCCACATTGTAGCATTTCAAGCTGGGGATGTAGCTCAGTGGTAGAGCGCATGCTTTGCATGTATGAGGTCCTGGGTTCAATCCCCAGCATCTCCAAATGCCTTTATAATTGTAAAATCCCGTTACTAAGTGTAGATGTTGGATCTGATTTACAAGTCATACAGTAGTCAAGTTGGGGATGTAGCTCAGTGGTAGAGCGCGTGTATGAGGTCCTGGGTTCAATCCCCAGCATCTCCAAATGCCTTTATGATTGTAAGAACCCCTTAATAAGTTTTGATGTTGCAGCTGATTTACAAGTCATACAGTAATCAAGCTGGTTATGTAACTCAGTGGTAGAGCGCGTGTATGAGGTCCTGGGTTCAATCCCCAGCATCTCCAAATGCCTTTATGATTGTAAGAACCCCTTAATAAGTGTAGATGTTGCGTCTGATTTACAAGTCATACAGTAGTCAAGCTGGTTATGTAACTCAGTGGTAGAGCGCATGCTTTGCATGTATGAGGTCCTGGGATCAATCCCCAGCATCTCCAAATGCTTTTATGTTTGTAAGAACCCCTTAATAAGTGTAGATGTTGCAGCTGATTTACAAGTCATACAGTAGATTCTCTTCTGTTCTTCTTGCCTCTAGCAAGACGAAAAACCCTAAACATCTTAGCCACTTTGGAGCATTTCAAGCTGGGGATGTAGCTCAGTGGTAGAGCGCATGCTTTGCATGTATGAGGTTCTGGGTTCAATCCCCAGTATCTCCAAATGCCTTTATGATTGTAAGAACCCCTTAATAAGTTTTGACGTTGCAGCTGATTTACAAGTCATACAGTAGATTCTTTTCTATTCTTCTTGCCTCTTGGAAGACGAAAAACCCTAAACATCTTAGCCACTTTGGAGCATTTCAGGCTGAGGATGTAGCTCAGTGGTAGAGCGCATGCTTTGCATGTATGAGGTCCTGGGTTCAATCCCCAGCATCTCCAAATGCCTTTATAATTGTAATATCCCCTTAATAAGTGTAGATGTTGCAGCTGATTTACAAGTCATACAGTAGTTCCTTTTATCTGCTTCTTGCCTCTAGTAAGATGAAAAACCCTAAACATCTTAGCCACATTGGAGCTTTTCAAGCTGGGGATGGAGCCCAAAGGGAGAGCGCGTGCTTTGCATGTATGAGATCCTGGGTTCAATCCCCAGTATCTCCAAATGCCTTTATGATTGTAAGAACTCCTTAATAAGTGTTGATGTTGCAGCTGATTTACAAGTCATACAGTAGATTCTCTTCTGTTCTTCTTGCCTCTAGCAAGACGAAAAACCCTAAACATCTTAACCACTTTGGAGCATTTCAAGCTGGGGATGTAGCTCAGTGGTAGAGCGCATGCTTTGCATGTATGAGGTGCTGGGTTCAAACCCCAGTATCTCCAAATGCCTTTATGATTGTAAGAACCCCTTAATAAGTTTTGATGTTGCAGCTGATTTACAAGTCATACAGTAGTCAAGCTGGTTATGTAACTCAGTGGTAGAGCGCGTGTATGAGGTCCTGGGTTCAATCCCCAGCATCTCCAAATGCCTTCATGATTTTAAGAACCCCTGAATAAGTATTGATGTTGCATCTTATTTTCAAGTCATACAGTAGTTCCTTTTATCTGCTTCTTGCCTCTGGTAAGATGAAAAACCCTAAACATCTTAGACACATTGGAGCTTTTCAAGCTGGGGATGGAGCCCAAAGGGAGAGCGCGTGCTTTGCATGTATGAGATCCTGGGTTCAATCCCCAGTATCTCCAAATGATTGTAAGAACCCCTTAATAAGTGTTGATGTTCCAGCTGATTTACAAGTCATACAGTAGATTCTCTTCTGTTCTTCTTGCCTCTAGCAAGACGAAAAACCCTAAACATCTTAGCCACTTTGAAGCATTTCAAGCTGGGGATGTAGCTCAGTGGTAGAGCGCATGCTTTGCATGTATGAGGTCCTGGGTTCAATCCCCAGCATCTCCAAATGCCTTTATGATTGTAAGAACCCCTTAATAAGTTTTGATGTTGCAGCTGATTTACAAGTCATACAGTAGTCAAGCTGGTTATGTAACTCAGTGGTAGAGCGCGTGTATGAGGTCCTGGGTTCAATCCCCAGGATCTCCAAATGCCTTTATGATTGTAAGAACCCCTTAATAAGTTTTGATGTTGCAGCTGATTTACAAGTCATACAGTAGATTCTCTTCTGTTCTTCTTGCTTCTAGTAAGACGAAAAACCCTAAACATCTTAGCCACATTGGAGCATTTCAAGCTGGTAATGTAGCTCAGCTCAATCCCCAGTATCTCCAAATGCCTTTATGATTGTAAGAACCCCTTAATAATTTTTGACGTTGCAGCTGATTTACAAGTCATACAGTAGATTCTTTTCTGTTCTTCTTGCCTCTTGGAAGACGAAAAACCCTAAACATCTTAGCCACATTGTAGCATTTCAAACTGGGGATGTAGCTCAGTGGTAGAGCGCATGCTTTGCATGTATGAGGTCCTGGGTTCAATCCCCAGCATCTCCAAATGCCTTTATAATTGTAAAATCCCCTTACTAAGTGTAGATGTTGGATCTGATTTACAAGTCATACAGTAGTCAAGTTGGGGATGTAGCTCAGTGGTAGAGCGCGTGTATGAGGTCCTGGGTTCAATCCCCAGCATCTCCAAATGCCTTTATGATTGTAAGAACCCCTTAATAAGTTTTGATGTTGCAGCTGATTTACAAGTCATACAGTAATCAAGCTGGTTATGTAACTCAGTGGTAGAGCGCGTGTATGAGGTCCTGGGTTCAATCCCCAGCATCTCCAAATGCCTTTATGATTGTAAGAACCCCTTAATAAGTGTAGATGTTGCGTCTGATTTACAAGTCATACAGTAGTCAACCTGGTTATGTAACTCAGTGGTAGAGCGCATGCTTTGCATGTATGAGGTCCTGGGATCAATCCCCAGCATCTCCAAATGCCTTTATGTTTGTAAGAACCCCTTAATAAGTGTAGATGTTGCAGCTGATTTACAAGGCATACAGTAGATTCTCTTCTGTTCTTCTTGCCTCTAGCAAGACGAAAAACCCTAAACATCTTAGCCACTTTGGAGCATTTCAAGCTGGGGATGTAGCTCAGTGGTAGAGCGCATGCTTTGCATGTATGAGGTTCTGGGTTCAATCCCCAGTATCTCCAAATGCCTTTATGATTGTAAGAACCCCTTAATAAGTTTTGACGTTGCAGCTGATTTACAAGTCATACAGTAGATTCTTTTCTATTCTTCTTGCCTCTTGGAAGACGAAAAACCCTAAACATCTTAGCCACTTTGGAGCATTTCAGGCTGGGGATGTAGCTCAGTGGTAGAGCGCATGCTTTGCATGTATGAGGTCCTGGGTTCAATCCCCAGCATCTCCAAATGCCTTTATAATTGTAATATCCCCTTAATAAGTGTAGATGTTGCAGCTGATTTACAAGTCATACAGTAGTTCCTTTTATCTGCTTCTTGCCTCTAGTAAGATGAAAAACCCTAAACATCTTAGCCACATTGGAGCTTTTCAAGCTGGGGATGGAGCCCAAAGGGAGAGCGCGTGCTTTGCATGTATGAGATCCTGGGTTCAATCCCCAGTATCTCCAAATGCCTTTATGATTGTAAGAACTCCTTAATAAGTGTTGATGTTGCAGCTGATTTACAAGTCATACAGTAGATTCTCTTCTGTTCTTCTTGCCTCTAGCAAGACGAAAAACCCTAAACATCTTAACCACTTTGGAGCATTTCAAGCTGGGGATGTAGCTCAGTGGTAGAGCGCATGCTTTGCATGTATGAGGTGCTGGGTTCAAACCCCAGTATCTCCAAATGCCTTTATGATTGTTAAAAACCCCTTAATAAGTTTTGATGTTGCATCTTATTTTCAAGTCATACAGTAGTTCCTTTTATCTGCTTCTTGCCTCTGGTAAGATGAAAAACCCTAAACATCTTAGACACATTGGAGCTTTTCAAGCTGGGGATGGAGCCCAAAGGGAGAGCGCGTGCTTTGCATGTATGAGATCCTGGGTTCAATCCCCAGTATCTCCAAATGCCTTTATGATTGTAAGAACCCCTTAATAAGTGTTGATGTTCCAGCTGATTTACAAGTCATACAGTAGATTCTCTTCTGTTCTTCTTGCCTCTAGCAAGACGAAAAACCCTAAACATCTTAGCCACTTTGAAGCATTTCAAGCTGGGGATGTAGCTCAGTGGTAGAGCGCATGCTTTGCATGTATGAGGTCCTGGGTTCAATCCCCAGCATCTCCAAATGCCTTTATGATTGTAAGAACCCCTTAATAAGTTTTGATGTTGCAGCTGATTTACAAGTCAACCAGTAGTCAAGCTGGTTATGTAACTCAGTGGTAGAGCGCGTGTATGAGGTCCTGGGTTCAATCCCCAGCATCTCCAAATGCCTTTATGATTGTAAGAACCCCTTAATAAGTTTTGATGTTGCAGCTGATTTACAAGTCATACAGTAGATTCTCTTCTGTTCTTCTTGCTTCTAGTAAGACGAAAAACCCTAAACATCTTAGCCACTTTGAAGCATTTCAAGCTGGGGATGTAGCTCAGTGGTAGAGCGCATGCTTTGCATGTATGAGGTCCTGGGTTCAATCCCCAGTATCTCCAAATGCCTTTATGATTGTAAGAACCCCTTAATAAGTTTTGACGTTGCAGCTGATTTACAAGTCATACAGTAGATTATTTTCTGTTCTTCTTGCCTCTTGGAAGACGAATAACCCTAAACATCTTAGCCACATTGTAGCATTTGAAGCTGGGAATGTAGCTCAGTGGTAGAGCGCATGCTTTGCATGTATGAGGTCCTGCGTTTAATCCCCAGCATCTCCAAATGCCTTTATAATTGTAAGAACCCCTTTATAAATGTAGATGTTGCATGTGATTTACAAGTCATACAGTAGCCAAGTTGGGGATGTAGCTCAGTGGTAGAGCGCATGCTTCGCATGTATGAGGTCCTGGGTTCAATCCCCAGCATCTCCAAATGCCTTTATGATTGTAAGAACCCCTTAATAAGTTTTGACGTTGCAGCTGATTTACAAGTCATACAGTAGATTCTCTTCTGTTCTTCTTGCCTCTAGCAAGACAAAAAACCCTAAACATCTTAGCCACTTTGGAGCATTTCAAGCTGGGGATGTAGCTCAGTGGTAGAGTGCATGCTTTGCATGTATGAGGTCCTGGGTTCAATCCCCAGCATCTCCAAATGCCTTTATAATTGTAAAATCCCCTTACTAAGTGTAGATGTTGGATCTGATTTACAAGTCATACAGTAGTCAAGTTGGGGATGTAGCTCAGTGGTAGAACGCGTGTATGAGGTCCTGGGTTCAATCCCCAGCATCTCCAAATGCCTTTATGATTGTAAGAACCCCTTAATAAGTTTTGATGTTGCAGCTGATTTACAAGTCATACAGTAATCAAGCTGGTTATGTAACTCAGTGGTAGAGCGCGTGTATGAGGTCCTGGGTTCAATCCCCAGCATCTCCAAATGCCTTTATGATTGTAAGAACCCCTTAATAAGTGTAGATGTTGCGTCTGATTTACAAGTCATACAGTAGTCAACCTGGTTATGTAACTCAGTGGTAGAGCGCATGCTTTGCATGTATGAGGTCCTGGGATCAATCCCCAGCATCTCCAAATGCCTTTATGTTTGTAAGAACCCCTTAATAAGTGTAGATGTTGCAGCTGATTTACAAGGCATACAGTAGATTCTCTTCTGTTCTTCTTGCCTCTAGCAAGACGAAAAACCCTAAACATCTTAGCCACTTTGGAGCATTTCAAGCTGGGGATGTAGCTCAGTGGTAGAGCGCATGCTTTGCATGTATGAGGTTCTGGGTTCAATCCCCAGTATCTCCAAATGCCTTTATGATTGTAAGAACCCCTTAATAAGTTTTGACGTTGCAGCTGATTTACAAGTCATACAGTAGATTCTTTTCTATTCTTCTTGCCTCTTGGAAGACGAAAAACCCTAAACATCTTAGCCACTTTGGAGCATTTCAGGCTGGGGATGTAGCTCAGTGGTAGAGCGCATGCTTTGCATGTATGAGGTCCTGGGTTCAATCCCCAGCATCTCCAAATGCCTTTATAATTGTAATATCCCCTTAATAAGTGTAGATGTTGCAGCTGATTTACAAGTCATACAGTAGTTCCTTTTATCTGCTTCTTGCCTCTAGTAAGATGAAAAACCCTAAACATCTTAGCCACATTGGAGCTTTTCAAGCTGGGGATGGAGCCCAAAGGGAGAGCGCGTGCTTTGCATGTATGAGATCCTGGGTTCAATCCCCAGTATCTCCAAATGCCTTTATGATTGTAAGAACTCCTTAATAAGTGTTGATGTTGCAGCTGATTTACAAGTCATACAGTAGATTCTCTTCTGTTCTTCTTGCCTCTAGCAAGACGAAAAACCCTAAACATCTTAACCACTTTGGAGCATTTCAAGCTGGGGATGTAGCTCAGTGGTAGAGCGCATGCTTTGCATGTATGAGGTGCTGGGTTCAAACCCCAGTATCTCCAAATGCCTTTATGATTGTTAAAAACCCCTTAATAAGTTTTGATGTTGCATCTTATTTTCAAGTCATACAGTAGTTCCTTTTATCTGCTTCTTGCCTCTGGTAAGATGAAAAACCCTAAACATCTTAGACACATTGGAGCTTTTCAAGCTGGGGATGGAGCCCAAAGGGAGAGCGCGTGCTTTGCATGTATGAGATCCTGGGTTCAATCCCCAGTATCTCCAAATGCCTTTATGATTGTAAGAACCCCTTAATAAGTGTTGATGTTCCAGCTGATTTACAAGTCATACAGTAGATTCTCTTCTGTTCTTCTTGCCTCTAGCAAGACGAAAAACCCTAAACATCTTAGCCACTTTGAAGCATTTCAAGCTGGGGATGTAGCTCAGTGGTAGAGCGCATGCTTTGCATGTATGAGGTCCTGGGTTCAATCCCCAGCATCTCCAAATGCCTTTATGATTGTAAGAACCCCTTAATAAGTTTTGATGTTGCAGCTGATTTACAAGTCATACAGTAGTCAAGCTGGTTATGTAACTCAGTGGTAGAACGCGTGTATGAGGTCCTGGGTTCAATCCCCAGCATCTCCAAATGCCTTTATGATTGTAAGAACCCCTTAATAAGTTTTGATGTTGCAGCTGATTTACAAGTCATACAGTAGATTCTCTTCTGTTCTTCTTGCTTCTAGTAAGACGAAAAACCCTAAACATCTTAGCCACTTTGAAGCATTTCAAGCTGGGGATGTAGCTCAGTGGTAGAGCGCATGCTTTGCATGTATGAGGTCCTGGGTTCAATCCCCAGTATCTCCAAATGCCTTTATGATTGTAAGAACCCCTTAATAAGTTTTGACGTTGCAGCTGATTTACAAGTCATACAGTAGATTATTTTCTGTTCTTCTTGCCTCTTGGAAGACGAATAACCCTAAACATCTTAGCCACATTGTAGCATTTGAAGCTGGGAATGTAGCTCAGTGGTAGAGCGCATGCTTTGCATGTATGAGGTCCTGCGTTTAATCCCCAGCATCTCCAAATGCCTTTATAATTGTAAGAACCCCTTTATAAATGTAGATGTTGCATGTGATTTACAAGTCATACAGTAGCCAAGTTGGGGATGTAGCTCAGTGGTAGAGCGCATGCTTCGCATGTATGAGGTCCTGGGTTCAATCCCCAGCATCTCCAAATGCCTTTATGATTGTAAGAACCCCTTAATAAGTTTTGACGTTGCAGCTGATTTACAAGTCATACAGTAGATTCTCTTCTGTTCTTCTTGCCTCTAGCAAGACGAAAAACCCTAAACATCTTAGCCACTTTGGAGCATTTCAAGCTGGGGATGTAGCTCAGTGGTAGAGCGCATGCTTTGCATGTATGAGGTCCTGGGTTCAATCCCCAGTATCTCCAAATGCCTTTATGATTGTAAGAACCCCTTAATAAGTTTTGACGTTGCAGCTGATTTACAAGTCATACAGTAGATTCTTTTCTATTCTTCTTGCCTCTTGGAAGACGAAAAACCCTAAACATCTTAGCCACTTTGGAGCATTTCAGGCTGGGGTTGTAGCTCAGTGGTAGAGCGCATGTTTTGCATGTATGAGGTCCTGGGTTCAATCCCCAGCATCTCCAAATGCCTTTATAATTGTAATATCCCCTTAATAAGTGTAGATGTTGCAGCTGATTTACAAGTCATACAGTAGTTCCTTTTATCTGCTTCTTGCCTCTAGTAAGATGAAAAACCCTAAACATCTTAGCCACATTGGAGCTTTTCAAGCTGGGGATGGAGCCCAAAGGGAGAGCGCGTGCTTTGCATGTATGAGATCCTGGGTTCAATCCCCAGTATCTCCAAATGCCTTTATGATTGTAAGAACTCCTTAATAAGTGTTGATGTTGCAGCTGATTTACAAGTCATACAGTAGATTCTCTTCTGTTCTTCTTGCCTCTAGCAAGACGAAAAACCCTAAACATCTTAACCACTTTGGAGCATTGCAAGCTGGGGATGTAGCTCAGTGGTAGAGCGCATGCTTTGCATGTATGAGGTGCTGGGTTCAAACCCCAGTATCTCCAAATGCCTTTATGATTGTAAGAACCCCTTAATAAGTTTTGATGTTGCAGCTGATTTACAAGTCATACAGTAGTCAAGCTGGTTATGTAACTCAGTGGTAGAACGCGTGTATGAGGTCCTGGGTTCAATCCCCAGCATCTCCAAATGCCTTCATGATTTTAAGAACCCCTGAATAAGTATTGATGTTGCATCTTATTTTCAAGTCATACAGTAGTTCCTTTTATCTGCTTCTTGCCTCTGGTAAGATGAAAAACCCTAAACATCTTAGACACATTGGAGCTTTTCAAGCTGGGGATGGAGCCCAAAGGGAGAGCGCGTGCTTTGCATGTATGAGATCCTGGGTTCAATCCCCAGTATCTCCAAATGCCTTTATGATTGTAAGAACCCCTTAATAAGTGTTGATGTTCCAGCTGATTTACAAGTCATACAGTAGATTCTCTTCTGTTCTTCTTGCCTCTAGCAAGACGAAAAACCCTAAACATCTTAGCCACTTTGAAGCATTTCAAGCTGGGGATGTAGCTCAGTGGTAGAGCGCATGCTTTGCATGTATGAGGTCCTGGGTTCAATCCCCAACATCTCCAAATGCCTTTATGATTGTAAGAACCCCTTAATAAATTTTGATGTTGCATCTGATTCACAAGTCATACAGCAGTCAAGCTGGGGATGTAGCTCAGTGGTAGAGCGCATGCTTTGCATGTATGAGGTCCTGGGTTCAATCCCCAGCATCTCCAAATGCCTTTATAATTGTAATAACCCCTTAATAAGTGTAGATGTTGCATCTGATTCACAAGTCATACAGCAGTCAAGCTGGGGATGTAGCTCAGTGGTAAAGCGCATGCTTTGCATGTATGAGGTCCTGGGTTCAAACCCCAGTGTCTCCAAATGCCTTTATGATTGTAAGAACCTCTTAATAAGTTTTGATGTTGCAGCTGATTTACAAGTCATACAGTAGTCAAGCTGGTTATGTAACTCAGTGGTAGAGCGCGTGTATGAGGTCCTGGGTTCAATCCCCAGCATCTCCAAATGCCTTCATGATTTTAAGAACCCCTGAATAAGTATTGATGTTGCATCTTATTTTCAAGTCATACAGTAGTTCCTTTTATCTGCTTCTTGCCTCTGGTAAGATGAAAAACCCTAAACATCTTAGACACATTGGAGCTTTTCAAGCTGGGGATGGAGCCCAAAGGGAGAGCGCGTGCTTTGCATGTATGAGATCCTGGGTTCAATCCCCAGTATCTCCAAATGCCTTTATGATTGTAAGAACCCTTTAATAAGTGTTGATGTTGCAGCTGATTTACAAGTCATACAGTAGATTCTCTTCTGTTCTTCTTGCCTCTAGTAAGACGAAAAACCCTAAACATCTTAGCCACATTGGAGCATTTCAAGCTGGGGATGTAGCTCAGTGGTAGAGCGCATGCTTTGCATGTATGAGGTCCTGGGTTCAATCCCCAGTATCTCCAAATGCCTTTATGATTGTAAGAACCCCTTAATAAGTTTTGACGTTGCAGCTGATTTACAAGTCATACAGTAGATTCTTTTCTGTTCTTCTTGCCTTTTGGAAGACGAAAAACCCTAAACATCTTAGCCACATTGTAGCATTTCAAGCTGGGGATGTAGCTCAGTGGTAGAGCGCATGCTTTGCATGTATGAGGTCTTGGATTCAATCCCCAGCATCTCCAAATGCCTTTATAATTGTAATATCCCCTTAATAAGTGTAGATGTTGGATCTGATTTACAAGTCATACAGTAGTCAAGTTGGGGATGTAGCTCAGTGGTAGAGCGCGTGTATGAGGTCCTGGGTTCAATCCCCAGCATCTCCAAATGCCTTTATGATTGTAAGAACCCCTTAATAAGTTTTGATGTTGCAGCTGATTTACAAGTCATACAGTAGTCAAGCTGGTTATGTAACTCAGTGGTAGAGCACGTGTATGAGGTCCTGGGTTCAATCCCCAGCATCTCCAAATGCCTTTATGATTGTAAGAACCCCTTAATAAGTTTTGATGTTGCAGCTGATTTACAAGTCATACAGTAGATTCTCTTCTGTTCTTCTTGCCTCTAGCAAGACGAAAAACCCTAAACATTTTAGCCACTTTGGAGCATTTCAAGCTGGGGATGTAGCTCAGTGGTAGAGCGCATGCTTTGCATGTATGAGGTCCTGGGTTCAATCCACAGCATCTCCAAATGCCTTTATGATTGTAAGAACCCCTTAATAAGTTTTGATGTTGCAAGCTGATTTACAAGTCATACAGTAGATTCTCTTCTGTTCTTCTTGCCTCTAGTAAGACGAAAAACCCTAAACATCTTAGCCACATTGGAGCATTTCAAGCTGGGGATGTAGCTCAGTGGTAGAGCGCATGCTTTGCATGTATGAGGTCCTGGGTTCAATCCACAGTATCTCCAAATGCCTTTATGATTGTAAGAACCCCTTAATAAGTTTTGACGTTGCAGCTGATTTACAAGTCATACAGTAGATTCTTTTCTGTTCTTCTTGCCTCTTGGAAGACGAAAAACCCTAAACATCTTAGCCACATTGTAGCATTTCAAGCTGGGGATGTAGCTCAGTGGTAGAGCGCATGCTTTTCATGTATGAGGTCCTGGGTTCAATCCCCAGCATCTCCAAATGCCTTTATAATTGTAATATCCCCTTAATAAGTGTAGATGTTGGATCTGATTTACAAGTCATACAGTAGTCAAGTTGGGGATGTAGCTCAGTGGTAGAGCGTGTGTATGAGGTCCTGGGTTCAATCCCCAGCATCTCCAAATGCCTTTATGATTGTAAGAACCCCTTAATAAGTTTTGATGTTGCAGCTGATTTACAAGTCATACAGTAGTCAAGCTGGTTATGTAACTCAGTGGTAGAACGCGTGTATGAGGTCCTGGGTTCAAATTCCCAGCATCTCCAAATGCCTTTATGATTGTAAGAACCCCTTAATAAGTTTTGATGTTGCAGCTGATTTACAGGTCATACAGTAGATTCTCTTCTGTTCTTCTTGCTTCTAGTAAGACGAAAAACCCTAAACATCTTAGCCACATTGGAGCATTTCAAGCTGGTAATGTAGCTCAGCTCAATCCCCAGTATCTCCAAATGCCTTTATGATTGTAAGAACCTCTTAATAAGTTTTGACGTTGCAGCTGATTTACAAGTCATACAGTAGATTATTTTCTGTTCTTCTTGCCTCTTGGAAGACGAATAACCCTAAACATCTTAGCCACATTGTAGCATTTGAAGCTGGGAATGTAGCTCAGTGGTAGAGCGCATGCTTTGCATGTATGAGGTCCTGCGTTTAATCCCCAGCATCTCCAAATGCCTTTATAATTGTAAGAACCCCTTTATAAATGTAGATGTTGCATGTGATTTACAAGTCATACAGTAGCCAAGTTGGGGATGTAGCTCAGTGGTAGAGCGCATGCTTCGCATGTATGAGGTCCTGGGTTCAATCCCCAGCATCTCCAAATGCCTTTATGATTGTAAGAACCCCTTAATAAGTTTTGATGTTGCAGCTGATTTACAAGTCATACAGTAGATTCTCTTCTGTTCTTCTTGCCTCTAGGAAGACGAAAAACCCTAAACATCTTAGCCACTTTGGAGCATTTCAAGCTGGGGATGTAGCTCAGTGGTAGAGCGCATGCTTTGCATGTGTGAGGTCCTGGGTTCAATCCCCAGTATCTCCAAATGCCTTTATGATTGTAAGAACCCCTTAATAAGTTTTGATGTTGCAGCTGATTTACAAGTCATACAGTAGTCAAGCTGGTTATGTAACTCAGTGGTAGAGCGCGTGTATGAGGTCCTGGGTTCAATCCCCAGCATCTCCAAATGCCTTCATGATTTTAAGAACCCCTGAATAAGTATTGATGTTGCATCTTATTTTCAAGTCATACAGTAGTTCCTTTTATCTGCTTCTTGCCTCTGGTAAGATGAAAAACCCTAAACATCTTAGACACATTGGAGCTTTTCAAGCTGGGGATGGAGCCCAAAGGGAGAGCGCGTGCTTTGCATGTATGAGATCCTGGGTTCAATCCCCAGTATCTCCAAATGCCTTTATGATTGTAAGAACCCCTTAATAAGTGTTGATGTTCCAGCTGATTTACAAGTCATACAGTAGATTCTCTTCTGTTCTTCTTGCCTCTAGCAAGACGAAAAACCCTAAACATCTTAGCCACTTTGAAGCATTTCAAGCTGGGGATGTAGCTCAGTGGTAGAGCGCATGCTTTGCATGTATGAGGTCCTGGGTTCAATCCCCAACATCTCCAAATGCCTTTATGATTGTAAGAACCCCTTAATAAATTTTGATGTTGCATCTGATTCACAAGTCATACAGCAGTCAAGCTGGGGATGTAGCTCAGTGGTAGAACGCATGCTTTGCATGTATGAGGTCCTGGGTTCAATCCCCAGCATCTCCAAATGCCTTTATAATTGTAATAACCTCTTAATAAGTGTAGATGTTGCATCTGATTCACAAGTCATACAGCAGTCAAGCTGGGGATGTAGCTCAGTGGTAGAGCGCATGCTTTGCATGTATGAGGTCCTGGGTTCAAACCCCAGTATCTCCAAATGCCTTTATGATTGTAAGAACCTCTTAATAAGTTTTGATGTTGCAGCTGATTTACAAGTCATACAGTAGTCAAGCTGGTTATGTAACTCAGTGGTAGAGCGCGTGTATGAGGTCCTGGGTTCAATCCCCAGCATCTCCAAATGCCTTCATGATTTTAAGAACCCCTGAATAAGTATTGATGTTGCATCTTATTTTCAAGTCATACAGTAGTTCCTTTTATCTGCTTCTTGCCTCTGGTAAGATGAAAAACCCTAAACATCTTAGACACATTGGAGCTTTTCAAGCTGGGGATGGAGCCCAAAGGGAGAGCGCGTGCTTTGCATGTATGAGATCCTGGGTTCAATCCCCAGTATCTCCAAATGCCTTTATGATTGTAAGAACCCTTTAATAAGTGTTGATGTTGCAGCTGATTTACAAGTCATACAGTAGATTCTCTTCTGTTCTTCTTGCCTCTAGCAAGACGAAAAACCCTAAACATCTTAGCCACTTTGGAGCATTTAAAGCTGGGGATGTAGCTCAGTGGTAGAGCGCATGCTTTGCATGTATGAGGTCCTGGGTTCAATCCCCAGCATCTCCAAATGCCTTTATGATTGTAAGAACCCCTTAATAAGTTTTGATGTTGCAAGCTGATTTACAAGTCATACAGTAGATTCTCTTCTGTTCTTCTTGCCTCTAGTAAGACGAAAAACCCTAAACATCTTAGCCACATTGTAGCATTTCAAGCTGGGGATGTAGCTCAGTGGTAGAGCGCATGCTTTGCATGTATGAGGTCTTGGATTCAATCCCCAGCATCTCCAAATGCCTTTATAATTGTAAGAACCCCTTAATAAGTTTTGATGTTGCAGCTGATTTACAAGTCATACAGTAGTCAAGCTGGTTATGTAACTCAGTGGTAGAGCACGTGTATGAGGTCCTGGGTTCAATCCCCAGCATCTCCAAATGCCTTTATGATTGTAAGAACCCCTTAATAAGTTTTGATGTTGCAGCTGATTTACAAGTCATACAGTAGATTCTCTTCTGTTCTTCTTGCTTCTAGTAAGACGAAAAACCCTAAACATCTTAGCCACATTGGAGCATTTCAAGCTGGTAATGTAGCTCAGCTCAATCCCCAGTATCTCCAAATGCCTTTATGATTGTAAGAACCCCTTAATAAGTTTTGATGTTGCAGCTGATTTACAAGTCATACAGTAGATTCTCTTCTGTTCTTCTTGATTCTAGTAAGACGAAAAACCCTAAACATCTTAGCCACATTGGAGCATTTCAAGCTGGGGATGCAGCTCAGTGGTAGAGCGCATGCTTAGCATGTATGAGGTCCTGGGTACAATCCCCAGCATCTCCAAATGCCTTTATATTTGTAATAACCCCTTAATAAGTGTAGATGTGAAGTTTTAGCGCAGTGTCGTTGCTAAGAAACGCTCTCTTGTTTACCTTTGTCTCACGTGCTGCAATCCGTGCTGCAATCCGCGTTTGTTCTCGCGTGTCCTCGCGTGCTTTAGTGTATTACAGTAAATACAGTAGTAGTTTCGGCCATTAACGTGTTGTTGATTGTTTTCGGGCGTGGCCAACGCCAGGAGAGTATTTAAACAGCAGTAAACAGTTCAGTCTTCAGGTGAAGCAGTTATCAACAGGAGTCCACAGAAACGTGTAAGTGTATTTGATTTGAGACTTGTGAAGTTTTAGCGCAGTGTCGTTGCTAAGAAACGCTCTCTTGTTTACCTTTGTCTCACGTGCTGCAATCCGCGTTTGTTCTCGCGTGTCCTCGCGTGCTTTAGTGTATTACAGTAAATACAGTAGTAGTTTCGGCAATTAACGTGTTGTTGATTGTTTTCGGGCGTGGCCAACGCCAGGAGAGTATTTAAACAGCAGTAAACAGTTCAGTCTTCAGGTGAAGCAGTTATCAACAGGAGTCCACAGAAACGTGTAAGTGTATTTGATTTGAGACTTGTGAAGTTTTAGCGCAGTGTCGTTGCTAAGAAACGCTCTCTTGTTTACCTTTGTCTCACGTGCTGCAATCCGCGTTTGTTCTCGCGTGTCCTCGCGTGCTTTAGTGTATTACAGTAAATACAGTAGTACTTTCGGCAATTAACGTGTTGTTGATTGTTTTCGGGCGTGGCCTGCTGAGTTTCAGCCCACATTTGAAGCACTTATAAAAACAGTCAGTCCACCGCGGCAGCGGTCGCGTGCAGCCCTCGTCGTGTGAAGACCGAAGAGTGTAAAGACCATCGACTCTACCTGCGCGACTCCACCGAGCAGGGACACCGACTGGGCACTTAAGTATTGCACTTTTTGTACTAACTTTTTCTATTTATCTATATAGCACTCTTTTTCCTCTCTTGTACATTTCCTATTCTTATAATTTCACTATGTGCTTTCAAATCTCTACTGTCATTACAACTCGTAAATCTGTTGTATCACGTCGCCGTGGGAGAAATATTAATAACCTCCGCACTCTCCCACCTTCCACTATTGCCTCACTCTCTCTTCCCATTGGCTTATGGAACTGCCAATCTGCTGTCAACAAAGCAGATTTCATTACTGCCATTGCCTCACATTCTGGCCTTTCTGTTTTAGCACTTACTGAGACATGGATTAAACCAGAGGACACGGCCACTCCGGCTGCCCTCTCCAACAACTACACTTTCTCACACAGTCCTCGCACAACAGGAAGGGGTGGAGGAACTGGTCTGCTCATCCCAAAGGACTGGAAATTCCAACAGCAAACCCCCTCATGTGACAGCAACTCTTTCGAATCGCATATTGTTACTATCATCCACCCTACTAAAATGCATTTTTTAGTTATCTATCGCCCCCCAGGTCAACTTGGACACTTCTTGGAGGAGTTAGACGTACTTCTGTCTTCATTCCCTGAGGATGGTACTCCTTTAGTAGTACTTGGTGACTTCAATATCCACCTGGAGAAACCACAGGCAGCTGACTTCAACACCCTGACTGCGTCGTTTGACCTCAAGCGAGTCCCTACTTCACCAACACACAGGTCTGGTAATCTTTTAGATCTTATCTACACACGCTGTTGTTCCACCTACCACACCCAGGTCACCCCACTTCACACATCTGATCACTTCCTAATTACTCTCGACCTCGACCTGACTCCCCCTGTCGCTACATACGATCCCCCATTGGTCACGTTCAGGCGCAACCTGCGCACGCTCTCTCCCTCCCGCTTATCCTCTGTGATTGTTTCCACGCTGCCCGCTCCCAGCCAACTCTCTCTGTTAGATACTGACAATGCCACTGACACACTTTGTTCCACTCTTACATCCTGCTTAGACACATTATGCCCTCTGACATCTGGACCGGCCCGGGTCACACCTTCTGCTCCTTGGCTAACTGAGGTTCTCCGTGAGCATCGCTCCACACTCAGGGCTACAGAGAGGAAGTGGCGCAGATCGAATGATCCTTCTGATCTCTGCCTCTATCAGTCTCTTTTTGCCTCCTTCTCCAAGGATGTCTCCTCTGCAAAGACCCTATACTACCATTCAAAGATTAACAACTCACCTGACTCTCACACTCTCTTCAAGACCTTCTCTACCCTTCTTTGTCCCCCTGCCCCTCCACCTTCATCCGACCTAACGGCTGATGATTTTGCTTCCTTCTTTGTGAAGAAAACGAAAACTATTAGCAGTCAGTTCTCCGAGCCGCCGCTTCTTGCGCATTCTCAAATCCCTGAGACATGCTCCCTTCCCTCCTTCTCTCTCCTATCCGAAGCAGATGTTTCCAAGGTCTTGGCTTCTAATCATCCGACTACCTGCCCGCTAGATCCCATACCCACCCATCTCCTCCAGGCCATCTCTCCGTCTGTTATCCCTGCTCTCACTCACATTATCAATTCATCCCTTTCCACTGGCACCTTCCCTGTAGCATTTAAAGAGGCCCGGATAACCCCCTTGCTGAAGAAACCCACTCTCAATCCTGCTATGCTAGAGAACTACAGACCCGTTTCTCTTCTTCCCTTCATTTCCAAGACTCTTGAACGCATTGTGTTCAACCAGCTCTCCACTTTCTTCACACAAAATAACCTCCTGGATAGCAATCAGTCTGGATTCAAAAGTGGTCACTCCACTGAGACTGCGCTGCTATCAAGGCAGGCAAGGGCAGCCTCCAAATCATCTGTGCTGATCTTACTGGATCTATCTGCAGCTTTTGACACCGTCAATCACCGCATCCTCCTGTCGACTCTCATCACTATGGGTGTCACTGACACAGCGCTTTTATGGTTCAAGTCGTACCTCTCAGATAGGTCATTTCGGGTATCCTGGAGAGGTGACGTCTCCGAACCCCAACGTCTAGATACCGGGGTCCCTCAAGGCTCTGTGCTTGGACCGCTGCTCTTTTCGATATACATGACATCCCTGGGCTCTGTCATTCGGAAACATGGCTTTTCCTACCACTGCTATGCAGACGACACTCAACTCCACTTGTCGTTCCACCCTGATGATCCTACGGTTTCTGCCCGCATCTCGGCATGCCTGAGGGACATCTCACTCTAGATGAAGGATCACCATCTCCAGCTTAACCTTGCGAAGACAGAACTGCTTGTCATATCATCCGAACCAAAGATTCAGCACAACTTTTCCATTCAGCTAGGTTCCTCGACCAACACGCCTTCCAAGATGGCCAAAAACCTGGGAGTGGTCATTGATGATCGGCTTAGCTTCACGGAGCATGTTGCCAGCACCGCTCGCTCTTGTAGATTCATCCTCTACAATATTAGGAAAATTAGACCTTTCCTAGATGAGCATGCTACGCAGGTCCTGGTCCAAGCTCTTGTCCTGTCCAGGCTGGACTACTGCAATGCGCTACTGGCAGGACTTCCAGCCTGCACGACCAAACCCTTACAGATGATTCAGAACGCAGCGGCAAGAGTGGTCTTCAATGAGCCAAAGAGGGTGCACGTCACTCCTCTCTTTGTCAAGTTACACTGGCTTCCTATAGCAGCCCGCATCAAATTTAAGGCTCTGCTCCTGGCCTTTAAAACCACCACTGGGTCAGCACCCCCTTACCTTCGCTTGCTTATAGAGCCTTATGTACCCTCTCGATCACTGCGCTCTGCCACCGAGCGACGACTTGTGGTACCATCTCAAAAAGGGAAGAAAACACTAACGCGTACCTTCTCAGGAACTGTCCCACAACTGTGGAATGATCTGCCGGTCGTGACACGATCAGCTGACACTGTAGCTGTCTTTAAGACTCGGCTAAAAACCCATCTCTTCCACCATTACCTAACTTCCTAATTACAGATTTACTATCTTTATTTAGTTACCCTTCTCTTTATCTCTTTCTCTATCTACCTTCCTCTTTATCTAAAAAAAAAAAAAAAAAAAAAAAAAAAAACTACTGACATACCCTTGGCTATGTATATTGTGTTGGACTTGATGAGACTATTTCCAGTGCACTTATGTATTGCTGTCTTATGTTGCCATAATTGCTTCTATTGTTTACCTCACTTGTAAGTCGCTTTGGACAAAAGCGTCTGCTAAATGACTAAATGTAAATGTAAATGTAAATCTGATTCACAAGTCATACAGCAGTCAAGCTGGGGATGTAGCTCAGTGGTAGAGCGCATGCTTTGCATGTATGAGGTCCTGGGTTCAAACCCCAGTATCTCCAAATGCTTTTATGATTGTAAGAACCTCTTAATAAGTTTTGATGTTGCAGCTGATTTACAAGTCATACAGTAGTCAAGCTGGTTATGTAACTCAGTGGTAGAGCGCGTGTATGAGGTCCTGGTTTCAATCCCCAGCATCTCCAAATGCCTTCATGATTTTAAGAACCCCTGGATAAGTATTGATGTTGCATCTTATTTTCAAGTCATACAGTAGTTCCTTTTATCTGCTTCTTGCCTCTGGTAAGATGAAAAACCCTAAACATCTTAGCCACATTGTAGCATTTCAAGCTGGGGATGTAGCTCAGTGGTAGAGCGCATGCTTTGCATGTATGAGGTCCTGGGTTCAATCCCCAGCATCTCCAAATGCCTTTATGATTGTAAGAACCCCTTAATAAGTTTTGATGTTGCAGCTGATTTACAAGTCATACAGTAGTCAAGCTGGTTATGTAACTCAGTGGTAGAACGCGTGTATGAGGTCCTGGGTTCAATCCCCAGCATCTCCAAATGCCTTTATGATTGTAAGAACCCCTTAATAAGTGTAGATGTTGCGTCTGATTTACAAGTCATACAGTAGTCAAGCTGGTTATGTAACTCAGTGGTAGAGCGCATGCTTTGCATGTATGAGGTCCTGGGATCAATCCCCAGCATCTCCAAATGCCTTTATGTTTGTAAGAACCCCTTAATAAGTGTAGATGTTGCGTCTGATTTACAAGTCATACAGTAGTCAAGGTGGTTATGTAACTCAGTGGTAGAGCGCATGCTTTGCATGTATGAGGTCCTGGGATCAATCCCCAGTATCTCCAAATGCCTTTATGATTGTAAGAACCCCTTAATAAGTTTTGATGTTGCAGCTGATTTACAAGTCATACACTAGATTCTCTTCTGTTCTTCTTGCCTCTAATAAGACGAAAAACCTTAAACATCTTAGCCACATTGGAGCATTTCAAGCTGGTAATGTAGCTCAGCTCAATCCCCAGTATCTCCAAATGCCTTTATGATTGTAAGAACCCCTTAATAAGTGTAGATGTTGCATCTGATTTACAAGTCACACAGTAGTCAAGCTGGGGATGTAGCTCAGTGGTAGAGCGCATGCTTTGCATGTATGAGGTCCTGGGTTCAAACCCCAGTTTCTCCAAATGCCTTTATGATTGTAAGAACCCCTTAATAAGTTTTGATGTTGCAGCTGATTTACAAGTCATACAGTAGTCAAGCTGGTTATGTAACTCAGTGGTAGAGCGCGTATATGAGGTCCTGGGTTCAATCCCCAGCATCTCCAAATGCCTTCATGATTTTAAGAACCCCTGAATAAGTGTTGATGTTGCATCTTATTTTCAAGTCATACAGTAGATTCTCTTCTGTTCTTCTTGCTTCTAGTAAGACGAAAAACCCTAAACATCTTAGCCACATTGGAGCATTTCAAGCTGGTAATGTAGCTCAGCTCAATCCCCAGTATCTCCAAATGCCTTTATGATTGTAAGAACCCCTTAATAAGTTTTGACGTTGCAGCTGATTTACAAGTCATACAGTAGATTATTTTCTGTTCTTCTTGCCTCTTGGAAGACGAATAACCCTAAACATCTTAGCCACATTGTAGCATTTGAAGCTGGGAATGTAGCTCAGTGGTAGAGCGCATGCTTTGCATGTATGAGGTCCTGCGTTTAATCCCCAGCATCTCCAAATGCCTTTATAATTGTAAGAACCCCTTTATAAATGTAGATGTTGCATGTGATTTACAAGTCATACAGTAGCCAAGTTGGGGATGTAGCTCAGTGGTAGAGCGCATGCTTCGCATGTATGAGGTCCTGGGTTCAATCCCCAGCATCTCCAAATGCCTTTATGATTGTAAGAACCCCTTAATAAGTTTTGATGTTGCAGCTGATTTACAAGTCATACAGTAGATTCTCTTCTGTTCTTCTTGCTTCTAGTAAGACGAAAAACCCTAAACATCTTAGACACATTAGAGCTTTTCATGCTGGGGATGTAGCTCAGTGGTAGAGCGCATGCTTTACATGTATGAGTTCCTGGGTTCAATCCCCAGCATCTCCAAATGCCTTTATGATTTTAAGAACCCCTTAATAAGTGTTGATGTTGCCGCTGATTTACAAGTCATACACTAGATTCTCTTCTGTTCTTCTTGCCTCTTGGAAGACGAAAAACCCTAAACATCCTAGCCACATTGTAGCATTTCAAGCTGGGGATGTAGCTCAGTGGAAGAGCGCATGCTTTGCATGTATGAGGTCCTGGGTTCAATCCCCAGCATCTCCAAATGCCTTCATGATTTTAAGAACCCCTGGATAAGTATTGATGTTGCATCTTATTTTCAAGTCATACAGTAGTTCCTTTTATCTGCTTCTTGCCTCTGGTAAGATGAAAAACCCTAAACATCTTAGCCACATTGTAGCATTTCTAGCTGGGGATGTAGCTCAGTGGTAGAGCGCATGCTTTGCATGTATGAGGTCCTGGGTTCAATCCCCAGTATCTCCAAATGCCTTTATGATTGTAAGAACCCCTTAATAAGTTTTGACGTTGCAGCTGATTTACAAGTCATACAGTAGATTCTTTTCTGTTCTTCTTGCCTCTTGGAAGACGAAAAACCCTAAACATCTTAGGCACGTTGTAGCATTTCAAGCTGGGGATGTAGCTCAGTGGTAGAGCGCATGCTTTGCATGTATGAGGTCCTGGGTTCAATCCCCAGCATCTCCAAATGCCTTTATGATTGTAAGAACCCCTTAATAAGTGTAAATGTTGCGTCTGATTTACAAGTCATACAGTAGTCAAGCTGGTTATGTAACTCAGTGGTAGAGCGCATGCTTTGCATGTATGAGGTCCTGGGATCAATCCCCAGCATCTCCAAATGCCTTTATGTTTGTAAGAACCCCTTAATAAGTGTAGATGTTGCGTCTGATTTAAAAGTCATACAGTAGTCAAGCTGGTTATGTAACTCAGTGGTAGAGCGCATGCTTTGCATGTATGAGGTCCTGGGATCAATCCCCAGTATCTCCAAATGCCTTTATGATTGTAAGAACCCCTTAATAAGTTTTGATGTTGCAGCTGATTTACAAGTCATACACTAGATTCTCTTCTGTTCTTCTTGCCTCTAATAAGACGAAAAACCCTAAACATCTTAGCCACATTGGAGCATTTCAAGCTGGTAATGTAGCTCAGCTCAATCCCCAGTATGATTTATAATTGTAATAACCCCTTAATAAGTGTAGATGTTGCATCTGATTCACAAGTCATACAGCAGTCAAGCTGGGGATGTAGCTCAGTGGGAGAGCGCATGCTTTGCATGTATGAGGTCCTGGGTTCAAACCCCAGTATCTCCAAATGCTTTTATGATTGTAAGAACCTCTTAATAAGTTGTTTTGAGGTCCTGGTTTCAATCCCCAGCATCTCCAAATGCCTTCATGATTTTAAGAACCCCTGGATAAGTATTGATGTTGCATCTTATTTTCAAGTCATACAGTAGTTCCTTTTATCTGCTTCTTGCCTCTGGTAAGATGAAAAACCCTAAACATCTTAGCCACATTGTAGCATTTCTAGCTGGGGATGTAGCTCAGTGGTAGAGCGCATGCTTTGCATGTATGAGGTCCTGGGTTCAATCCCCAGTATCTCCAAATGCCTTTATGATTGTAAGAACCCCTTAATAAGTTTTGACGTTGCAGCTGATTTACAAGTCATACAGTAGATTCTTTTCTGTTCTTCTTGCCTCTTGGAAGACGAAAAACCCTAAACATCTTAGGCACGTTGTAGCATTTCAAGCTGGGGATGTAGCTCAGTGGTAGAGCGCATGCTTTGCATGTATGAGGTCCTGGGTTCAATCCCCAGCATCTCCAAATGCCTTTATGATTGTAAGAACCCCTTAATAAGTGTAAATGTTGCGTCTGATTTACAAGTCATACAGTAGTCAAGCTGGTTATGTAACTCAGTGGTAGAGCGCATGCTTTGCATGTATGAGGTCCTGGGATCAATCCCCAGCATCTCCAAATGCCTTTATGTTTGTAAGAACCCCTTAATAAGTGTAGATGTTGCGTCTGATTTACAAGTCATACAGTAGTCAAGCTGGTTATGTAACTCAGTGGTAGAGCGCATGCTTTGCATGTATGAGGTCCTGGGATCAATCCCCAGTATCTCCAAATGCCTTTATGATTGTAAGAACCCCTTAATAAGTTTTGATGTTGCAGCTGATTTACAAGTCATACACTAGATTCTCTTCTGTTCTTCTTGCCTCTAATAAGACGAAAAACCCTAAACATCTTAGCCACATTGGAGCATTTCAAGCTGGTAATGTAGCTCAGCTCAATCCCCAGTATGATTTATAATTGTAATAACCCCTTAATAAGTGTAGATGTTGCATCTGATTCACAAGTCATACAGCAGTCAAGCTGGGGATGTAGCTCAGTGGGAGAGCGCATGCTTTGCATGTATGAGGTCCTGGGTTCAAACCCCAGTATCTCCAAATGCTTTTATGATTGTAAGAACCTCTTAATAAGTTTTGATGTTGCAGCTGATTTACAAGTCAAACAGTAGTCAAGCTGGTTATGTAACTCAGTGGTAGAGCGCGTGTATGAGGTCCTGGGTTCAATCCCCAGCATCTCCAAATGCCTTTATGATTGTAAGAACCCCTTAATAAGTGTAAATGTTGCGTCTGATTTACAAGTCATACAGTAGTCAAGCTGGTTATGTAACTCAGTGGTAGAGCGCATGCTTTGCATGTATGAGGTCCTGGGATCAATCCCCAGCATCTCCAAATGCCTTTATGTTTGTAAGAACCCCTTAATAAGTGTAGATGTTGTGTCTGATTTACAAGTCATACAGTAGTCAAGCTGGTTATGTAACTCAGTGGTAGAGCGCATGCTTTGCATGTATGAGGTCCTGGGATCAATCCCCAGTATCTCCAAATGCCTTTATGATTGTAAGAACCCCTTAATAAGTTTTGATGTTGCAGCTGATTTACAAGTCATACACTAGATTCTCTTCTGTTCTTCTTGCCTCTAATAAGACGAAAAACCCTAAACATCTTAGCCACATTGGAGCATTTCAAGCTGGTAATGTAGCTCAGCTCAATCCCCAGTATCTCCAAATGCCTTTATGATTTTAAGAACCCCTTAATAAGTGTAGATGTTGCGTCTGATTTACAAGTCATACAGTAGATTCTCTTCTGTTCTTCTTGCTTCTAGTAAGACGAAAAACCCTAAACATCTTAGCCACATTGGAGCATTTCAAGCTGGGGATGTAGCTCAGTGGTAGAGTGCATGCTTTGCATGTATGAGGTCCTGGGATCAATCCCCAGTATCTCCAAATGCCTTTATGATTGTAAGAACCCCTTAATAAGTTTTGATGTTGCAGCTGATTTACAAGTCATACACTAGATTCTCTTCTGTTCTTCTTGCCTCTAATAAGACGAAAAACCCTAAACATCTTAGCCACATTGGAGCATTTCAAGCTGGTAATGTAGCTCAGCTCAATCCCCAGTATCTCCAAATGCCTTTATGATTGTAAGAACCCCTTAATAAGTGTAGATGTTGCATCTGATTTACAAGTCACACAGTAGTCAAGCTGGGGATGTAGCTCAGTGGTAGAGTGCATGCTTTGCATGTATGAGGTCCTGGGATCAATCCCCAGTATATCCAAATGCCTTAATGATTGTAAGAACCCCTTAACAAGTTTTGACGTTGCAGCTGATTTACAAGTCATACAGTAGATTATTTTCTGTTCTTCTTGCCTCTTGGAAGACGAATAACCCTAAACATCTTAGCCACATTGTAGCATTTCAAGCTGGGGATGTAGCTCAGTGGTAGAGCGCATGCTTTGCATGTATGAGGTCCTGCGTTCAATCCCCAGCATCTCCAAATGCCTTTATAATTGTAAGAACCCCTTAATAAGTGTTGATGTTGCAGCTGATTTACAAGTCATACAGTAGATTCTCTTCTGTTCTTCTTGCCTCTAGCAAGACGAAAAACCCTAAACATCTTAGCCACTTTGGAGCATTTCAAGCTGGGGATGTAGCTCAGTGGTAGAGCGCATGCTTTGCATGTATGAGGTCCTGGGTTCAAACCCCAGAATCTCCAAATGCCTTTATGATTGTAAGAACCCCTTAATAAGTGTTGATGTTGCAGCTGATTTACAAGTCATACAGTAGTTCCTTTTATCTGCTTCTTGCCTCTGGTAAGATGAAAAACCCTAAACATCTTAGACACATTGGAGCTTTTTAAGCTGGGGATGGAGCCCAAAGGGAGAGCGCGTGCTTTGCATGTATGAGATCCTGGGTTCAATCCCCAGTATCTCCAAATGCCTTTATGATTGTAAGAACCCCTTAATAAGTGTTGATGTTGCAGCTGATTTACAAGTCATACAGTAGATTCTCTTCTGTTCTTCTTGCCTCTAGCAAGACGAAAAACCCTAAACATCTTAGCCACTTTGGAGCATTTCAAGCTGGGGATGGAGCCCAAAGGGAGAGCGCATGCTTTGCATGTATGAGATCCTGGGTTCAATCCCCAGCATCTCCAAATGCCTTTATGATTGTAAGAACCCCTTAATAAGTTTTGATGTTGCAAGCTGATTTACAAGTCATACAGTAGATTCTCTTCTGTTCTTCTTGCCTCTAGTAAGACGAAAAACCCTAAACATCTTAGCCACATTGGAGCATTTCAAGCTGGGGATGTAGCTCAGTGGTAGAGCGCATGCTTTGCATGTATGAGGTCCTGGGTTCAATCCCCAGTATCTCCAAATGCCTTTATGATTGTAAGAACCCCTTAATAAGTTTTGACGTTGCAGCTGATTTACAAGTCATACAGTAGATTCTTTTCTGTTCTTCTTGCCTCTTGGAAGACGAAAAACCCTAAACATCTTAGCCACATTGTAGCATTTCAAGCTGGGGATGTAGCTCAGTGGTAGAGCACATGCTTTGCATGTATGAGGTCCTGGGTTCAATCCCCAGCATCTCCAAATGCCTTTATGATTGTAAGAACCCCTTAATAAGTTTTGATGTTGCATCTGATTTACAAGTCATACGTAGTCAAGCTGGTTATGTAACTCAGTGGTAGAACGCGTGTATGAGGTCCTGGGTTCAATCCCCAGCATCTCCAAATGCCTTTATGATTGTAAGAACCCCTTAATAAGTTTTGATGTGGCAGCTGATTTACAAGTCATACAGTAGATTCTCTTCTGTTCTTCTTGCTTCTAGTAAGACGAAAAACCCTAAACATCTTAGCCACATTGGAGCATTTCAAGCTGGGGATGTAGCTCAGTGGTAGAGCGCATGCTTTCATGTATGAGGTTCTGGGTTCAATCCCCAGCTGATTTACAAGTCATACACTAGATTCTCTTCTGTTCTTCTTGCCTCTAGTAAGGTGAGTTTTGACGTTGCAGCTGATTTACAAGTCATACAGTATATTCTTTTCTGTTCTTCTTGCCTCTAGTAAGACGAAAAACCCTAAACATCTTAGCCACATTGTAACGTTTCAACCTGGGGATGTAGCTCAGTGGTAGAGCGTATGCTTTGCATGTATGAGGTCCTGGCTTCAATCCCCAGTATCTCCAAATGCCTTTATGATTGTAAGAACCCCTTAATAAGTTTTGACGTTGCAGCTGATTTACAAGTCATACAGTAGATTCTTTTCTGTTGTTCTTGCCTCTAGTAAGACGAAAAACCCTAAACATCTTAGCCACATTGTAGCATTTCAAGCTGGGGATGTAGCTCAGCTCAATCCCCAGCATCTCCAAATGCCTTTATGATTTTAAGAACCCCTCAATAAGTGTAGATGTTGCATCTGATTTACAAGTCATACAGTAGTCAAGCTGGGGATGTAGCTCAGTGGTAGAGCGCATGCCTTGCATGTATGAGGTCCTTGGTTCAATCCCCAGTATCTCCAAATGTCTTTATGATTGTAAGAACCCCTTAATAAGTTTTGACTTTGCAGCTGATTTACAAGTCATACAGCAGATTCTTTTCTGTTCTTCTTGCCTCTAGTAAGACGAAAAATAAACATCTTAGCCACCTTGTAGCGTTTCAAGCTGGGGATGTAGCTCAGTGGTAGAGCGCATGATTTGCATGTATGAGGTCCTGGGTTCAATCCCCACCATCTCCAAATGCCTTTATAATTGTATTAACCCCTTTATAAATGTAGATGTTGCATGTGATTTACAAGTCATACAGTAGCCAAGTTGGGGATGTAGCTCAGTGGTGGAGTCCATGCTTTGCATGTCTGAGGTCCTCGGTTCAATCCCCAGCATATCCAAGTGCTGTTCTCAATTTATGAAAAACTTTGAGTAATAGCTGATGTTTCATGATATTTCTCATGTTGTACAGTAATAATTATGAGTAATCAGTTGTAACATGATCAATTTAAATCCCTGAATATCAACGAACAACAAAGGCGAAACTGTATAAGGTCCTGGGTTCAATCCCCAGCATCTCCAAGTACTTTTTCGGTTTAAGAACACCTGAGTAAGTAAGTGTCGTTGTTGCATCTTATTTTACAAGTCATATAGTAGTTCCTTGTCTTGCTTCTTGCCTCTAGTAAGACGAAAAACCCTAAACATCTTAGCCACATTGAAAGTAATCATGCTGGGGTTGTAGCACAGCGGTAGAGCGCATGCTTTGCATGTATGAGTTCCTTTACTGTTCGTTTTGTCTCACATAACATGAAAAACCCTCATTTAACAAAATGGTGAACGCCAAGCTGGGGATGTAGCTCAGTGGTAGAGCGCATGCTTTGCATGTATGGGGTCCTGTCTTCATCCCCAACCTCTCCAGGTGCTGTTGTCACTTTATCAAAAACTTTGCGTAATTGCTGATGTTTCGTGATATTTCTCATGTTGTACAGTAAAAATGAAAGCCCTAAATCTCTGAGTACAACCTACTGGAAATCTAGCTTCTTGAAAACTCTACGTTTGAGCTTATTGTACAAGTCACAAAATAATTTCCATAAATCAGTTGTAACAGGATCAAGTTAAATCCCTGAATATCAACGAACAACAAAGGGAAAGCCTGTTGGGGATGTAGCTCAGTGGTAGAGCGCATGCTTCGCATGTATGAGGTCCTGGGTTCAATCTCCAGCTTCTCCAAGTTCTTTTCCGGTTTAAGAACACTGTCGCAACTAATTTTACAAGTCGTATAGTAGTTCCTTGTCTTTGCTTCTTGCCTCTAGTAAGATGAAAAATCCTGAACATCTTACTTCTTGAAAGCTCTACGCTTGAGCTTATTGTAGAAGTCACAAAGTAATTTCCATTAATCAGTTGTAACATGATCAAGTTAAATCCCTGAATATCAACGAACAACAAAGGCAAAACTGTATGAGGTCCTGGGTTCAATCCCCAGCATCTCCAAGTACTTTTTTGGTTTAATAACACCTGAGTAAGTAAGTGTCGCTGTTGCATCTTATTTTACAAGTCGTATAGTAGTTCCTTGTCTTGCCTCTAGTAAGACGAAAATACCCTAAACATCTTAGCCACATTGCCACTAACCAAGCTGGTGATGTAGCTCAGTGGTAGAGCGCGTGCTTTTTATGTACGAGGTAATGGGTTCAATCCCAATTACAATCCCAATTTCAAGTAGCTGTGGGTGGCTTATTGTCTAGTGACCATCAGAGACTGCTCATGCCAATTTTTATGCTTGTATCACCAAATAAACCACTATATCACTTAACTGATCCACTAAGGTGTAAAATCTTGAAATTTCAAGTGGCTCGGACAATTTTCTTGTCAAGTGACCCATGGAGACTGCTTATGCCAATTATCACGCTTGTATCATTAAACTGAACGATTATATTACTTAGCCACTCCACTATGTGTTCTGTGTAGTTTATTGTTAAGGTCTTTTTTGATATCATGTTCTTGTTTGTAGTCTTTTATTTTGAAAAACGTGTCATGCCATGCTTCACATTCCACTTTCTGTTTGTCACTATAAAACCGGTTCAATCTCTACATCACATTGCTAAATATTGTTAGTGCAACCGCTTTATTGTCATTGTTTTGTTTCTTGTTGATGTTCATGGTTTTGACCCCTTGTTGCCTGCATTATGGATTACGCTTTTGGATTACCCTGTTTGGATGTGTTTGCTTGCCATTTTGGGATTTTACACGCAATTGGATTCTCTCTCTCTCTCGCTTTGTGTAAGCAGCCCTTCGTAACAGAATACTAAGCCTTACAAGAATCCAGCGGGAGAATTATTTATTACATTGATTGCGTGAGGGTAATGGATCTATTCATGATTATACTGCTAAGTTTTGGAGTTTGTCGTCTCGGACCGATTACCCGGAATGATGCATTTGTGCGTGGTACTGGCTGGGACTCAACTCCACAGTACGCAAATTTGTACCCTTGGACTGTGAGTGTTTGTTGATTTTGTGGGTGCAGTTTTACATGCTGCCATACCCCTAGATTTCAAACCTAAGGCTATTCATGTAATGCCTGTTCAATCAGAGCCTGCCTGACTCTGTTGCTAAGATGGCCGCCACCATGCCTGTCTTTGTTACTAAGATGGCCGCCACCATGCCTGTCTTAGTTAATAAAAGATGGCCGCCAGCATGTCTGTTTCTGTTACTAAGATGGCCGCCACCATGCATGTCCCTGTATCTAAGATGGCTGTCACCATGCCTGCCCCTCTTTTTAAGATAACTACCGCCATACCTGCACCTGTTGTAAAGAGGGCCGTTGCCACGACCACACCTGCTCTTCAGAGGGCCGTCATCACACCTGCACCTATTTTCAAGATGGCTACCACACCGAGCCACTTCACAAAATGGCTGCCTCACCAGTCTCTTTAGATCATACCAAGACCCAACTATTAATGTCTAGCCTGATTGATGCCCAATGATATCTGTACGGGCAGCTAGGATTCCAAGTCAAGTTATGTCCAGTTCTATGGTCCCTATGGCTACGGAGATATGTAATTTGTTCTCATCTTCTTCTCATCTTGCATTTTCTATTCTTCCTGTATTTGCCATGGCCCTGTGGTGTGCATGGTCTGTTTCTGCTCTTTTGTCTCCTGTGATGTTTCTCAAGCCTCTGAAACTGAATCATCAACTGGTACACCCAATATCACGGCTTGAAGGTTCAAACCTGAGCCTCATACATGTTCTGTCACTACTGAATCGCCTGGCGTACCTGAATCGCCCGGATCGCCTATTTCACCTGGTTCAATCGAGTCCCCTGCACTTCCTGTTTCGGTTGGAAAGTCTGAATCTGAGTCCCTTGAGCTTTTTGTCTCGACCAAGTCTGCTGAGCCTAAGTCTCCTGAATTTCCTGTCATGACCATAAGGCCTGTTTCTAAGTTTCCTGAGTTTCATGTAGAGGCCGTGATGGTTACCCCTGAATTCCCTGTGTCCTGTAGGTCAGCTAGTATGGTCATTCCCAAGCTCCATAGACTCTCTGCGCTTTCCAAAATGGCTGTGCATGACTCCCATAGACTCTTGGCCCTCTGAACTCTCTGTCCTGCTCAAAATGGACAATCATAAACACTATGAACCCTCTGCCTGTCTCAAGATGAACATTATTGAACTCTTTAATTCATCTGCTTTTACTGACATGTTGTCTGAAATATGTACTTTTAATCCACAACTTCTCATCTTGCATTAGCTGTGTGATGCACCAGCACAACCACACGTAATGCGCTTCGAAAGGTCATGTCGAAACACACACTTCTGGACCATTTTAAACAATAAACTGACACGAAGACATTAATTGGTATCATTCCACATACAGCAATGTTGTAACGCTCCTCTTTCTCCATACTTGTAAACACAGGGGTGGTAGTTTTGCATGCATCATGCATCATCATTCAGCGGGAGGATTGGGAAATGTTAATTTAAACACTGTTGAACCTTTGACTAGAACACACTATGTTAATCCCAGATTTAGCTCAAAGTGAATAAAGTATAATTAACTGAATTAACTATACAAATTTATAAGGTTTACTTGATTTAGCATAATTAATAATAACTATTAATTAATGCATTCTTCCAGTGAATATACTCATAATAGAACATTAAAGCAACACTATGTAGTTTTTTTACCTTTAAATAATGTCTCTAAAATAATTTCAGTGATAGAACAACTTTTAACTGGACAAATTGTACTGTTGCTGCAACCTGAGCAGCCTCCTAGCTGCTACAAGCACACTCTGAAAGTGGCGGTGGAGGGTAGGAAACACACCCCAGCCCCTCCCCTTGCCTGCAGAAGAGTGTCTGATACCAGGGACTGTTGCGTTTTTCAACCACATGGGGGAGCTATAAGTCATTTTTACATGGAAACTACATAGTGTTGCTTTAATTTCTAAATTCTTTAAATTCCATGGCCTTTAGAAAATAACCTTATAGCTGCTATACAATACTATTAAAGTGGCTCTGAATTTCTCGATTTTATTGTTTTACATTGTTGTCTGATGTCTACTTGTTTGCGTGGTTTTTACATTCAAAAACATCAAAAGCAATAAGTAATAGGCTATTTTGTAACATGGATTAGTGGCTCTCTGGAGAAATGGTTCGTTTGAAGGGGCAGGTCACATTAAAGACCTGGACGTAAACGCCCACTGCTATGATTGGACAGCTTCATTCCCCGTCATTATATGCGGGGAAATGTTTTAAAAACATTATTGTGTAAAAATAACAGCCGAACACATATATGTTTGAGCCACAAAAGATTCTGGGTGCTAAACATGATACACATAATGACAATATGTATAGTAAAGTATAAACAAAACTTTAAACCCGACGTGGCTAAATTACTGTGTACAACACAGTAAGCGTGCATCGGAATCTAAACTGCGGCTGATAAATCCAAATCAATAACTTTGTATATTTCTATTGTGCTTGTGAGGTTGTTCTTAGATACATGTAATGTTACATACCACAGTTATATGATAAAAAAGCTTTGTTGAGTGTTTGACCTTTCAAACGCAACTTGCCTAAATTACTGTATACAACACAGTAAGCGGGCATCAGAATCTAAATTGCGGCTGGTAAGTCCTTCCTTATCACTAACTTTGTATATTTCTACAAAGTTAGTGATAAGATAGTGTTAAATTACAGACGTATTGTTAATTGTCGCACCTTTATTAATCGTTTTATGTTTTTAGTAAATTAAAACAGTCAAACATACGTGTTTATACATGGATGTTACAACAGGACATATCAAGCGATCTCTTCTAACAAAGCAATAGTGAAACGCAGTAACTTAAAGTAAAATGTTTTACTTACTGTGTATACTGCTCTGCAGATCCAGCATCGACTTCTTTACAAATTAATCCGCGGTACACAAAGTCAACAAACACCTCACGCGATCTGGAAATTCTTCAAAAACAAACTTTAACCACGCATTCCTAATGTTATGTTCTGAGCCTCCGTTATCCAGCGTCTGTGTTCTTCCCATAGACCAGGGGTGTCAAACTCAAGGCCCGCGGGCCAAATCTGGCCTGTCCCCTCATTTCATCTAGCCTGACTACGTCAGACTTTGTACTTCCGCTAAATTTCATTACGCTTCTGTACTCAGTCTGAGATACCTCCCATTCAAACCGTTTTCCTCAGGTCTCAAAACAACCGGCGAATCAATGAACAGATGGCGGGCTGAGAGCCGTGACGTAGACGCTAAGCGCCGAATGTACGGTTGTAGTTTGTAGTGGACATGGAGGCACAGAAAGCTATTTGCTCTGTTGTGGAGAACCGGCACTTGCCAACTTAATCCCGAACAAGAAAAGTGTTTGTTAAACATTTTGAATGGAGATTATGTTGTTGCCCTACTCCCGACAGGTTTTGGGAAAAGTTTAATTTATCAACTATTATCGATCGTCAGCGAGAAACTGTGTGCAGCACAGCTTGACGTGCACAACAATCGATATCATGGAAGGAAATTTCATTGTTCACAGTTAATGGTGGAGGACGCGTGGGCAAACATTCTTTGGTGACGTTCCTGATTAACCAGAAAAAAAGGTAGGAAGATTTAATTTACATATGGTTATGGCCGTCTGGTGGAAGAGTTTGAGAGGAGAGAGGGGCGTTCCTCCACTTAGACGTGAGTGGAAAGACACCGGATAGTGTTCAACTAGCTCTGGCCCGATTTACTTTACATAATCTGCATAAGTCGTTCATAGCCATGTTAACTTCGGTATTTCGCTCGATGGGTTTGTTTTCACATCATGCGTGTGTTTTACAGCAGAAATTTGATGCGGCTGAGCTGGCGCATAACGCACATCATATCCAAACGTTATGTGATTGGCTTACGTTTAGACCAATGATTTTAAACTTCAGACAAGCCCCTCCCATGAGAAGGAAAACGATTGTCAATTATGCCCAGCCAGACTCTGTCTATGAAGCGAAGCAAAATAGCAGAGGATGGTTCTACCAGGCTACATTTCATCTGGCCCGCGAGATCTAACAAATTATGTTAATTAAGTGGCCTGCGAGAGTTTATAGATTATTTTATTGTTATTATAAGTTTTCTTTTTTGCAGGTTATTTCCTACATTGATTTTTTTAGCAGCCACCAAAACAAATTTTTGTCCCCCCAAAGTCTTGTAATGTAATTATATGATAATGTTGATGATTGCAGGAGAAAGAACGAGCAGTGCCCCGCACGCGCACACTACTAGAGTGTCTTAATGCGAAGGCTGCAGCCGCCGGAGGTCGCATTTCCAGGCTGCATACGCCATCAAGACTGTCTTGTTTCAGAATATTAACAATTATAAAGTTGAATATTATTCTTTGTTTATAGTAAATAGTTGTAATACGCGTATGACTTGCGAATGTAATGTTCAGTTAACTTAAATAATCGTGGCTTGATGACGCTGCATGCGACCTCCGCAGGCTGCAGCCTTGGATTTAGAAACGGACAGTATCTGCTCTTTCTTTCTCTCCCTTTCTCGCGCACGCTCACGCGCATCCAGCGAGAAAATGTTTGTCTCGTTTACAGAAATGTTTCGCGATGTCCAGCTGGGATTAGTTTACCACGCATCTATTCCCGCTAAATACGCGATCTAATGACTCATCTGAACCAATTACTTTTAATAAATGATTGAAACTATTGATTTCTAGCCTACAACACTGAACTCATGAGACGTCAGTCAATCAGAAACTTAAAGCCAGGTAAATAAATCACAGCTTTTTTGCAAAGAGGGCAAGAAATGACAAGCGAGAGCACATGTTTCTAATAAATGCATATTGTGGCGGAGATTGTAAAACTCTTTATTAGTATCTGAAAATGCCTCTCATTTTCTTACCTGCACAATAAAGGATAACAGAACATTTTGAGTATACTCACATACAACGTGTGTTTTTGTCACCACAATTATTTTTAAAATAATCTGTAGAATAGTTGTACTCTATACTTTGTCATTATTTGCCTGGGCTTCTACTTTCAAAGCTAGGTATTAAACCAATAGTAAGCAAATGCAGAGAAAATTATGCAATGTACAGTAATAAAAGTTGTTTAAATACAACCGGCCCTTTGAGAGCAACCGTAACGCTGATGTGGCCCGGGATGAAATTGAGTTTGACACCCCTGCCATAGACGGTTCTTTCTAGGGTTGGGAATCGTTAGAAATTTTCCGGTTCCGATTCCGGTTCCGGTTCTGCCTAACGATTCCGGTTCTGATTCCGGTTCCATATAATAAAAATTAATGCACAATACTTAAACAATTCAATTTGTGTTTATTAATTACTGATAAAATATTTTAAATGTAAAATTATTAATATTTTCACTTTTTCAGTCACTAGGCCTATATAATTTATCCCTGTTGTAGTCCTCGTAAGATCCTACCTGTTGAAGTGAACATGATAGCAGCAGTAGTTCTCAAACATATGATTTGAGATTTATATGCTGGAGCAAGTGTTGTCGTCATATTTCCTGAAAAGGCTGCTGTACAAGTAATAATTTTTGTATGTGCATGCGTATAGGCTTATATATAATGCATAGCCTACATATATTTTGAAATATAAAAATGTAAATGAGGATCAGATATACGTTTCTTAACAAACATGCGTGTTCATATGCGCTGACTTTTTTTCGCCGGAGGCTGCTCGTCACAACATCAAGCAATGCTTAGGTTACTTAGCAACGACAGACGCTTTGGAGCGTCCACGCGCTTTGGAGAAAAGTGGCGCGATTATGTTTCCGCCTGGTTTTAGATGCGAAATGTGAAGCAATTGAGCATAATGTGCATGGCCATTTCGGTGGGTGATGCTCGAGCCCTGGAGCGACCGCGAGATTGGCGCGGCTATGTGCGTGTTTATTTTATCACTTTCATCCGTGAAACAACACACGGTTCAAGTGAGGAACCTTTTTGGCGTTATAATGTCTGCACAGTGCTGAAAACGCATGTTGCTATACTGGTAGTGCAGATTGATACTTTTTCGCAACCTTGACCAAGAATATCTTACCTCATTGTTCCGCCCCCAAGCCAGCGGGTCATCACTGATATCGGGTTATAGCGCATTAACTCTTGAGTCTTATGTCCGTTCGCTTTCACGCGAACTTGAAGACATCTCGCTGGGTGAGACTGTACTTTATATTTTTCATAGTTTGTGAAGTGCACGGCATCGCGGGTCGCACTGTACCGTCAACAGCCCTAGAATCCACACTTTTGACTTTTAGACATGTTTAACACGAAGTATACAAATCTTACCTCAGCAGCCCGAGTGTTTTCTGTGGTAAGCTGTGTTAATTTGGTTGCGCGAGTGACTATAAACAGTGGCTCAACGTAATTAATATTCATGAGGTAAGAGACATAAGCACTTTGCACGTGCCTCGCATCAGAACCGCTTTTAGAACCGAAACTTAAGAATTACGTGCGGTTCCGGTTCCTTTTAAAAAACGGAACCGGTTCTGAATAAGAACCGGTTATCGGTTCCCAACCCTAGTTCTTTCACAACCGAAAACTCAGTTTCCATGGTTACTCTATCATTACAGATCAAAATAAAATAAAATAAAAGTCTCTCAGCAAAAATGTATTTAAAAGTTATTTTGGTTACATTTGGCAATCTTTAAAGACATGTTTACTGATTGTTGAGACACACGTGTGTCACTCAAAGCTGTGGGCAGGGCTACAAAAGTGGTCATTGTATTTGGGTTTGGGGAGGTGCTTCAGTTCTACTCTCCGAATTCCTTACTCGGTCGTTATACTGGCTTGGTGCCAAAAACTGTTATATTTCAGTAGCACGGACGTTTTCAGTTCTGAAACTTGCAGGATGTTCATTTAAGTATGATGACCTCTTATATAACAAATTATTAAGTTAAAATTGAGTATTTGATTCACTCCTTTAAGCATGTAACTAGATCCAAGCAGATTTTGCAGAGGATTGATCACAGAAACAATTTAATTGTGAAATGCAAAACCGGTTTATTAAACTAAAGTTACACTACGAAAAACACATAATACCAACTACACATACAAATAAACAAACAATAACATAAAACATATATGAGAGAGAAAGGATAGAAAATTAAAAGAGAGTAAAAGAAGGGCAATATCACTATAGACTTCACTTCTGCACAAAGCATCAGAACCTCTAAGAATCGCCTAAATTAATAAGGGGTAATAACTTAGGATCATCAAATGAATAAGCAATACTTGTGTTGGCTTTCGTGAGGTGCATGTGCGTGTCCAGAGATGCATGTGCGCGTAAGAGTATGAGGAAGAGAGTTACGATGAGTTTGTGGTAACGTGACGGAGTCCTTGAAGTAAGCTTTGGATAAAAGCGTCAGCTAAATGAATAAGTAAGTAAGTAGTTCCGCTACGTAGTTCATTCCTTGCGTTATTCTGTTGACCAGATTAATCTGCGGAGATGGTCGAAGTTTGTCCAAGAGTGCCTTACAGGGCAGGGCAGGTCTTACAGCAAGCCAAGCTGTGTGCCACCGCTGCGTGTCCCGGTGTTGAGCAGCGTATTGTGTGCAGGCTGTGAGAACTGTGAGCAAAGGTGAATTGAAATGCAGGCCTCTTAACCTAAGATAAGTCCAACCCATTGAAGTTAAGATGACCAATGTGAGAAGCTGTCGATCAAGTGTGAAGAAAAGTCTTTGTTCTCGCCAGACTTAATCTGCATAGATTTTTTAACGTTGAGATTTTGTTTCAATAATAACTTGGATTAATATTAAATGAGTTTAATATCAGTTATGGTAACATGAAGCATACCCAGACAGCAGGTGACTCGCACCGGTTCCGTCTACAAACTGGCAAATCCGTGTTACAGCCACCTCCGTTGTACTGCTCCAATATGGATCGCCCGGGCCAGGTTTTAGTGGGTGGGAACAACAATCACAAGTCAGATTCGGGCCATATCCGTGGAAACGACCGCGCATCTGGATTTTTTGGAAGAGGATCGAGGTGGCCACAGTTTCTCTCCTACATTACCACACATTTTTTTCAAGGTAATTAAGCATCTAAAGTGTGTTTAAACTGCTATTAATGAATTAATTTGTTGATTATGTTGTGTACTCGCTACCTTTTTTGCTCCTTAGATCGGTTTTGAAAAGCATTAGGAGACTTTTTACGTTATCAGAGGGCATGAAGACGGTCGATGACTGTAAAATTATATATATTAACTAGAAATGCAATTCCCCAGGAATTACCAGTGCATGAAAATGCAAAATATATGATGTAAAATATACAGAGTAAAAACAGATAATGCAGAGATGGTTACAATGGTGTTGTTAGAGTACATATAATGGTTGCTATGCCAAATAAAGAAGTTGCTATGGTGGTTGCTAGGATAATCATGTTGGTTGCTATGGTGGTTGCTAGGCTGACATTGTAATGGTGTTTGCTAGGTTGTTGCTGACAGCTAATTAGTAAAAGTCCCATAATTCAGGAAATTTTCATGTAGAGAAAGTTTATCTCAAGTACCGTATTACTCAACTGTCAACTGTGTCATTAGCCTAGGCAAGGATAGCATAGGCCTACCAAATAACTAGGTTGCTAATAAAACCTGTTAACACATGAAGTTGGGGGTGACAGTTGATACTGTAGAACTAAAATGTTTAGTTTTAGTATCAGAAGTTGATAAATACATAAGTCTTTTCCCTGAATACAACTTGAGTTTATTTATAGACCCTTTTACTGTTAGTATACAATGATGACGTGGCAACGTATACGCGTGCAGTTTGGCAACAGAAGAATGGCAAAAATCAGCAGTGAAGCAACACAGACGGGGAAAGTTATTTTAAAAAGTTGACTTTTTCAACACAGCTACCAGATCCGTGTACTATAGTGGAGTGGATAGAAGACGTTAGCAGATGGCCAAATATAAAGTGGCCAGATACAAATATACGTATATTAGTATATTATATTAGTGCAACCAAACGCAACAACCAGACATTTTGATGCTGGAAACCGTTTTAATAAACTATCTGAGTGGCTAACACGTTAGAACCAATGGGGAACAACACCGCTGCGTCCGAAACCGCCTACTTTCATACTATATAGTATGCAAAAAGCACTACCTCGCCTACTATATAGTATGGAAGTAGGCGGTTTCGGACGCAGCTCACCACTTCTGTTGCTGAAATGCGCGCGCAGGCTATTTGATCACGTGGGCTGAAAAAGGGTCTATTGAGACCTCTTTAGCTATTAGTCACCACTAATGTTTAGGCTTTAAAACTAGTTGGTCTGTGTTATTGAAAGGCTGATTGGTTTACACCAGGGCTAGTCAACTGGCAGCCCGCGGGCCAGGTGCGGCCCGCCAATCATCTTTATCCGGCCCGCCAGTCACCTTTAAAGGGCCGTTTCTCAATCGGAAGGCTGCAGCCTCCGGAGGTCGCATATGCAGACTGCATACGTCATCAAGTTTAAGTTAACTGAGCATTACATTCACAAATCATAAGCATATTACAACAATTTACGATTAACTAAGAATAATAGTCAACTTTATAATTGGTAAAATTCTGAAATAAGACTTAACTCATTCACCGCCATTATGTTTGATAGTCAATTAGTCAACTCATTATGTTTGATAGTCAATTATGAGTTAATATTTAACTAATAAATATGCCTTTCTGGACGAATATCAAAGTGAAAGTGTAATACCGCTTTTATCCACTAGATGGCGCCAAACCGAATTTATCAAAAACAGAAGTTAAAAAGATTTAATGATTTATTTTAACTGCCTTTATGTTTGATAGTCATTCTGGGTCTGATCTCTAACATAAATTCCTTTACAAAAACGCAATTTTTTAAGCTTTTTGCTCAAAATGTTGTATTTTTGAAGAGAAATATCCATATTTCAGTGGTTAAATTAAGTGGAAAAAGTAAATATATAATGAAACGTTTTTCCCCATTTTGTTTGTTTGTTTGTTTGTTTATTGTTTGTTTGAAAGCAGAAGGTGTGTTCTTTAATTTGATATAATTTGTATGTTTATATATTTATAGAAGATAATTTTTCCTGCAAGGAATTTTGTGAAACTTTTGTTAAAATCACAAAAATGCAGGTGGGCAACTTTTCTCAAAAAGGCAGGCGGTGAATGAGTTAATGACGTATGCAGCCTGGAAATGCGACCTCCGGAGGCTGCAGCCTTATTGAGAAACGACCATAGTCTGATTTAAATTCAGCGTGGTTACTTTTACCTTTCCACTGAACAAGACAACACAGAAAGGGGTGCCAACCATCTGCGGGTGCGTAAATATCTGATCCAATACGAGCATTGGATGCATTAAAGAAAATAAACTTATGCGACTACACCGCATGTGACGCGGCGACCGGAAGTGATGTATTTCAGTGTGTTCCAATCAAAACTGTGTGCAAAGTTAAAATTATTAATTATGTTTTGTTTTACATTATCAGTAACACTTGAATACTTTAATTACTGTTGAGTAAATTATTAACTATACATATATTCGTAGATTAAAGGTTCTCTCCTATGATTTACGATTAAACTACATTTTCATTACGACTGCCACTAGGGGGCTAACTCCCGACAGTATCTGTATGTAATGTTCAATGGAAAGGCTGCTTAGCCTATATATCTATAAAATATTAAAAAAGAAAACATGTAGTGCAATTTCAGTAATTAGGAGAAGACTGGTTATATGTTGTGAATACTTGACATGTAACAATGAAAGTTAAACAGTTATAAACTAAATATTTGTTTTGTTCCTGTTTAGGAGTGTTGATCTTTTACACTTTTACTATTAACATTTGGCTCTTACATGTTAAACTGCAATTGATTTAAATATTAATAAAGAAAATATAAGTTTTCAGTAATTAAAAGGCTTTTAAATTTCTTTTTTTTTTTAATGCATGTTTTTAATGTTTTTTTTTTTCAAATATACTACAACAAAAGTAACAAAAATGACAACAACACACAAACGTATATGGTAAAAGTAAAAAATATATCAAAAGTAAAAATAGGGGTAAAAGTTTGGCCCGCGTCATGTTTACGATTTTTACATCTGGCCCCCGAAGAAAAGTAGTTGAAGACCCCTGGTATTAATGAGACAATTTAATTCATATAAACGAGACAATTTAATTCATATTAACAAGAGACAATTTACACTGTAAAAAAAAAATCGTAAAAAAACGGTCAAATGACTGGCAGCTACGGCTGCCAAACAAAAACCGTAAAATTAAAGTAAAATGTCTTAATTCCAATAAAGTAAAAAAAATATAATTTTACAGGTTTTCTCATTAAAAGTTTTAGAAAAAAACACTGTTATTTTACAGTTTTTTACTGGTTTGAATTAAGATATTTTACTTTAATTTTACAGTTTTTGTTTGGCAGCCATAGCTGCCAGTCATTTGACCGTTTTTTTACTATCATTTTTTACAGTGTTAAACTGTTATTTTATGGATGTTTCCTAGATTATAATAATCAACCACCTTTAATAAAGTGACAGCACTAATAGTTCTACTGAGAAACACTGTTATTTTACAGTTATTTCCTAAATTATTACAATCAAACACTTTTAATAAAGTGACAGCACTTATAATTTTACTGAGAAATACTTTTATTTAACAGTTATTTCCTAAAATATTACAATCAAACACCTTCAATAAAGTGACGCCGCTTGTAGTTTTACTAATAAAGACTGTTATTTTACAGTCATTTCCTAAATTATTACAATCAAACACTTTTAATAAAGTGACAGCACTTATAATTTTACTGAGAAATACTTTTATTTAACAGTTATTTCCTAAAATATTACAATCAAACACCTTCAATAAAGTGACGCCGCTTGTAGTTTTACTAAAAAAGACTGTTATTTTACAGTCATTTCCTAAATTTTTACAATCAAACACTTTTAATAAAGTGACAGCACTTATAATTTTAATGAGAAATATTGTTATTTAACAGATATTACCTGAAATATTACAATCAAACACCTTCAATACAGTAACGCCGCTTATAGTTTTACTGAGAAACACTGTTATTTAACAGTCATTTCCTTAATTATTACAATCAAACACCTTCAATACAGTGACGCCTCTAATAGTTCTACTTAGAAACACTGTTATTTAACAGTCATTTCCTAAAATATTACAATCAAACATTTTCAATAAAGTGACGTCGCTTATAATTTTACTGAGAAATACTGTTATTTAACAGTCATTTCCTAAAATATTACAATCAAACATTTTAAATAAAGTGACGCCGCTTATAGTTTTACTGAGAAATACTGTTATTTAACAGTCATTTCCTAAAATATTACAATCAAACACCTTCAATGAAGTGACACCAGTAATAGTTCTACTGAGAAACACTGTTAGTTAACAGTTATTTCCTAAAATATTACAATCAAACACCTTCAATAAAGTGATGGCGCTAAAAGTTCTACTGAGAAACACTGTTATTTTACAATTATTTCCTAAAATATTACCATCAAACACGTTCAATAAATGGACAGCGCTAAAAGTTCTACTGAGAAACACTGTTTATTAACAGAGACCTTTCCTCAATTATTACAATCAAACACATTCAATAAATTGTCAAGTCTGTAAATTAAACAGATTCAAATCTCAAACTTTAATTTGCAGCATTTGTGTTTACATATAATTTAATAGTATTTACAGATGGTCATATTATTAAAATATAATAAAAAAAATTATTTATTTCACTAATTCCATTTAAAAAGTGAAACTTGCATATTATTTTCATGCATTACACACATAATGATATACTTTAAATGTTTATTTCTTTTCATTTTGATAACTACACCTGACAACAAAGGTAAATCCCAAATTCAGTATCTCAGAAAATTAAACTATTGTGAAAAGCTTCAATTTTGAAGACACCTGGTACCACACTCTAATCAGCTAATTAAAGGTAGGGTAACAGATTTGATCCTGAAACATTTTTTGTTATGCTGGTTAAAAGTCTCCTCACATCCTGATAGCAATCACTGTGTTAAGTTGTTTAAATGTATTTGTAGAAATTTATGTAATCTGTGAAAGGCGTAGGACCAAAAAATGTTCAACAAATCATAGATTTCGGTCCGAACGGACGTTTCCATTTTTGGCCCTCATACGCAAGCGTAATTTGAATGCCCACCGCACAAGCTAGTCCACGCAGACACCATAGGTCATCGTCCTCCTGTCTGTAAACAGTGAGAACAGCAAACTTTTCTGCTGAATTGACAACCTACACAGGAGGCACAAAACTAAAGGCATCTTTTATAACAACAACAGCAAAAACTGCCTGGATCAGCAAGAGCAAAAACCCAAATTAACATCGGTAACTTTACTGCTTTACCACGAGATGAAACAGCTGCAGGAGGCAAAGGGTCTGAAACGGTTGTTGCACTGTTTATTTTGGTAAGGTAGGTACGCGATATGTTTGTGTTGAGATGGATTCAGATATTCTACTTGAATATTCAGATATTCTTTGATGAAACATTGTGTTGCTTATGAAATTTGTGTTTGTTTACGGATTAGCGTAACGGGCCTCTGATAGTGGCCGGGGGCGTGGTTATCGCGGACAAATAAAGGCCGGTCTCAAATTAAGGTCGGGGAAAGATAAGTGCCGGGGGAAAATGAGTGAGAGCTTAGCGCGTCAACTATAAACGCCTCGTCCATTTGGAGAGACGCGCGCGCGATCAGCGGAGGCTTGCATTGCGGACCAAAGCGCGACTATAAACAAAGCTTAGCTTACGCGCAGTGTGAGTGTATTCGTGCAAGAGAGGAGAGACGTCAACTGCGCGAGCACTCACCTTCATCTGCCTTCGTTAAAACCTTTTAATGCGCGCAGCAGGGCTAGTGAAAATCTACGGTGCACACGCAACAGATCAACTAAGCAATATTATAGGCATGTGAGAGGGCTTCATACAACTGAATAAAAAACACAGAATTAACATTACGATGGGTTTCAGTCTTAAGAGAGTGCTTTACCTCCTGCTTTGCTCAAAACAAATGCATTCTAATAATGAAAGCGCGCCCAAGCTCAAATTGATAAAAGTACAGTGTGAGTGCGTGCATGGATGACAGAGGGGGGACCATCGCACTGGGGCATGATTAGGATAATGTGAGCACGGTGTTATCTCCTAAATGCATTCAAGTTCATCATAATGCACAGCTGCCAATAGATGGCCGTAGCTACATTGGATGGGTCTCATTTAGTGCTAGTGACGGACTTTTCAACAACCTTGAAAAAATATATTGTTAAAAAATGTATGATCTCTATCCACTAGAACGCTATCGCTTTTAATTTAACGGCTAATTTAAAACAATTATTTATCAAACAAATGGTTAATGGTTACAAAAACTGTAAATGGTCTCCTAGTCTAGTTCTGTAGGCTACACAATCATGGGGAAGGGTGCTGACTTGACAGTTGTCCAAAAGACGATCACTGACAACCTTGCACAAGGAGGTCAAGACACAAAAGGTCATTGCAAAAGAGGCTGGCTGTTCACAGACCTCTGTGTGCAAGCACATTAATACAGAGGCGAAGGGAAGGAAAAGATGTGGTAGAAAAAAAGTGTAAAAGCAACTAGAGATAACCGCACCCAGGAGAGGATTGTGAAATAAACCCCATTCAAAAATGTGCGGGAAGATTTAAAAAGAGTGAGAGCTTTAAGAGAGTGGACTGCAGCTGGAGTAAGAGTGGACTGCAGCTGGAGTAAGAGATTCTCGAGATTCTACGCACAAACGTATGCAAGACATGGGTTTCAGCTGTCGCATTCTTTGTGTCAAGCCACTCTTGAACAACAGACAGCGTCAAAAGCGTCTTGCCTTCAAAAAGGACTGGACCGCTGCTGAGTGGTCCAAAGTTATGTTCTCTGAGTAAAGTTAATTTTGCATTTCCTTTGGAAATCAGCGTCCCAGAATCTCGAGGAAGAGAGGAGAGGCACACAATCCACGTTGCTTGAAGTCCAGTGTAAAGTTTCCACAGTCAGTGATGGTTTTTGGTGCCATGTCATCTGCTGGTGTTGGTCCACTGTGTTTTCTGAGGTCCAAGGTAGCCGTATACCAGGACGTTTTAGAGCACTTCATGCTTCCCCTGCTGCTGATCACTAACTTTATGGAGATGCAGATTTCATCTTTCAACAGGACATGGCACCTGCACACAGTGTTAAAGCTACCAGTAACTGGTTTGGACTATGGTATCCCTGTTCTTAATTGGCCAGCAAACTTGCCTGACTTTAACCCCATAGATATTGTGAAGAGGAAGATATGCCAGAATCAACAATGCAGAAGAGCTAAAGGCCACTATCAGAGCAACCTGGGCTCTCATTACACCTGAGCAGTGCCACAGACTGATCCAAGTCCATGCCACGTAATTCAGGCAAAAGGAGCCCAAAGTATTGAGTGCTGTACATGCTCATACTTTTCAGTTGGCACAGATTTCTAAAAATCCTTTCTTTGTATTGGTCTTTAGTAATACTCTAATTTTCTGAGATACTGAATTTGGGATTTTTCTTAGTTGTCGGTTATAGTTATCAAAATTAAAAGAAATAAACATTTGAAATATATCAGTCTGTGTGTAATGAATTAATATAATATACAAGTTTTACTTTTTGAATGGAATTAGTGAAACAAATCAACCTTTCCCACTGAGCAATGCGTCTTAAAAAGACGTCATTTCGACGTCCCATGAGGAGCCAGAATGAAAGTTTTTATGACGTCTTTTTATGACCTGTTCTGAACATCCAATATTGATGTCAAGGGGACCTCCACGCAAAGTAAAACTATTTAAAATGTGGCCATTTTAGACATTATATGTGTATATATAATCTTTATATATGAATAAATGTTAAAAAATATTGCTTATAGATAATTCCCAAATATACAGTTCCACCTTAACTGTCTGGGTCTGCAATCTTGCTGTCTCTCTTTCTCTCTCACTCTCTCTCTCTCTCTATCGTTCAATAATTTAAGTGAAGTGACGTGAACTTCACTCTCCCTCCCTCGCCTGCTCTCGCTGGATAATTGTTACATGTACATTCTCTAAAGCAATGGCATAACCATTACAATCAGTTGTTTTAACAAAGCATTGTTTTGAAGTAGGACCATACTGACTAAACAAACCAAATTCACTTAATTTTTTTGTCATTTCTACGGCTCGTTTTTGAGAATTTACAAGATTCTGATGTTTTATTGAACATGTTTTGTCACCATCATGGTGATCAGTGTTTCCTTTAGTTGGGTAGTTTGACTCTTTATTTTTATGTTGTAGTGTGTGTGCTTGATGATGGCATTCTTTAAAACACATTATTATCGCACCAAGTGTTTGTTACCAATGCAACTTTCTTGTGGCTTCACAGTCATTACATTGATGGTCAGAAGTGGTGGTATAACATAACTGAAATAACAACAAAAACAATACATTATACATTTCGTTTAAAAGTAAACTTCTGACTAAGTTTTGTTTGGAGCTGCAATAAATACACTTTGGGCATACTGCTGCCCAGGGCCTGAAGTTAACTTTTTTGACCACCAGCCACTGTGGCAGGTGGATTTAGAAATCCACCTGCCACAGAGACTTTTTACCAGCCAGTTTTTTTTTTTTTTTTTGCCTGAATAGTGAATTATAACACTGTCTTTATTGTATGAATTAAAAATGATTTTTTCAGAGCTACAAAAGTGAATTTCTCTTTGTCTTAGGTTGTTTGATTAACATTAATGACACAGACTTAAGTAGGTTAATTGAGGTTACTGTCTCTTTAAGACCAGCACAGAATGGTTTTTGACTCTCTATACACTTAAGACATAAAGAAATGTTTAATTAGAAAATTAATACTGTTGAGATCATTTTGTTTATATGTGCCCCGTCAGGAGCAGAATACGTTGTTTTTCATTACTATATTCGCAAAATGTATGTTAATGTACTACAGTATAAGGCATAGTAGCGCAACTCTCTCTAAAGTTGACACATCAAGAGTTCTGATCCGTCACAGCAGCACTACACATCTGTGCAACTGTGATTGTACTGTAGCCTATGTCAGCATTGCATTCTCTTCCCATCTCAACAACAGTATAATGCTTACTCACACATCCAAACGTAGTCAGAGAAGTGCCTCATCTTCTTTCCAATCGCATGAACGTTGCGAAACAGAAGTCGCATCCTCTCAATGAATCACTCAATTTGCATCGGTGATATGCGCAGGTTGATAAGAAATGAGCGGGTGCCGGTTACGAGTCATCCAAAAATATTTTAATGATATTCATGCCGCGGTCAGTCGGTCGAGTTTAAAAACTATTTTGAACAATTGCGGGCGGGTTATAGTGACGGGTGATTCTTTGTAGCGAACCAGCAGAGCCGAATCTTTAAACGCAGGCTTGGGTGGGAACGTAAGAGGCCAGAAGAGCCGAATCTATGAAAAGAGCCGGACTGCCATCACTAAAATGTAGAGCCGGAGCTGGAGCCGAAAGAGCCGAATCTATGGAAAGAGCCGGACTGCCCATCACTTGCGGGTTAGTTGAAAATGTCGGTCGGGAGTGGGTTATTCATACAATGACCCGCGCATCACTGATTCGCATTGGCTACCCGCCAATGTGGCTGGTAGATTGACAGTGTTACCCGCCAATTGCAAAATCCACCCGCATTTGGCGCGTGGTCGGGTGTTAATTTCATGCTCTGCTGCTGCCTTCTGTAACGGAAAATGAAACCTTGTGACTGTACTAAAAAATCTAAAGTCTAGAATTTTTTGACACAAATGCAGACATCAAGAATCAGCCCATGAATCACAACGATGGTGAGTTTTCTAAGTGTTGCAATGCATTGCACCAGCGTATTATAAAACTCATGAGTCCAGAGATTGTCACCACTGTTGTGATTCATGGGGTGATTCTTGATGTCTGCATATGTGACAATAACATCTGGACTTTTAATTTTATACAAGCGCTTCCCAGTGGTGGAATGTACCTTAATAATAAGTTGGATGTGACACCTCAAATCAATAGAGAAATTGAGACAATGCTACATGGTTTACAAAATGAATTTACAGACTTTACATATGTGGTTTTACTGTAGGTAAACTTTCACTGAAGTTACAAGATCCATGTGAGTTTTATTTTTAACAAATTTTTTTTACAACAAATAACATGCTTTAGCAAACAATCTTACAAAGACCAAACACTACTATAAAAAGTCAAAGAGTCAAACTACCCAACTAAAGGAATCACTGATCGTCATTAGGGTGACAAAAGATTTTCAATAAAACGTCAGCATATACATCTCTGTTAATTAAAGAGAGAGAGAGAGAGACAGAGAGAGAGAGACAGAGAGAGAGAGCATTTAAGGTGGAACTTTATCTATGAGCAGTGCTATGTTTTTGAACACTCATTCATATATAAAGATTACATTATTTTATCAGCTTAACAAATTTTTTCTACAAAAATACTTGTGATGTTTATGTTTTTGTGACTCAGAACTCATAGACCACATTTGTATAAAATGTTTTTGTATTGATTTCCCGAACCCCTTTTGGACGTCTACCTGACATCCAATAGGGGTCATAGTCAGACGTCCAGATACTGTACCAGATCTGCACGTTGTATAGACGTACAGATAAGAGCCTGGACCAACCGACCTAATATAGACATGATCTGCACGTCCAGCGGACGTCTCATGTTTGGTGGGTTTGATCATATTCTCATTATATGACCAGAACCTGTAAATTAAAGGGGACATATTATGAGATTTTTTTTAAGATGTAAACTAAGTCTAAAATAGGTCTGAGCAAAAGTGTGCCGTTTTGGGTGTGTCATTTAAAATGCAAATGAGCGGATGAAGTGCAACCACTGATCACAATGATGGTGGTTTGTTGCAATTGAAGCTCAATTGTGCTGTGAAATATTTTATCTCTCTCTTTCTCTCCATACTAAATGGTTGTGCTGTGGTTGGATAGTGCAGATAAAGTGGGCGGTATTACCTTATTCTGACATCACAATAAGGGCCAAATTACAATGACCTATTTTTTCACATGCTTGCAGAAAATGGTTTATCAAAACTAAGTTATTGGGTTGATCTTTTTAACATTTTCTAGGTTGATAGAAGCACTGGGGACACAATTATAGCACTTAAACATGGAAAAAGTCAGATTTTCATAATATGTCCCCTTTAAGTAAACATGTAATCTAAATAAAATTGAATGATTCAGTTGATAGATTACAGTATATATCTTAAATTAAATACAACATATATATTATAATACACATATAAATTAAATACAACTAGTTATCAGTAGAGTTTCATAAAATTCTCAAACTTTATGTGGTAGAAAACTGTCAGGTTAATATCCACGCAAAAACAGGAAGCGGGGAAAGCGAGGTGGCGTACTTCAAAGACTGAGAAAACAATCTTTCTCCCGGATCCCCCTACCTTCTATGATTCTATCAAATGCCCAGTCACTTCGTAATAAAACTGATGAGCTGCAAGCCCATGTACGCTTCCAGCATGAATTCAGAGATGCGTGTTTACTGGCGATTACAGAGACTTGGCTTTCGGAAAGTGATTTGGACTCGGAACTGGTCATTGATGGCTTCGGCGCGCCTATACGCCTGGACAGAGATGCTGATGTTACAGGTATGTCGCGAGGTGGGGGGGTTTGCTTATATGTGAACCAAAGATACTGTAAAAATGTTCTCATTAGAGAAAGTTTGTGCACCACAGATGTTGAACTACTATCAGTTTCTTTGCGCCCCCCATACTTGCCTCGGGAGTTTCCACAAATATTTGTTATAGTGGTATATATTCATCCAAGAGCAAATGCGGATAAAGCCGCGGAGTCGATTTTGAAAGTTACCCAAAAATTGCAAGCAATATCGCCCGAAGCACCTGTCTTCGTCCTGGGTGATTTTAATCATTGCTCACTGAAGACGTGCCTGAGAAATTTTTATCAATATGTTACGTGTCCGACTAGAAAAAATAAGACACTGGACCTGTGTTATGGTTCTATTAAAGGTGCCTATAAAGCTCTTCCTCTTCCCCCGCTGGGCGGGGCTGACCACAACTGCGTCCATCTCATCCCGTCGTATCGTACGGCTCTGAGGAGGGGTAAAACTCTCACTAAACGTGTTAAGATCTGGACTGAGGAAGCTATCTTGAGCCTTCAAGGCTGTTTTGACTGTACTGACTGGGGCATGTTTAAGGATTCCTGTTCCAACATAGATGATCTTACAGATGTTGTCAGTTGTTATGCTTCCTATTGTGCTGATAATGTAATCCCTGATAAAATTGTAAAGGTATATCCCAACAATAAGCCATGGGTAAGAAAATCACTTAAGCTGCTATTAAATAAAAAGAGGCAGGCATTTAGGGAAGGCAACTTATTAGAATTGAACAAGTTGAAAAGGGAAATAAGAAGTGAAATAAAGAGAGCAAAGCAGGATTATAAGGAAAAAATTGAGAGAGATTTTAGTGGAAGAAATCTACGTTCAGCCTGGGATGGTATGAAAACCGTTATTGGGACCAGGTCAGAAAAGAATGTTAAGGTCATGTTGGAAGGTTTTAGTTGTGACAGTCTTGCATCTGAATTAAACACGTTTTATTTGAGGTTTGACACCTCTAATTTTACAAATGTCATTTTAGAACAGAAATCTTATTTATCTGGAAATGGTTTTGACCCCTTTTTTGATGAACTAGCGGTGGTTAACATGTTTAAACACTCTAGAATTGGAAAAAGTTCTGGGCCTGACAAGATAAGTAGTCGTCTGCTCATTTCTTGTGCTGATCAATTAGGCCCCATTTTTCATTATATTTTCCAGTTATCCTTAAAGCAACAGAAAGTACCTAATGTATGGAAACAGTCAACTGTTATTCCAGTGGCTAAACATAATCATCCAAAAGTTTTAAATGACTTTAGGCCGGTGGCTCTAACTTCATTAGTTATGAAGTGTTTTGAAAAACTGGTTAAAAAAGTAGTTCTCACACAAACAGAGCAGCTCATGGATCCCCTACAGTTTGCTTATAGGGCTAAGCGCGGGGTAGATGATGCCACTACTACTCTGTTAAATATGTTATTTAAACACCTTGAAGGTAGTAAAACACATGCAAGGATTTTATTTATGGATTTTACATCTGCTTTTAATACAATCCAACCACATATTTTAGTTGATAAGCTTTTAAAGAATTTTAACCTTGATTTTAATATTGTGGGATGGATTCTTGACTTTTTAACAAATAGGACTCAGAGAGTAAGGGTAAATGGTTGTTTGTCAGAGGTGATGTCATCATCCACGGGGTCTCCTCAGGGGTGTGTCCTCTCACCACTACTTTACATCCTTTATTCTGATGATTGCCGTAGCCATCATGAAAACAGACACATTTTAAAATTTGCAGATGACTCTGCTATTGTCAGTCTCCTCTCCTCTGAGGAAAGTGATCATGGTCCAGTTGTGGATGACTTTGCGCTCTGGTGTGATAGGGCATTCCTTAAATTAAATGTAGAGAAGACAAAGGAAATGCTTATTGATTTTAGGCGCAAGCCAATAATTCCACAGAACACTATCATAAACGGGCAGATGGTGGAATTTGTAGAAACATACAAGTATCTGGGCAGTTTGATTGATAACAAATTAAATTTTAATTCTAACACTGAAATGATCTGCAAAAAAGGCCAGCAAAGACTGTTTTGCCTTCGAAAGCTGTCAAAATTCCGCATCGATAAGACCTTGATGACCCTTTTTTATAAATCATACATTGAGTCTGTACTAACATTTTCAGCAGTCTGCTGGTATGGAAATCTCACTGTTAAGGCCAAAACTGCTCTTTCAAATATAGTGAAGGTTAGCAGTAAAATTATAGGTGTCCAGCAGTACAGTCTTACTGACCTGTATAACAGACAGGTAGTAAGGAAGGCAAAATCTGTAATTTCTGATGATTCCCATCCTCTTCATTTAGAGTTTCAGCTCTTGCCTTCTGGGTCTCGGTTTAGACTACCTTTAGTAAAGAGCAACAGATACAGGCACTCGTTCGTTCCGACAGCCATTTCTCTCTTAAACGCAGCCCATAGGACTTGACAATAAATTAGTGATGGGTCTGTTATATAGCATGAATAATACTCATTGAGGTTTCATGATGTTGTGATGTAATGGTGATTGTATTGTAATGTAAGTATTTCATGTGTCTTGATTTTTGTATTTGTGTTTGTCTAGTGTGTATGTTTTGCTGCAGAACAAATTGCCCTAAGGGGACAAATAAAGGTTTAACTAACTTTAACTAACTAATCATGATGATTTCACATTTGAAACGGGTGGAGAATAACTAATTGTGCTGTTTTTGGCTTGTATTTTCCAAATAAGTTTTATATATTGTTTTCCACAATATTCTCCTGACCCCTGGGGGCCCCGCATAGTTCTTATATAAAATATTATACTGTCTTTTAATTCAGAATCCTAACTATGCAAGTGTATTAATAAGTTAATTCAAAACATACAACAAAAGTGTACCAGATGTGACAGATACAGCAAATAAAGAGCAATCCTGGAAAATGCCAGTAATCAGCTGGATCCTTGGTGCATCTGGGAAGAAAAAAAGGACACACCAAAATTAATACATTTTTTTTTTAAATTGTCTGTTTGTCTGCTGTTTTGTCTGATAGAAACATGTGCATCACAAAAAGAAGGAACATGTAGATTCACAACAATGGACAATAATTTCCAGAGGTAGGCCTATCATTCCGAGGTAAACAACTGAAAATGCCAATTTGTATTACAAAATAAAACCCAAAATATTTGTATTAACTGGAGGTGTTTACAGACTGCTGTGATACGGGTAATGATGGTATTTCTCTTGATATTCTCCAAGAAATTAAATAAATTGATTGATTATGTGTTTTTTTTTTTTTTTTAAAAAAGGTCTATTCTGCTTGTGTGACATTATTAAAGATATTAGATATTTTTGAAAAATGTTGGCAACAAAACTGCATACGTTTGGAACATGAGGGCGAGTAATTATTTGGGAGAATTTTCATGTTTGCCTGACTGTGAACTATCCCTTCAGTTCATGTGTGACAAACTCCTAGGGTTCCTGCAGAGTGTTGCTCCAAACACCTGCATGTTTTTCTGGTCTTCCTGAGGATCTCCATTAGCTGGTTCAGGTGACTTTAAATAGGGTTTGATCTAAAAATCATGACTGTGGGCAAATTCCAATCACAAGTGAGCATCCCTATGCCCTAGGTCTTTTTTTTATGCTTTGTAAGGGGCCGTTTCAACGATTCTGTTTTCAACTATAATCGTCTTAGTCTAAACTACAAAAATGTGAATCTGTGAAAACGGTGATGGTGTGCAGTCTTTCTTTACAAATTGACATCACCAGTTACACAGTAAAACTCCCAGTGTTGAATTAACACTGCTGGGATATGGTCCCACTCTGCAGAGTGTTAAAGTTAATGAGGTAATGAAGTGATGAATTATTCATCAATGGTTAATGCCTGCTGGTCATTCCATGTCAAATCAACTTAATTTAGAAATTTTCCTGTTTCTAATTTTTGATGACTCTTTTTATGGAGAAAGTAATACTAAAATGAAGAAGAAAGTTAAATTATATTAAATGCAATAGATGTAATCCCCAGTGTTAAATGAACACTGCTGGGTGTATATATGACTCTCTCTTACAGAGTGTAAAAAGTAACACTGAAGCAGAGTCAAAAGTTGCAATCTTTCACTTTTGCCTCTCTATCCCTGTTTGAAACCTGTACAACTTGCTTGTAGAGTAACATGGATGATAAGTTTAATCTCTTTACAACAGCTGTAAATCTGGTTAATAAAGTAAGTCACCATTGTGCCGATTAGTGTTTCCTTTAGTTGGGCACTTGGGTCTTGAAGTTTAGAGTTAGTCATCTTCTGTTCATTGTGTTTATAAAACACATCTGTTAGAGCAGAGGAAGATGAGCTAGATGAAGTCTTAAACTGTTGATATGCTAGTTGTTAAAGGGTCATGAAACCCCGCTGTTTCAGCTCCAGTCTACCTCACTATCATTTTGAAAAATGCAACTTAAATGGGTGTTGACGCTTTGAGAAGAACAGCATTGAGTGGGCGGGGCAACTGATATAAGCTAACAAATATTAAAGGGGACATATTATGAGATTTTTTTTAAGATGTAAACTAAGTCTAAAATAGGTCTGAGCAAAAGTGTGCCGTTTTGGGTGTGTCATTTAAAATGCAAATGAGCGGATGAAGTGCAACCACTGATCACAATGATGGTGGTTTGTTGCAATTGAAGCTCAATTGTGCTGTGAAATATTTTATCTCTCTCTTTCTCTCCATACTAAATGGTTGTGCTGTGGTTGGATAGTGCAGATAAAGTGGGCGGTATTACCTTATTCTGACATCACAATAAGGGCCAAATTACAATGACCTATTTTTTCACATGCTTGCAGAAAATGGTTTATCAAAACTAAGTTATTGGGTTGATCTTTTTAACATTTTCTAGGTTGATAGAAGCACTGGGGACACAATTATAGCACTTAAACATGGAAAAAGTCAGATTTTCATAATATGTCCCCTTTAAGATTTACTAAGAATAGTAGTATTACAGAAATAATTAAACTGATTATAATATTTAATTTAAACAAAGGTCAAGTGAAACTGTTATAGTTGAAATAATAGCGTGTTTGAAGATCAAAGTCCACCTGCCTCCCGTAGCTTTCCCCGAGCAAATTGAGTAGATGGTAAGTCTCATCCTGACAGCATTGCGAGAAAAATCATTCAACGCATTTACAGAGTGTGCGTAATGGTGCACTCACATTTACTATACAAAACCGTATCCATGTGCTATTTATCCTGAGCCCCGGACACCCCTCCCCCAGCTGACCATGTACGTGCGCACACACAAAAGCTTAACGTCTTCGCATTGGATAACAACACGCCATCTTATAAATAATGAGACACCAACGGTCATGATGTACTACCATAATTTGCCACGTCACAGCCAGTGACGTTTACACGATATGGAGTTTAAACCCGGTAGACAAAAATATCACAAAAACGTTTTCTCCTAATTTTCAAACAATCAGATCCTAAAGTTTACTCTGTTAATATCTAAAAAATTTGTTGGTTAGTATTTCATGATGCTTTAATTATTGTGATTCAATGATCTCAAACTCAAAAAAAAAAAAAAATTGAATGTAAATTATAATTTTATGTTCTGTCAAACCTGTGATGCTCCTGTGCTGTAAAAATCCATACCCTTAAGAGTTAATTTTTTTTACACAAATCTAATATGTGGTGTCAGTCGGACACCCTGAGATATCAACAATCAGCCTATGAAACTCAATCATGGTGACAATCAACAACAAAGCTTCATGCCGCAATGCATGCTGGGTACCAGGACTGTAGAAAACTCTTTCAAAGACTCTTGACAAAATGTTTCAACTTTCTTACCATTTACGTCACCATTTTTGAGATTTGTATCTTAAGTGTTGATGTCTCTATGATGCAAAAAACAAAACCTAAAGCATTAAAGCACTCTTATTAAAAACCGTGTCATTTTGCATAGAGCATCACTTTTTTATGCTTTATCTCTATTCTTCACCTTTCTTGTATCATTTCATGTCTTAATGTTATGCAGCAGAAGATTTAAGCAAGCAATTTTAGATCACATGATAGGATTTCTTCTACATCAAGCAATGAACAAGTGCTCTTATTAAAACACTCTTGCAATTGCTAAAACTGGAGAGTTGGTTTAGGGAAGGTCAAGGGACAAATGCTTAACCAAAGGAAACACTAATCACCATAATGGTGACTTTAAAAGAATCTAAAACACAAACTGGAGATTTATTGTGATAATTCTTGTGGTAAATATCCATTTGACTTGTGATTACATCACATTAGAAAGAAGATTTGTCTACTAAATCACGTATGTGGAAGCTGGAATAGTTGAGCACTTGTTTTTTGTTCTGACAACAGTTGCTTAGAAGTTAAACATCATCCATGTTTAGAAAATAACTGCAAGCAAATTGTAAATGTAGGTTTCAAACAGAGATGGTGATAAAGAGGCAAAAGTGAAAGATTGCAGCTTTTGACTGTGCTTCAGTGTTACTTTTTAAAACTGTAAGATTGAGTCATATATATATACACACACGGCAGTTTTTAAATATCTATTGCATATTTTTACCTTTTTCATCATTTTAGTATTACTTTCTCCAGAAAAAGTCATCAAAATAAACATTTAGGAACAATTCTGGTTGATTTCACACGGAATGACCAGCAGGTGTTCACCATTAATGCCTAATCCATTACTTCATTATCTCATTAACTTGGCCCAGTCAACACGGACACGGGTATTTGATAACCAGAGTTTTTACTCCTGCGGTTTAAAAAAATCCCCTCCACACATGCTTGGTTTAAAGGGGACATATTATGAGATTTTTTTTAAGATGTAAACTAAGTCTAAAATAGGTCTGAGCAAAAGTGTGCCGTTTTGGGTGTGTCATTTAAAATGCAAATGAGCGGATGAAGTGCAACCACTGATCACAATGATGGTGGTTTGTTGCAATTGAAGCTCAATTGTGCTGTGAAATATTTTATCTCTCTCTTTCTCTCCATACTAAATGGTTGTGCTGTGGTTGGATAGTGCAGATAAAGTGGGCGGTATTACCTTATTCTGACATCACAATAAGGGCCAAATTACAATGACCTATTTTTTCACATGCTTGCAGAAAATGGTTTATCAAAACTAAGTTATTGGGTTGATCTTTTTAACATTTTCTAGGTTGATAGAAGCACTGGGGACACAATTATAGCACTTAAACATGGAAAAAGTCAGATTTTCATAATATGTCCCCTTTAAAAGAAATCTCCACCTACATGAAAGCGGAAAAACATGCTATCACGCGCTGTCAAGAGCATGCCACACCGGCAGGTGGTGGTATAACCCTAATCGTAAAGCCACGTTGGCCAATCAGAAGCCTTAATCAGAAGAAAAAAAACCTGGTTTTACTGTCTACACAACAACACTGCCACCAGTTTTTGAAAATCCTTATCCTGGCAGGGGTTTTCAAAAATATTCAGTTTCAGTGATCTTGTTTGTTGGTGTTTTAAGCCCTCAACCAAGCCTTCAAAGCAGCGCTGCCTGGAAGACACAGCGTTTTAGCCAATCACAGCACTGGCGCTAGATATCGAGCCTTCCGCCAGCTTCAGGCAGTTTCGAGCTCACCATTGGTTGGGTGAGTAGCGCAGATATGGTAAGATAGGAATGTATGTGACTGTATTTGAATTCAGCTCAAAATGTTTCGAGCATTAAAGTGACGTGTTTCCGCGTTTTCACGTGTCTGTGGCAAGACTTTCTTTTTTGTGCCAGTTTCAGGTATTGGTTACTTTTTTCAAACCATTGTCACTTGTCACTATGATTCTCAAACTATAAAATAAGTTATAATAAAAGATTAACGGTGAGCATGAACTGCCAGAAGCTGGCGGAAGGCTCAATATCAAGCGCCAGTGCTGTGATTGGCTGAAGCGCTCGGGCACGGGGAGTGCCTACCAGGCTCCGTGGGGGCTTAAAACACCAACGAGCGTTTTCGTGTGGACGAACGACCAAACCGCGTAAAAAATAGTCACGGTTATAAAAATACCCGTGTCCGTGTGGACAAGGCCTTTAACACTCCTAAGAGTGGGATCATATAAACTCCCAGCAGTGTTAATTTAATTTAAAAGTCCATACACACATTCTGACAATAATCTAAGCATCGTAAAGCTCATAAGTGCAGAAAACAACACAGCAGGCTGTGTGTAGGCTGTATGTAGTTTCTGGAGCATGCACTTGCATTATATTGACCTACAATACTGGATCATTTAAAAAAATAATCTCTGTGGAAAGAAAGTCAGATATACATGTCGGATGGCATGAGGGAGAAAAAGAGAGATAATTTTTATTTTTGAGTGCATTGTGTCTTTAAAATTCACTATGGTTTAATAATGCTGCAGTTCATACTTACTAGTGATGGACTTGTTTCTCTGTTGGTGCCTGTTCTGCTCCGTAAACATTGTTCCAATGCTTGACTTAAAAAACAAAAGTTAAAAAGCGTTTTATCATTAGCATTTATCACTGTTGGAAAAGGGAATATAAAAAAAATACTTAAAGACAGGCAGCTACAACTGGTTTGGGCCAAAATGTAGCATCTGTCCAAGACAAGCACAAGCTGATATATTTCGATGTAGGAACAATTTGTAAATGCAAAAAATAGTACTTCTTTAATAACCGGGTTGGGTCTAATTTGCATTTATGGACATGATAATAGCTGGTCAAACATCATGTTACTCATAGTTTTATCATCAATTGATAACTAAATAAATCTTTTATGGAGTCCCTTTTAATTCAGTCATGAAATGTGCATATTTTGAAGTTCAGAGCAGTCAAAGTTAAAGGTTTTACCCAGAGTTCATAATACTAAATTGCAGAGCTACATCCTGGAAAATGTTGCGGGAATGACACCCCGAGTGTGTGCCAAATGTAGATAGGAGTTTTCCTTACTCAAACATGTTCTGAGGGCAGCAAGAATATGTTCACAAAAACGACCAATCAAAATGCTCGTTACTGGTTTAAGCCCTCAGCGGAGCCTTCAAGGCAGCTTCTGCAGTGAAGCAGTTCGAGCTCACCGTTGGTCAGATGAGTAGCGCAGATATGCTAAGATAGGAATGAGACTGTTTTTGAATTCAGCTCGAAACGTTTCGAGCATTTAAGTGACACGTTTTCACGTGTCCGTAGCACGACTTTCTTTTCCGTGCCAGTTTCATGTATTGGTTATTCAATTTTTTTTCCTTTTTTCAAACCATTGTCGATTCGGATTGGGGTTAGATTTGTGCGTTTTGTCACATTTTCAAACTGTTTTCGCGCGAGGATAAAGTTGAGTTTGGGTTAGAATGGCATTGTTTATACATTTATTTACGTAAAATTCAAATTGTTCTTGCTTGGGGTTGGGGTTAGAGTTGGGTTAGGGTGAGGATGTCATTTTATGTAACAGAAAGTTGTTCTAACCCCAACCCAAGCGACAATGGCAAGAAAATAGGAAAAACAATTGAATAAACAATACATGAAACTGGCACGAAAAAGAAAGTCGTGCCACGGACACGTGAAAACGTGTCACTTAAATGCTCGAAACGTTTCGAGCTGAATTCAAAATCAGTCTCATTCCTATCTTACCATATCTGCGCTACTCATCTGACCAACGGTGAGCTCGAACTGCTTCACTGCAGAAGCTGCCTTGAAGGCTCCGCTGAGGGCTTAAACCAGTAACGAGCATTTTGATTGGTCGTTTTTGTGAACATATTCTTGCTGCCCTCAGAACATGTTTGAGTAAGGAAAACTCCTACGTGCGTTACAAATCCAGAGTGATGTAAAACTATGTGGATTTCTGCATTTCAAAGGGGAGGTTTAACACTTGATATAATTTGCCACCACTGGATTCATTGGGGGTCCTTCCTATGTTCTCTGGGTCCTCTGTTCACCACATTTATATGGCACATAAGGGACTATGATCCAGTTGCGGCCAGTGACTTCTTTTTTGAGGGCGCTCGATGTGAAGTTCGTCACAACATGTATGTCAACCATCATGTGTGTGGTTCCTTCAAAATATGTGCATCACGTGTCTTGTCAAAATAAGTGCCTGCTATAAGATGCGTGTAAACGGTTTATGATAAAAGAGACGCTCGCGTTTGCCAGATACTCGCATAATCTTATGTGTAATCAGAGTTTACTGTCTGGCGTGTATATTGTGAACGTGAGCGTCTCTTTTATCATAAATGGTTTTGACGCGTGTGCAGCAGGCACTTATTTTGACAAAACACGTGATGCACATGGTTCACATGACGCAACAAACACATATTTTAAAAACGCAAGCAACACACATTACACTCTAATAAAATACCTTAAAAATCAAAGATTAATTTATCATACTGTATGTTCTTGGATAACTAAACCTGCTTCAATAAACATAAGCCTACTTCTCTTAAGGGATTAATTCATCCCAAAATGAAAATTTCCTGACTCACCCCAATGCCATCCAAGATCAGGGCTCAAGAGTGCAACATAATTTCTCAATGGTGCTACTTAAAAAAAATCTCAGGTCGCGCCGGTGCGAAAAAATCCGTGGTCCAGATGTATGTGTGTACATTTAAAAATGCGTGTGAGCTCCAGTCAGAGAGAGGCGAGTAGCCTTAGTCCGTCAGATGTAGTGGATGTAGCCGCGGATGATAAGAGAAGAGGAAAAGAACAATTGACAACTTTATCATTAAGAATGTTAAGTTAAGGCCTGATCCGCCCGAAGATCCTAACCAATGCTCTGACATCAACCTCCCATCAAATCGGCCCTGGTCCAAAGGTGGCATTAGGTATGAGCCTCCTTCAATCGAGTTCGAGCCAGAGCATAATTCATAAGAAAAATGATTTGAACGTAAACACAAACAACAATGACGTTGCGGGTGCAAAATTTATAGAAAAAAGCCAGGACCACGGTTTTCATCATAATCTTACTTACAAATCTAATCCTATAAACTTTTTGCCGTTTGCGGTATCGCCATTACCGCCCTTCCAGACTAGCGGTTCATTCCTTAATTTGCATTGTTGACTCATTTATAATTAATTTCCCCCAAGGGTTTCATGCGCAAATACCATTTAAATCAATAGAACATGATGATTTCATCTTTCTTTGGTGAAATTTGAATGTTGTTTTACTTTTATCTGTATGACCATAATTTAGGGTAATTTAAGGTAATGCAAGATGCAAGCTCAACACGCTTATGCCATCACCGGCGCGAGGGCGACGAGAAAGAGACATAAAACTTTAAACATTTAACATTCTACTTGCGTTTTTTTGGTCCCTTTGGTGCACCTTACTTTTGTGCTGGTACACCTAAGAATAAAAGCTAGGCACACCAGTGCAAAAAGTTTGTGTAGAGGCCAAGGTTATAATCGTTAACGAAAACGAACGAAAAAACGAAAACTATGTGGGAAAAAACATTGTCGTTAACTGAAATAAAAATAAAAACGAGGCATTACAAAAAAACGATAACTAACTAAAACTGTAATGTGTGTCTGGCAAAACTAACTAAAATAAAATAAAATTATAGATTAAATGTCCTTAGTTTTCGTCTTTGTCAATGTCTTTCATAGAGCAAATTACGTTAAGCTTCAAATTCCTTTCCATGCGTCTCTCACTCATGCGTCACACACACACATTCGCGAATTAATGACTCGTTTAAGTTGATTCCTTACAAGGTGTTGAAAGAAAATGAGTCTTTTGAGTCTATTCTTTACAAAGCAAACTGGTCAAGCTGTTTGAATTGGTTTGCGAATCAGTTTAAATGAATTGTTTAGATCGCTGCAACAACTGAATCGTCTGATGCGGTTTTGCACGTGTCTAGAAACACGCAGAACATAAAGAGTGTTTGATTACGTGAATATGAATTTACTAATCTTTTAACTAAAAGCAAAGCTTCACACGTGTACCCGCCATTATATACGCGCGACCTGTTCGTCGTTAGAAACATTTAAACGCATGCGCGCGCGCGCATTCTCCAGAAGCACTGTGTACACTTGACTGAATGAAGAAAGTCCATCTATGATTGACGTCTTCGCTGTATACTGAACTGTATGATGTAAATGCTATAAGCTGTATACATCAACCTTAAGACACAAGTTAATTTCATAGAAATGCTTGTCTATTCTGTGTTTGTCTTAAGTATTCTAATCTGTACTGTTTGTGTATTTTGCATTTTACACATATAGGCCTACTGTAGGCCTACGTGCCTTTCAAAAGTTTTCAGACAAAACAGGCAAAAATCCTCAGTTTGCTGTGGAGTCAAGAAATGTCTAAACAGTAAAAGATGAACAGACAAAAGTACAGAAATGTCACCTGTTTTAACATGCACACTATTCCAACTCAATGACACAACACGTGTGTATTTTAATACTATCTAATGTGGCCACCGTATGACCATTGACTCAGAAGTGTTCAAGTGATGAACTGTGTCCTAATGCATTAATTGTTCACACGTGTGTAGTATCAGTTTGATCCACTTTTTTGGAGTTTTGCGTTTGGGTACAACATACAAGTCAGCATTAAAGGCTGTTTTTCTTTGTTGTTAAAGCATGTATTTTGAAAATTAATCAAAGGTTAATAAAATATGACTTCTGTACTTCTGACACACTGATTTTCATCTTACCAATTTCTGGTCTCAACAGCAAACTTTTGTCTTTACTGTCCTGATACTTATGGTGTGCACTGTATACTGTGTGTGCATGTATGTATATATTATTTTTTTCTCAAGAGTAACTAGTAACTCGCTACTTGTGTATTTATTTATTTATTTACTTGTACTTTTACTTGAGTAAAGTTTTTGGCTACTCTTTCCACCTCTGGTTATTTGTCATGTTCTTTTCTCAGATTGAGCTCCCTGACAATCTGAAAGAAATGTCTTGTTGTGGCTCAAAAATGGGTTGCATACATGCGGTTCATGTATAATAAACTTTATTTTTTTTTATAGCGCCTTTAAAGTAGCATCTCAATAGTGATGGGATTTATGGCTCTTTGAGGGGATCCGGATCTTGGCGATCCGTTCCTTTCAAAGAGCCGTTCAAAAGAACGGCTCTTTTGGCTCTTTAAAATATTTAGTCAGTTTTAAGAAGCCAGCTTAGGGGCATCTCAGTTTATCCTGGAAATAATCACTAGGAGGAATGATGAGGTGAGATTTGTAGTCTAATAATTAAGTTCAGATATCACACACCAATATCTGAGTTTAAATTATTCTGAAATATTGATTTTAACCTCATTTGTCATGTGTGGACTATATTCCATAGGGTTGCACAAAATCCCTCTGCTTAGACAGTGACATCACTGTTTTGGATTTACCTTTAGTACAAAATGTGTGTATGTGTAAAGCTACGTTGACTTATGTTATTCATACAATACCTACTCACAAATAAACATAAAAAAAAAATCCGGCTGCAATGAATTTCTGTGCAAAACAGCTTTTACTACAAACTCTTCCACAAATTAGAATAAATAAAATGGAAATAAATGTCTACATACAGTCCACTATTAATACTATTATTACGGTAAACTTTGCAAATAGGACATCTGGGGCACACCGTTTTTTTTCCACTGGAGTTCTCACGTGAACGATGCGTGCACAACTATCATCATGTGCACCCCTCCCCCTATAACTGTTCTGTCTCGCGGAGGAGCTAATTTGTGTGCATCTGTGTGAAACACGCATAGGAAAAAAGAACGACAGAAAGAACGGCTCCCCTCCAGCCGCGACTCGGCTCCCATCGTTCATGTTAATGAGCCGTTCAAAAGAATCGGTTCGTTCGCGAACGTCACAACTCTACATCTCAAAGCGCTGCACAAGGGAAAAGTAACAAGCAATTATACAAGCAATACATAAAATAAGTCAAATATAAAACCACACAAAATAAGACCGTAGGTCAGTTAAAAGAGAGATCAATTTTAAGTAAAAGCTACCCTAAAGAAATAATCTTTAAGGGATGATTTAAAAACACTAAGGGATTCTGCTTGCCTAATTGGAGCAGGCAAGGAATTCCAAAGCCTAGGAGCGACAGCTGAAAATGCCCTATCACCCATAGATTTTAAACGGGTATTTGGAACTTGTAAAAGGCCAGTTTCAGAGGAGCGCAAAGCACGCACAGGGGTGTAGGATACTAAAAGCTCAGTGAGATAGTGTGGAGCCAAATTATTTAAAGCCTTATATGTAAGCATAAGGACTTTGAAGTCAACCCGAAATCTGACAGGGAGCCAATGTAGAGACTTCAAGACTGGAGTGATGTGATCCCTCATCTTGGCTCCAGTCAGTATTCTGGTGGCTGAATTTTGGACCAGCTGTAGTTTATTTAGGGTAGCGTTTGGGACCCCCACCAATAAAGCATTGCAATAATCAATGCGTGAAAACACAAAGGTATTAATCAGTTTTTCAGCAACCGGGAGTGACAGCATTGGGCGCAGTTTAGCAATACTTTTAAGATGAAAGAAAGATGTCTTAACAGTATTCTGGACATGTGGAACAAATGTTAAATGAGCATCAAAGATCACCCCTAGATTTTTCAGTTTAGTTTTAAAGTCCAGTGAAGAGCCATCCACATCTAATGTTAGAGACCCAGCCTTACGTAACTGGAAGGGTGAGCCAACAAGCATTACCTCCGTCTTTTCACTGTTCAGATGCAAAAAATTACCAGTCATCCATTTTTTTTATCTCAGAAATACATTGAGAGAGAAAAGACACAGCCACATTAACATCAGGCTTTGAATGTACATAAACCTGAGTGTCATCTGCATAAAAGTGGAAATTGAGACCAAGTGATCTTAATAGTTGACCCAAAGGGTAAATGTAAATACTAAAAAGTAGAGGTCCCAAAATTGATCCTTGAGGAACACCAGATTTTACAACACCAATATTAGACCTACAACCACCCATAGTAATGAACTGTTTCCGATCTGAGAGATAAGACTCAAACCATTTTAGTGCAATCCCAGAGACACCAAAGACAGATTCCAGCCGAGTAAGTAAAATTGAATGATCAACAGTGTTGAATGCGGCACTGAGATCAAGAAGAATCAACAAGGAAAGACAGCCAGAGTCCGAAGCCATTAGTAAGTCATTAGTGACCTTGACTAAAGCTGTTTCAGTGCTGTGGAGTTTACGGAATCCTGATTGAAGGGGCTCAAAAAGGTTATTTATGGTAAGATGTGAATTCAATTGATTTGCAACAATTCGCTCCAAAATTTTGGCGAGAAATGGAAGATTCGATATAGGACGGAAATTATTGAGATTATCAAACGTGATGTTATTATTTTTTTTGGGTACGGGAGTCACAGCAGCAATTTTAAATGCTGTTGGCACTACACCAGTACACAAAGAATCATTGATGATGTTTAATACAGCTGGACATAACATGCTAAAACACGTCTGAAACAACTTGGTTGGTACAGGATCAACAATGGAAGTGGCAGCTTTCATTTTTAAACCTCATTTGATAGAGAATTCAGATCCATTAAGGAGAAGTTTGAGAAATGAGTACCAGTAAATACTGAAGCAGAAAAGGAAGAAACAGACAAAGGTAGAGAAGTAATACATTTTCGAGCATGATCAATCTTAGAGCTAAAGAAATCAAGAAACTTATTACAAAGGTAGGGTGAGGCAGAACCTGTCATAGAATTATCACATTTAAGTAACTTGTTGATGGAATGAAACAATTGTCTGGGGTTATTCTCATTGTTTTCAACAATCTGAGCAAAGTATGCAGATCTTGCCGCTGCAATATTAGACTTATATTCAAGTAGGTGGTCTTTCCATGCCTGCAGATGAACAGTCAGGCCGGACACACGCCACCTACGCTCCATTGCACGACATGATGTCTTCATTGCACGCAGATTGTCATTATACCAAGGAGAGGAACGTCGAAAGGAAACAGATCGAGATTTCAACGGGGCAAATAAATCCAAACCAGATGAGAGAACAGAGTTAATCATGACGACTTTGTCTTCCAATGTATCAGATGGAGAGAAACAGCTTAAGGAAGAGTCAATATATTCAGCAAAATCAGTGGGGGCAATAGATCTCCATTTGCGATAGCTTATAGTACGCAAAGAAGTAGTGTTAATGTCAGGTAGCTCCATGTTGAAACATACAGCAAGATGATCAGATAACCCGAAGTCAGAGGTGGACAACTGAGACACAAATGAACCGTTTAAAATCACCAGATCAAGAGTGTGGCCTTTATTATGAGTGGGACACTCCACTAGCTGGTTCAAATCAAAGCACTCCAATAAGGATGAAAAGTCTTTTGTTGCTGTAGAATCTTTTTTGTCCATGTGGATGTTAAAATCACCCAAAATGAGAATTCTCTCAAATTTGAGGCACAACAGGGACAACATATCTGCAAATTCAGACAAAAAGTCTTTGCCTATCTTAGGAGGCCTATAGATAGTGACTATGGCAGTGGGGAGAGAGGCAGATACAGTCAGTACAAGACATTCAAATGAGTTGAACTGAGGGACATCCACAGGACTCATGATAAATTGGTGATTATACAGTACAATAATTCCCCCTCCTCGACCAGAGGATCGAGGGAAATTAAACAATCCATATCCAGCAGGAGTAAGTTCATTAAAAAGAAGGCCATCAGACTCTTTGTGCCAGGTTTCAGTTAAACACACAAGGTCTAATTTTTCTTCTATAATGATGTCAGATAACATCACAGCCTTGTTATTGACAGAACGCGCATTGAAAAGTGCATGTATGTCTTCTTTAGTCTGTTGGCTCTTCAAGTTTTTTACTGGCACACATCACATTTTCCACTTACTGTGGAGTGTTGAACTTGAGACTGTTTACATTTTACATATGTAAGTTTTATGTACTGTTTTTATTTTTGAATGTATATTTTCCAAAATTGTATGACGTTTTTGTTGAGTTATTATTACACAATTCTTTTTCAGACTTTTTTAATTCTTGCCCCTGACAAATAACCCAAATTACGAAAAAGACTAAAAACTAACACTAAAACTAATAAAAACTAAACTAAAACTAGTTTTAATTTTTTGAAAATGCTTAAAGTAAACTAGCAAACCCACTTTAAAAACGAATTAAAACGAAACAAAAACAAAAAGTCAAAACGAAATAAAAATAGAAACTAATGAAAAATGGAAAACTATAATAAAATTGGTAGAGGCGTCACGTTGGAAAGGTCAAGTTGGATGTAGTCAGAATTAATGCCCCATTGTTTACTAGCGTGGAGAAGGAGGATTTTTCAAATTTTATTGTATGTCGAAAGACATATTTATGTCATTGTGTCAGTTTATTGTTTAAAATGGTAATTTCGTGTGCAAATGGATGATTAATGAATGTTTAATGATGTCACCCGTGACCTTTCCAACATAATGACGTCATGCGCGTTGCAGTCCAGCACAAGACAAACAATTGAGGTTAAAAAGTATATACATTTTTATTAATTTTTTTAGAAAATGAGTGATGGATTCGCTAGATAAGGCCTAAATATTCCTCATCTGGGATTGAGGACAGTCATTTAAAGCACTTTAAAGTCCTTTGAAACTCCATAGATTTGGACCTCAACATTCTGGTTACCATTGAAGTCCATTGTGTGGAGAAAGATCCTAAAACGTTTCCTAAAAAAAACTTTTCTTTTCCACTGAAGAAAGACATGAACATCTTGGATGGCATTGGTGAGTAAATTATCAGTAAATTTTCATTTTTGGGTGAACTAATCCTTTAACAGACCATTGATCTGGGGGCCATGGGAGAACCCTACTAACATTAACCATGGTTTTGCTAGACTAACCAAATGTAAAAAATTATTGTAATCAATAAAAAAAAGTTATCTTATGAAATGCCTTCTTTTTTTCTTTTATACAATGGGTTCCAATGTTGTTTAATTCCCAAAATTCTGGTGTTTTACAGAACTCAGTCATACAGATTTGAAAATACTTTCATCTTAAAAAAGGACATTTATTTTTGGGTTAGCTATGCCTGTGAACTCAATAAGATAGGTCAAATATTTGAACCAGTTGGCCTTTGAGCAGAGTTTACATGTTGTGCATCTACTCACCGCATCTGAAGATCGTGTGGCTGGATCCTTTTTATTACCAAAATTCCTGGATCATGAGGGAAACACACACACACACAGAGCAATATTATCTATTTCCCACCAAACATGAGACGTCCGCTGGACGTGCAGATCATGTCTATATTAGGTCGGTTGGTCCAGGCTCTTATCTGTACGTCTATACAACGTGCAGATCTGGTACAGTATCTGGACGTCTGACTATGACCCCTATTGGATGTCAGGTAGACGTCCAAAAGGGGTTCGGGAAATCAATACAAAAACATTTTATACAAATGTGGTCTATGAGTTCTGAGTCACAAAAACATAAACAAAAACATCACAAGTATTTTTGTAGAAAAAATTTGTTAAGCTGATAAACAGACAAGGCGAGCAAACGTTTCAGCTCTTGCTTTCCTCGGAGCACTGAGGAAAGCAAGAGCTGAAACGTTTGCTCGCCTTGTCTGTTTTTATATTCACTTGCACTCTGCACTTTATAAATAAAAACCATGTTTTTGTAGACTTTTTGTAGACTTATTGTCACAAGTGGATCAGTGTGCGGTTAGCCACTCTCTTCACTTAAAAATAAAACTCACATGGATCTTGTAACTTCAGTGAAAGTTTACCTACAGTAAAACCACATATGTTCTGTAAAAAGTCTGTAAATTCATTTTGTAAACCATGTAGCATTGTCTCAATTTCTCTATTGATTTGAGGTGTCACATCCAACTTATTATTAAGGTACATTCCACCACTGGGAAGCGCTTGTATAAAATTAAAAGTCCAGATGTTATTGTCACATATGCAGACATCAAGAATCACCCCATGAATCACAACAGTGGTGACAATCTCTGGACTCATGAGTTTTATAATACGCTGGTGCAATGCATTGCAACACTTAGAAAACTCACCATCGTTGTGATTCATGGGCTGATTCTTGATGTCTGCATTTGTGTCAAAAAATTCTAGACTTTAGATTTTTTAGTACAGTCACAAGGTTTCATTTTCCGTTACAGTAGGCAGCAGTATGCCCAAAGTGTATTTATTGCAGCTCCAAACAAAACTTAGTCAGAAGTTTACTTTTAAACGAAATGTATAATGTATTGTTTTTGTTGTTTGTTTCAGTTATGTTATACCACCACTTCTGACCATCAATGTAATGACTGTGAAGCCACAAGAAAGTTGCATTGGTAACAAACACTTGGTGCGATAATAATGTGTTTTAAAGAATGCCATCATCAAGCACACACACTACAATATAAAAATAAAGAGTCAAACTACCCCACTAAAGGAAACACTGATCACCATGATGGTGACAAAACATGTTCAATAAAACATCAGAATCTTGTAAATTCTCAAAAACGAGCCGTAGAAATGACAAAAAATAAAGTGAATTTGGTTTGTTTAGTCAGTATGGTCCTACTTCAAAACAATGCTTTGTTAAAACAACTGATTGTAATGGTTATGCCATTGCTTTAGAGAATGTACATGTAACAATTATCCAGCGAGAGCAGGCGAGGGAGGGAGAGTGAAGTTCACGTCACTTCACTTAAATTATTGAACGATAGAGAGAGTGAGAGAGAAAGAGAAAGAGAGACAGCAGGTTTGCAGACCCAGACAGTTAAGGTGGAACTGTATATTTGGGAATTATCTATAAGCAATATTTTTTAACATTTATTCATATATAAAGATTATATATACACATATAATGTCTAAAATGGCCACATTTTAAATAGTTTTACTTTGCGTGGAGGTCCCCTTGACATCAATATTGGATGTTCAGAACAGGTCATAAAAAGACGTCATAAAAACTTTCATTCTGGCTCCTCATGGGACGTCGAAATGACGTCTTTTTAAGACGCATTGCTCAGTGGGTTACTTACTAACAGAGACATTTGCAAAAGCTTGCAAAATGTTGCAAAATGTTACTTACCAGCTCCAAAACACCTTATGATCGGTAGGCCCATATCCCGCGATCAACCGTAGACTCAAAAACCTAACGTTAGGTTGCATATTTTCTAGAGGCAAGAAGTGTGGTTCGAGATCCTCTCTGTCTAAAGAGAAAATGCTCTCAGTTAAGACATTGTAAAGATATGCTGAGTTTTACTATGAAAAACTAAGTTAACGTTAGCTGACACTATGCTAGAAACATGCACAGTACCATAATAACGCTACATTGAAACATATACTATATATATATATATTGCTCTAATCGCGGTTAGATTGTTAATGTAACACACTATATTTTGATGTAGCTGATTTTTATATGAAATAAAAAGTTATTTACCTACCGCAGATTGCAATATGTCCGTCACACGAAGTTAAAATTCCTTATCATTACTCCTTTTTTGTTCTTCATTTACATCCCGCAACTCCATCAAAATAAAAATTGAACTGTCCGATGTTAAATAGTCGATGTTTTAAACAATGTAAAAGCCACAGAACCGAAGTAATACTGAAGATCCCGTCTCCCGCGCAGCAGCAGTTGACACACCCACACACTCAAAAAGGCGTGTTGTCATTGCCCAGATTCCAGGATGACAGTCAGAATAACCAATCATGCTTAAAACAACTCGGAGAGACAGCCAATAGTGTGATACCATTGCAATTTCAGGAAAATATGTCATGTTTTAAAAGAAAGAATAGGTAAAAATATAGACATGCAAATTATTTAGTTGTATTTGTAGGCTGGCTGATATATTAAATCAATTAGTTAAAGATGTTTTATATTGCAGTGCATGATTAAAAATTAAACTAACAGTAACTTATACCATAACAAAATATTTGCCACTGCTCTGCTAAACAGAAATTTTACAGACCAAACAGAGTATATATTAGACAGAGCAAACACTGCATATGTATTTATATTAAATTCTGGATGTAGACCTATATGAATAGCTACCCACTGAGCAATGCGTCTTAAAAAGACGTCATTTCGACGTCCCATGAGGAGCCAGAATGAAAGTTTTTATGACGTCTTTTTATGACCTGTTCTGAACATCCAATATTGATGTCAAGGGGACCTCCACGCAAAGTAAAACTATTTAAAATGTGGCCATTTTAGACATTATATGTGTATATATAATCTTTATATATGAATAAATGTTAAAAAATATTGCTTATAGATAATTCCCAAATATACAGTTCCACCTTAACTGTCTGGGTCTGCAATCTTGCTGTCTCTCTTTCTCTCTCACTCTCTCTCTCTCTCTATCGTTCAATAATTTAAGTGAAGTGACGTGAACTTCACTCTCCCTCCCTCGCCTGCTCTCGCTGGATAATTGTTACATGTACATTCTCTAAAGCAATGGCATAACCATTACAATCAGTTGTTTTAACAAAGCATTGTTTTGAAGTAGGACCATACTGACTAAACAAACCAAATTCACTTTATTTTTTTGTCATTTCTACGGCTCGTTTTTGAGAATTTACAAGATTCTGATGTTTTATTGAACATGTTTTGTCACCATCATGGTGATCAGTGTTTCCTTTAGTTGGGTAGTTTGACTCTTTATTTTTATGTTGTAGTGTGTGTGCTTGATGATGGCATTCTTTAAAACACATTATTATCGCACCAAGTGTTTGTTACCAATGCAACTTTCTTGTGGCTTCACAGTCATTACATTGATGGTCAGCAGTGGTGGTATAACATAACTGAAATAACAACAAAAACAATACATTATACATTTCGTTTAAAAGTAAACTTCTGACTAAGTTTTGTTTGGAGCTGCAATAAATACACTTTGGGCATACTGCTGCCTACTGTAACGGAAAATGAAACCTTGTGACTGTATTAAAAAATCTAAAGTCTAGAATTTTTTGACACAAATGCAGACATCAAGAATCAGCCCATGAATCACAACGATGGTGAGTTTTCTAAGTGTTGCAATGCATTGCACCAGCGTATTATAAAACTCATGAGTCCAGAGATTGTCACCACTGTTGTGATTCATGGGGTGATTCTTGATGTCTGCATATGTGACAATAACATCTGGACTTTTAATTTTATACAAGCGCTTCCCAGTGGTGGAATGTACCTTAATAATAAGTTGGATGTGACACCTCAAATCAATAGAGAAATTGAGACAATGCTACATGGTTTACAAAATGAATTTACAGACTTTACATATGTGGTTTTACTGTAGGTAAACTTTCACTGAAGTTACAAGATCCATGTGAGTTTTATTTTTAACAAATTTTTTTTACAACAAATAACATGCTTTAGCAAACAATCTTACAAAGACCAAACACTACTATAAAAAGTCAAAGAGTCAAACTACCCAACTAAAGGAATCACTGATCGTCATTAGGGTGACAAAAGATTTTCAATAAAACGTCAGCATATACATCTCTGTTAATTAAAGAGAGAGAGAGAGAGAGAGAGAGACAGAGAGAGAGAGACAGAGAGAGAGAGCATTTAAGGTGGAACTTTATCTATGAGCAGTGCTATGTTTTTGAACACTCATTCATATATAAAGATTACATTATTTTATCAGCTTAACAAATTTTTTCTACAAAAATACTTGTGATGTTTATGTTTTTGTGACTCAGAACTCATAGACCACATTTGTATAAAATGTTTTTGTATTGATTTCCCGAACCCCTTTTGGACGTCTACCTGACATCCAATAGGGGTCATAGTCAGACGTCCAGATACTGTACCAGATCTGCACGTTGTATAGACGTACAGATAAGAGCCTGGACCAACCGACCTAATATAGACATGATCTGCACGTCCAGCGGACGTCTCATGTTTGGTGGGTAATGGATTCATATAATGGTAAGGTTATAGTTACATTCATGTGACCCATAATGACCCTTTTACACTTTAACAAATTCTTGAACTTAGAAACACTATGCCTAATAATATCAACTTGCTTTTTCACCCTTGTGACACTTTTACACAACCTGTTGGTTTAGGTTAACCCTCTGTCCCACGCAAAACACTTGTTTGCTAACATTGGCATAATTCTATAAAAGTTACAACATATACCCAGTGTTTCACATCCAAGGTTGTACTCCCACTAACATGCATGTTTGAGCTGTTTTACCTGAAAGCAACTTGCACGTACATATCTTAAAGCATGTCAGTGACATTGTTTTGTCTCAAGATGCACACCAGTAAGGGGTTGTTGTTTTCTTAGGCACATTTTTAAAATCTTATTAAATGCCCAAATTGAACTAAGACCTAATCCTGGTTTAATATAAACACTGTCTTTGAAACCGGGTCTGGTTTAGAAATTAAGGGTTAAGGTTATCACTTGCCTACAGACTTTAATTTAACAGCATGTATAATCCAAGGTGTTGACTGCAGTGGTTAGGCCTTTAGCATTGATACAGGACAAAGAACTTTTCACTGTGACAGTCTAATGTATTTTAGCAAAGAGTGTTTGTATGGATTGTCCCTAAACTAGAGCTTGGTGCTTCATGTCATAAAGATCGTATTTACGATTGGAATGCAGATGAACGCCACCACAATGATGAAAATATGAGTAGGAAGCTCTGGATTTAAGCCCCAAACTTTAAGGGGTGGTTTTCCGGACAGGGATTATCTTAAACCAGGACTAGGCCTTAGTTTAATTAGTAAATATAACTATTTTTAACAAACATGCCTTACTAAAAACATTACTTCTGTGTGTTTTGAGGCAAAACAAAGGCACTGATGTATTTGAAGATATGTCAGTGCAAGTAGTTTTCAGTTTGGACAGTTCTTATATTTATTTTAGTCTAGGACTAGTCTAATCCTTGTCCGTGTAACTGCTCCTAATAGTTTGGGGTGTGACAGTGAGAAACATTGTGGAATACCACAATAATTATAGATTTTTAGCGGTGAGTGACATTGTCAGGCTTTTCTATTTACAACAAAGTAAGATAATGCCTGCACCAAATAATATTATAATATAACAATAAAGTTTACAGTGGCCTCATAAATTAATTTAAAACAGAAAAAAATATCAACACGCGGACATTAGCGCCTTTAACCAAGCTTCCATCCTGGTCCTTTACAGGTGTTGTTTCCATACCCTTATATTTCTTCCAGGGACTCTGATTTCCATAGTACAAAGACATGCAGATTTCCCAAAATGAGGAAATCCATAGGATTGAATGTGTGTGTTTTCCACCCTATTGTGTGTGTGCGTGTGTGTGCGTGTGTGTGTGTGTGTGCATGTGTGTGTGTGTGTGTGTGTGTGTGTGTGTGTGTGTGTGTGTACCTGGTAATTATCACGTTGTGGGGACCAATTGTCCCCACAAAGATAGGAATTCCAGTGTTTTTGTGACCTTGTGGGGACATTTTGATGTCCCCATGAGGAAACAAGCTTATAAATCAAACAAGATGATGTTTATTGAAAATCTAAGGTACAAGAAAGGTTTTTGTGATGGTTGGGGTTAGGGAATGGGGCAGGTAAGGGGAATAGAATATACAGTTTGTATGGTATAAAATGCATTACGTCTATGGAATGTCCCCACAAAACATGGAAAGCAGAATGTGTCCCTGCTGAAAAAAACAGCATACCAGCAAGACCAACATATGTTGTGTTTTGGTGCTGGTTTTCTAGCAAACACCAGCTAAACCAGCATCAGCCCCAGCATTAGCACCAGCTAAACCAGCATTAGCACCAGCATCCCATGCTGGTCATAACAGCATATGTTGTGTTTTGGTGATGGTATGCTGTGACCACCAGCTAAACCAGCATAGACCAGCATAATTCCCATGCTGGTCCATGCTGGTTTGATGCTGGTTTTTTTAGCAGGTGTGTGTGTGTGTGTGTGTGTGTGTGTGTGTGTGTGTGTGTGTGTGTGTGTGTTGGTTTTTGTGATTTATGAGGACATTTTGTATTATGAGGACAGGGTCGGTGTCCTCATAATACGGGCAATGTAGAAGTGCTTCTAGGGGTAGGAGGAGCTTAAATTCTCATTTTCTCCGAAAGTCTCCATAAGTCACAATGACCAGACTTTGTGTATGACGTGTGTATCGAGACTGCGCCCCTGTAGGCCGGTCTGGTGTACTGCACCTCCTAATTAATATTCATGTGTGTGTATGAAATCGCCGCTTCCGATTGGCTGACAGCCAGATGTCCTCATAATTTCGGGATTTGTCAAAGGATTGTGTTATGTACATCAAGGAAGAAAACGATAAAAATATAGTTCTAAAATCGTTTTTAATATAAAATGATCGCAGTGTTCATACCACAACTATATCAATAACAGCACAGAGGAACAATATGATTGGAAACACTTTCAGATCGATTGAACTGATGCATGGATTAACGTAGTAAAATCTGCTGAGAAGACCACATGTGAGGATAAATCATCGATTAAATCATCAAAGTTACAAGACTCCAGGTAAGATTTATACAATGTTAAGCAAACAGCTGCTATTAAAGTTTTAAAACTGTTTTTACCACGTTAGCATTAGCAACCTTATGAAAATTAACCTTGGTTTTACTATAGTAAAAGTGTAACTTAGTAACCATGTCTTTTTTGGCAGATTATCATGTGTGAAACCACAGTTTTACATAGCATGGTTAAATTATGGTTACACTAGCAAAACTATGGTTAATTTGTGGTTACATGGTAAAACTGTAACTGTAACTACGTTATTTGTAATATTTATTTGTCATTCCCTGAGGAAAATAAACCATGGTTTTATAGTAACAGAAGACCATGGTAAATCTGGGGTTTCTACAGTTTTACTTTTATTTAAAAAATAGGCTAACTACTTAAACTATGGTTCATTTCATAAGGTTTGATTTTCTCATCATATAGTTGTATTAAGTAATTAAACCCTCTTATAAATGTACTGATTTTATTCCCATCAAGATTTTTAGAATAGATCGATAGTGATAACATGTTTTCTTTACATTTGCTCACATACAGTTGTGGTCATAAGTTTACAATACATCTATATTTGGTAATTTAATAAAAATAAGAGGAATGATGAAAATTGAAGTTTGTTTTTCATTTAATGCTAACTTGAACAAGTTATTTTAGATGACAGTGGTTTACATATAGTCCCCAACACAATAATAACTGAATTTACAAAAATAATCCAGTTTAAGTTTTTACATGAAGCTTCTTCTTAGTACTGCTTGATGTTACCTGAATGATAAATGCCTGTTTTAATGTTTTGTGATAGTTGTTCATAGTTGTCTTTTCCTTCAGGTCTTGCAAATTATTTTGTTCCTTTTCAAGAACGGTCTCTTGATATTGCGTCAGAAGCTATGGGAGCTTCTTCCACTTGCCTTTTCTCTGAAGCTTTATTGAACAATGCCAGTCTACTGACCAATGCCGACCATAACGCTGTGTAGAAGTGCCTTCCAACACTATATAGCCTGTCTATGTGGTAAATTCATAGATTATTTATCTCCACATCGTGATGCTGAATCATCACCAGAGAGAATCGCACGCATTACGGACAGAAAGCCCATGACCCTTGCATGCATGCCGGTAAACATTTACATGGATATAGCTCCTCGCTTCATTCCTTGCCCCCCGTGCAGCGATCCGTCTTAACACAGCGCACAGCTCTCAGCCCTGTTCTTGATTGTGACCACAACACACTGCAGAGAGAGCCACGTGTATAAGCCTCCCTTTCCCACCAACTCGCCACAGTGTGCACAATACATAGACACACCATAGGTTTCAGTTTTGTAAGATCACAGCTTGCTTCAGCCGCTCCCCATACATGAAAAGACCCTCATTCTGGCATCTGCCTTGTAACATAATTCACTTCGTTCACTGCTCAGACATGAACAGCCCCAGTTTCTTTGGAGCCTGTCATGTTCAGCGCACGGCATCCTCTCGTTCACAGCATACCAACGTCCCCATAAGTTCAGCCAAGTTTAACCTCACAGGCCTGTAAAAAACAGCAGATTCCCCGAAACAAACATATGTAACTGTCACCCTTTGTGTGCGTAGCGAGCTGTAACAAGTGTTTCAGTGTTAAAAGCAGGGTCTGATTTGATCTAGAATTTTTTTTAGTTATGCTGGTTAAAGTCTCCTCACATCCTGATAGCAATCACTATGTTAATGTGTTTGAATCTATTTGTATAAATATGTTATCTGTGAAAGGTGTAGGACCAAAACATTCAACAAATCATTGAACTTGGACCAAATACAATAATTGGACGTATGCAATTTTTGCTCCTCTTCTGTGAACGTTTTGCATGCCACTGCGTTCACGCAGACATCATACGTCATCAGCGCGTTCATGTCTCCTCTGTCAACAGAGTCAAACCATGACAAAAAATGTCTGGATCAGCAAAGAGCAAAAATCCGAATTAACATCGGTTACTTTACTGCAGGGCTATTCAATTAGTTTGTCGTGGGGGCCAGTTCATGAAAAGCATCTCAAATGAGGGTCCGAAGATATAACAGTGATGATGATTAAATTTTCATACATTTAAACATACTAATGTTATATTTTGAAACTGCATAAAAACAAAATCAGTGCATTGTACAATAGGCTTTTTCTACAAACGTGTATTTTGAAACTGCATTCAACAACATTAGTGCATTGCCAGATGTCTAAGTAGGCTTTTTCTACTTCCAGACATGTTCATATGTTGTATTTAAGAAATTGCATAACAACAAGTGCATTGTAAGATGCCCAAGTAAGCTTTATTCTACATTTAAATAGGTAAATAAGATCCATATCACACTCATTGAGAATTTAACTCATTTACTCACTTAAGTACACATAACAAAAAAGTTTATAATATGGAACATAATTGTTTTATGCTGTTTTTTGTCAAAGCTAATTATTACAGTAGCCCTATTTAAACTAAAACAGCCATCTTAATAATTGGCAAACATTAGGCTACCTTCTAATAAGACAATATGTTTTTAGATTTCGCAAGAGCAGTAAAATCAGGTGTATGTTTGTCAGCACGATACGCATAAAGTGGTGCAGGTGCTGGGCTGTGAGCGATAGGGTAGTGTTTTTAAGCTGGAAATACTACAAATAAAGTTAAAACCACCATAGAGTCCGGTCTCTTAACTCACCACTGTCAGCTATCGCGTCTTGAGACGCGAGCGCGAGCGGGGGAGGCGATCGCGTTGAACTTGTGGACCAAAGCGCGAATAGGCATGGGCCGGTATAAGATTCTGGCGGTATGATAACCTTTAGCAAAAATACCACGGTTTCACAGTGTTGCGGTATTGCCATTGCAACACTAAAATGTCTTATTTTCAAATGCCAGGTACAATAAAGCCTTTAAATTATAATATGCTTTCAAAACATATATAATATTTTCGTAATATATATTAAATGTAAACATCAAATCAATCACATGACTTCATGATTTAATGAATTTTGTATAAACACAGCTCATACCTTGGAGACGGTATCACAGAACATTTTAGTGGTTTTGAAACCTTGACTGTTTTAAACCTCGGTATACCTTGAAACCGGTAATCGGCCCATGCCTAAGCGCGAATATAAACACGTGACACAGCTGCTCGCACCAGTCACATGACTCGCGCTCTGCAGCTCATGCTGTATGAAACAGACGCACGCGCATCAACTCGTAACTGTAGGGCCCGTTGTCTAACTTTATTCTAGAGATGTCTTTTTAACAGACTACATAAAGGGCCGGATCAAATTACCTTGTGGGCCGGGTTTGGCCCGCAGGCCGCCAATTGAATAGCCCTGCATTACTGCTTTATCTTACCCGGCAGTGTTTACCCCTTTAACTTATGCTGAGTTCAGAGTTCAGACTGCACGATTTTAGCCCTGATTTTGACTCGCCGACAGGTTTTGAGAAATTGCATCTAAATGCCTGAAATCACAGGCAAATCGATGCTCGTGCACGCGAGTGACAATGACACAGTGTAAATTATCAAAGACGTGATCTGAGCGATTCAAAATCATGCCGTGTGAAATGTGTTTTGACTAAAAAAACATCGCCAATGACCTACAGCCAATGAGAGAGCAAAATACAGGACAGCTGGAAGTTCCCCAGATAGTCATGCTACCCCAGATAGTCGCGCAAAGTGAAAACATCTGTGACTCCACTAGTTTGAAAATCATGCAGTCTGAACTCTGCATTACTGCTTCGGGTATTCTTATATCCTAGTACTCAGAGCGGCCTACTGCTTCTATGCGACACAGACCACCCCATCTGCCACGGTCCTTTCACATTATCGTTGCAGTGCACAATACTGAGTCAAGACATTGCGACTGTGCAATGAACACATGCCTGATGAGAAAGCACTGTACAGCGCACTTATGCCGGTGCTTTATGCTGGGATCTATTTAGCCCAGCACACGTTCACAGGTTGCAGCGCTATCCCATCTAAGCCTGTGTGTGGACATAGAAGGACAGTCTGCACGCCAGCTTCTGAGAAAATGGAAGTGGGAGGAGCTCTCATAGCATCAGCTTCTGACACAATAGGGCTTTTCACACTGGAAAAGTTAACCCTGGGTTATTCTAAACCCTGGGTTAACAGAATCCTGGGTTATCTGTTTCACGTTTCACATTGTTCATACTTAACCAGAGGTTAAGAGATAACCCTGGGTATTCATAAGCTGACGTTTCACACTGTCATCCCTAAACCCTGCGTTTTCATTTGTGGTGTGAACCGTCATGACTGGATGAAAGCGATTTCAAACTTGACTGAATTAAAATAACCGCTTGTCTCGCACTTTCACATCAGTGATAGAACAGGTAGCAAAGTTAATCTCTCTTGGTTGTTTTAAGTGTCCTGGGATTTCATTTTTACTTCAATTTAAAGATCAAGAATGTAGCACCATACTTTCAAAGTCAGGTGTATGTGGAATATTGGACAGGGTGAACAGTGTAAAGAGTTATTTTTTTTTAGAGTTTTTATTCATTTGGTTGTTTAGTTATAGCTTAGTTGTGGTCTTTAGAAACTGTTTTTTCAGACAACAAAAAAAAAATTTTGACACCAATAATAATTATCATCTCAACCTTCACCTATGGTTTTGCCTTTTTGATCATCAGTGCATTTTTAAATCTTTTTTAATGTGTGTGAGCCTCAGTTTTTAGTATGAAAAGATGATTTTAAACATTTTACTGTCACTGTTGGCAAGAGGTCAAATATATAGAAGTTGCTGGAAAGGCAAATTCACCATACATCAGTTTAAGAACCACTGATCTAGATAACATCACACAGTACTAAGAATCACGTGTATTTAAATTTTGGTCTTGGACTAAGCCTAAATGTAAACATCTGCTCTGTGAAATAACTTATTGCACAAGTACTATCAATTACACAAGAACAAAGAATACGTTGTTCATCATTAAAGCTTGATTCACTTTTCACAGGTAACTTCTAAGATGAAAAACAGACAGAAGGTTTGCTCAACTGTCCAGCAGATGATAGAACAAAGAAGGTATTTGCCAGTGAAGTGTTTGTTTGTATCCTGGAAAGATGATGACCAAGGTAAAGGGAACTCTGCTTTTGGAGAACCACTGTCCTGCAGAGTTTAGGTCCTACCCAGATAAAAACTGTTGCTACAGTTCGTTTTCAAGAGTTTGGCTATTCATTAGCAATACCACGTAAAACAAAATATCATAAACTGACTAATTTCACTGCACTGTGATTGCCATTAAACTCTGTCACCATACTGATAGTTAAACACTGTCACCGCACTGTGCTGCTACATAAACACTCTCACTGCACTGTCACTACAAGGAAAACACTGTGACTAACTCTGACTTCTAGTAAAACACTGTCACCATACTGTGACTTCTAGTTAAAGACTGTCACTATACGGTGTCTGCTAGGTAAACACTGTCCCGCACAGTGACTACTAGGAAATAGGGGTGGAACGGTACATGTTTTCGTTTCGAACCAAATCGGTACGGGGGTCACGGTTCGGTGCATGAATTTAAACGGAGAATGCACGGTATGAAAATAAAAAAACTTACGTGCAAAATAATTAATGTATGTGGAACTACTGTTAGATACGCAGGCTTTTTATGGACAGCTAATCTGTAGCCCCGCTTTAGCTCTGAAGCTCTGATTGGCGCCGATGCAGCCGAGCTCCGCCTATGTATGCGCTTTATCAGAGCCTGTCTACATTCTCTGTCACTCTGCAGTTTTTTGTCAGGTCCACGCCGAGTATGGCAAGTGGTGATGTTCCACAGGAGTTAGGAGATCCGCCGGCCTTTTTAAGATCGCAAGTTTGGCAAAACTATGGTTTTCCAGTCAGTTATAGTAGTACAGGCGAGAGAGTGTTGGTAAAGACGAGGACTGTGTGTGGGCGTTGCTCAGCAGTTGTTGGGTATGTGAGTGGAAATACATATAATGAGGGCTTTCAAGTCTCACGCATTCACCTTGAGACACACGCATTTCAGTTAGTTTACACGCTCACACGCCACACTTTGTGTTTCTCACGCTGAGAAGTAGGAGATAAATTGTCCTGTATATACAATTTAAGGACAAAGCGCAGGCAAATACAGGGCAGTTCTGTCGAGTCCAGCTGCTTTTTTTAAGTGTGCTCAACGTTACGCAGCGCCATCAGCGTCAGAGTACCGCGAGAAATCTTGCAGAGGATGCTGATTTCAAATCGCTCTTGCGTTACTCTGACGTCATCCACTTGACGTTTCTTACAGCGCCCCGTGAAGTCGTACACACCTTATTAATTCATCCTACAAGCCTATTTTTTTGTTCTTTAGTACATTAATATGAAATAAGGCCAAAATGTAATTTTAAAATGTATTTAGGTAACACTTGTAATACATTTGAACTCATATTTGTATGTAAGATGAATACAAGATTACTTAAAGTGGTATACATTTTTCAGGGATGTGATTCTTCCGGATTAATCCGGAATTCCGGATTTTCCGACCTGAAAATGTGACCTACGTGAATCACGCAGAATATGTTTGCCGCTTTGTTTCGCGTCACGCGGGTGACAGCCAAACGTCGCAAATGAGGAGAAGAGTAATGTAAATACGTGAACACGTGCATCTGAATGCAGGGTATGAATCGAGATCGTGATTCCTTTTTCGATAGACACAAGCAATAATACATACCCAGATCATCCGATCTGGAGATGTTCTTTTCACGATACCACTGTACCGCGAGGGCGACTGAGGTACACTGCAGGACCCCTCGCAGGGAGCTTTATTGATCTGACCAATACAATCATACTTCGCCATCCGCCATTTGCGAACGGTCGGAAACACGTCCTTGTTGATACTTGGAAAGGAAGGAAAATGCATCTCTTTGTCATCTAACGTGCCGCCCGGTGTGGCCCTGTTGCGCGGGGACGGCGATTGTGGTTCCGTCCCGGGTTACCATGGTGACGGCTGTGAGATACCCCACTCCCCCCTATTTTTTTACGTATCTGCATGATTCACGTAGGTCACATTTTCAGGTCGGATAATCCGGAATTCCGGATTAATCCGGAAGAATCACATCCCTGATTTTTGTAATACGAGATAGTATGTTAAATGCATTTCAGTTCATATTCATGACATCTCAAAATAACACAGATAAGGACACCTATGTTTTTAAGATTATCTTAAGTACTAAAAAAATTGCCTTCTGCATTTTTGTTTTGCTTTTCCCTCCATTGTACCGAAATTTAATCGAACCGTGACGCCTGAACCGAGGTACGAACCGAACCGTGACTTCTGTGTACCGTTCCACCCCTACTAGGAAAGCACTGTAACTAACTGTGACTTCTAGTTAAACACTCTCACCGCACTGTGACTGCTACTTAAACACTTTCACCACACTTGACTGCTAGTAAAACACTGTCACTGACTCTGACTGCTAGTAAAACTCACTAACTGTGACTTCTTGTTAAACACTGTCACCGCACTGTGCAGCTAATTAAACAATCTCTTCGCACTGTGCTGCTAATTAAACAATCTCACCGCATTGTGACTGATAGTAAAACACTGTGACTAACTCTGACTTCTAGTTAAACACTGTCACCTTACTGTGTCTGATAGTTGAACACCGTCACTGTACTGTGTCTGATAGTAAAACACTGTCACCATACTGTGTCTGCTATTTGAACACTGTTACCACACTGTGTCTGCTAGTTGAACAGTGTCACTGCACTGTGACTGCTAATTAAATACTGTCACTAACTGTGACTACTAGTTAAACACTTTGACTGCAATATGTCTGCTAGTTTATCACTGTCACCGCACTGTGACTGCTAATAAAACACTGTCATTAACTGTGACTACTAGTTAAACACTGTCACCATACTGTGCCTGCTAGTTAAACACTGTCACCATACTGTGTCTGCTAATAAAACACTGTCACTAACTGTGACTTCTAGTTAAACACTGTCACCATACTGTGACTGCTAATTAAACACTGTCACTAACTGTGACTGCTAGTAAAACACTTTGACTGCAATATGTCTGCTAGTAAAACACTGTCACCACACTGTGACTGCTAATTAAATACTGTCACTAACTGTGACTGTTAGTAAAACACTTTGACTGCAATATGTCTGCTAGTTTAACACTGTCACCGCACTGTGACTGCTAATAAAACACTGTCATTAACTATGACTTCTAGTTTAACACTGTCACCATACTGTGACTGCTAGTTAAACACTGTCACTATACTGTGTCTGCTAGGTAAACACTGTCCCGCACTGTGACTACTAGGAAAGCACTGTAACTAACTGTGACTACTACTTAAACACTGACACCATACTGTGTCTTCTAGTTTAACACTGTCACCGTACTGTGTCTGCTAGTTTAACACTGTCACTGTACTGTGTCTGATAGTTAAACACTGTCACCGTACTGTGTCTGCTAGTTTAACACTGTCACTGTACTGTGTCTGATAGTTAAACACTGTCACCGTACTGTGTCTGCTAGTTTAACACTGTCACTGTACTGTGTCTGATAGTTAAACACTGTCACCGCACTGTGACTGCTAATTAAACACTTTCACCGCACTGTGTCTGCTAGTTAAACACTGTCACCGCACTGTGTCTTGCTAGTTAAACACTGTCACTGCACTGTGTCTGCTAGTTGAACACTGTCACCGCACTGTGTCTGCTAGTTGAACACTGTCACCGCACTGTGTCTGCTAGTTGAACACTGTCACCGCACTGTGTCTGCTAGTTGAACACTGTCACCGCACTGTGTCTGCTAGTTGAACACTGTCACCGCACTGTGTCTGCTAGTTGAACACTGTCACCGCACTGTGTCTGCTAGTTGAACACTGTCACCGCACTGTGTCTGCTAGTTGAACAGTGTCACCACACTGTGTCTGCTAGTTGAACACTCACTATATTGTGACTGCAGTGCTGACTAAACACTGGCAGGCTAAAGTTCAGTGTTGAGTTCAGTGTTTCTCTAACTACATTCAGAATGGACCAGGGTTTTGTGCTCATACGTCCTCAAAATTACTGATTGTGTCTTACTTTTCACCGTGGGGGATTGGCAGCAGTTCAGAGTTTCTCTAACTACATTCAGAATGTACCATGGTTTTGTGTTTGTATGTCCATGTATTTACTGATGATGTCTTACTGTACACTCTGGGGGATGGGCAGCAGTTCAGTGTTTCTCTAACTACACTCAGAATAGACCATGGTTTTGTGTTTGTACGTCCTCGTAATTACTCATGGTGTCTTACTGTACACTCTGGGGGATGTTCAGCAGTTCAGTGTTTCTCTAACTACACTCAGAATGGACCAGGGTTTTGTGTTTGTACGTCCTCGTAATTACTAATGGTGTCTTACTGTACACTCCGGGGGATGTTCAGCAGTTCAGTGTTTCTCTAACTACATTGAGAATGGACCAGAGTTTTGTGCTCATACGTCCTCATAATTACTGATTGTGTTTTACTTTTCACCGTGGAGGATTGGCAGCAGTTCAGAGTTTCTCTAACTACATTCAGAATGTACCATGGTTTTGTGTTTGAACGTCCTCGTAATTACTGATGGTGTCTTACTGTACACTCTGGGGGATAGGTAGCAGTACACTTAGAATAGATCATGGTTTTGTGTTTGTATGTCCATGTAATTACTTATGGTGTCTTACTGTACACTCTGGGGGATGTTCAGCAGTTCAGTGTTTCTCTAACTACACTCAGAATGGACCATGGTTTTGTGTTTGTACGTCCTCGTAATTACTGATGGTGTCTTACTGTACACTCTGGGGGATGGGTTGCAGTACACTTAGAATAGATCATGGTTTTGTGTTTGTATGTCAATGTAATTACTGATGGTGTCTTACTGTACACTCTGAGGGAAGGGCAGCAGTTCAGTGTTTCTCTAACTACACTCAGAATCGACCATGGTTTTGTGTTTGTACGTCCTCGTATTTACTGATGGTGTCTTACTGTACACTCTGGGGGATGGGTAACAGTACACTTAGAATAAATCATGATTTTGTGTTTGTATGTCCTCGTAATTACTGATGGTGTATTACTGTACAATCTGGGGGACAGGCAGCAGTTCAGTGTTTCTCTAACTACACTCAGAATAGACCATGGTTTTGTGTTTGTATGTCCTCGTAATTACTCATGGTGTCTTACTGTACACTCTGGGGGATGTTCAGCAGTTCAGTGTTTCTCTAACTACATTCAGAATGGACCAGGTTTTTGTGCTCATACGTCCTCATAATTACTGATTGTGTCTTACTTTTCACCGTGGGGGATTGGCAGCAGTTCAGAGTTTCTCTAACTACATTCGGAATGTACCATGGTTTTGTGTTTGTACGTCCTCGTAATTACTGATGGTGTCTTACTGTACACTCTGGGGGATGGGTAGCAGTACACTCAGAATAGACCATGATTTTGTGTTTGTACATCCTTGTAATTACTGATGGTGTATTACTGTACACTCCGGGGGATGTTCAGCAGTTCAGTGTTTCTCTAACTACATTCAGAATGGACCAGGGTTTTGTGCTCATACGTCCTCATAATTACTGATTGTGTTTTACTTTTCACCGTGGGGGATTGGCAGCAGTTCAGAGTTTCTCTAACTACATTCAGAATGTACCATGGTTTTGTGTTTGTACGTCCTCGTAATTACTGATGGTGTCTTACTGTACACTCTGGGGGATAGGTAGCAGTACACTTAGAATAGATCATGGTTTTGTGTTTGTATGTCCATGTAATTACTGATGGTGTCTTACTGTACACTCTGGGAGATGGGCAGCAGTTCAGTGTTTCTCTAACTACACTCAGAATAGACCATGGTTTTGTGTTGGTACGTCCTTGTAATTACTCATGGTGTCTTACTGTACACTCTGGGGGATGTTCAGCAGTTCAGTGTTTCTCTAACTACACTCAGAATGGACCATGGTTTTGTGTTTGTACGTCCTCGTAATTACTGATGGTGTCTTACTGTACACTCTGGGGGATGGGTAGCAGTACACTTAGGGCCAGATTTACTAAGCGCTTGCGCCAGCGTAAACCATCATTTTGGCGGTAAATAGCGATGTCGGAATTTACTAAAGACGCGCAGTGGATCATTAGCGCTGAAAAGGTGTGGTCTAGTTCTTTTTGCGACTGACCTGATTGCATATGCATTTCTAGGAGTTTCCCTTTCAGACGCAAACATTTTGGGAGGAGACTATTTAAATGATTCACGCAACGCGATTTACTAATGTTTGCGCATGTGTTATGTATGGCATTTGCGCGACTATTTAACGCCGAAAAAAAGCATGTCTTAAATCATTTTGCGCTCGAAATGGCTGCAATTGTTGTTGCTAGGAGGAGACATCGCAGAAATCAGAGACTGCATGGTAGAAGGGAGAGGATTTCCAGGATCATTTTACCAGATAAGTTCACGCGTCTCTCTGCCTTTATTTATCGGCCTGTATATCACATGCACCTGCAGGAGCATCATCTCTGCTTATTTGCAACCATGCGCTAATTTGCGCTGCTCTTAGTAGATTGGTTGGTCATTATGGAAATCAGCTGTTGCGCCTGTGTTATTTAAAAAGCGCTTTTTTAGTAAATAACCCGCAGATATCACCACTCCCATCAGCGCATTTTTGGAATTGCGCTCATGCGCTAATTTGCCCTGTTTAGTAAATCTGGCCCATAGAATAGATCATGGTTTTGTGTTTGTATGTCAATGTAATTACTGATGGTGTCTTACTGTACACTCTGGGGGATGTTCAGCAGTTCAGTGTTTCTCTAACTACATTCAGAATGGACCAGGTTTTTGTGCTCATACGTCCTCATAATTACTGATTGTGTCTTACTTTTCACCGTGGGGGATTGGCAGCAGTTCAGTGTTTCTCTAACTACACTCAGAATGGACCATGGTTTTGTGTTTGTACGTCCTCGTAATTACTAATGGTGTCTTACTGTACACTCTGGGGGATGGGTAGCAGTACACTCAGAATGAACCATGGTTTTGTGTTTGTAATTCTTTGTATGCAACAACTTTGTAATGTTTTATTGTTTAAATGCTATTTGATACGTACAGAGTGAATTACATCCATATGTTTATTATATAGACCCCTTAATCGCCCACGTCACTGTAACGTCACCGCTCTAGCTGGAGGCAAAAAATAAGTAGGAACTCATAGCCGGCGCGCTAAAAGTTTGAGTTTTTGACTTTAAAATGTCATCTTGTTGTGTTTTTGGCTGCCAGATTAAAAGGAACAGCACTTTTGGTTCAAAAATAAAGTTTTACCGGATCCCAGCAGACATTGCTTCACAGAAATCAAGAAGACAATTGTGGTTGAATGCAATACGGCGTACAGACTAGACGGAGACTATCATAAATAATGCTTGTGTTTGCAGTGCACACTTCATATCAGGTAAAATAATCTATGCATATTTACTGTTGTGTTGGTTTTATCTATTACAAATCAGCAAGTTTCTGTTTTATAGGTGAAAAGTCGCCAACCGCGCTATTGTTTAGCTTAAATGTTAAACAAACATACAGCGATAGATGTGTATGCCATCGTTTGAATAGTCTCTTAAAATAATCAATAGTTAGCCCAGCGATAGGTAACATAAGACTGAAGTAAAAAGTAATTCATATGTTGTCTAGGAAATATCTAAAACCTTAAAATCGCAAGAGTTTATTTACAAAAATACGTGTCACGGTCCCGCGGTCCTGACAGTGTTTGCATCCATGTTTAATAAATCCCTCCTAAAACGTGCTATCTTAAGCTTGTCAGCATTGCCTCTGCGGCTCTTTTTGCCTCCAGCTAAGCCCCGCCCACACAAATACGTCACAATGTTTACCAACTGTAAAAGGGTCTATACCCTGGCTGCGTCTGAAACCGCATACTGTACAGCACGTACTGAATGAGAGTACCTACTTACAGTATGAATCCTGGTAATATAAATACCATTCAGACATACTACATCCGCCATGTTGATACGTCACATATGTCGTCATTACATCATGTCATACCAGTGCGAATACAGCCTCATTGTCGTTTCTGACATTTCCTAATATGACGACGCCTCTTCTTCAGTGGATAACTCCACTCCCGGGGCATCATGGGATAGAGAAGTGTCAGTCATATGCACACTGCAAAATCTAACCGGAAGTTGTAGGTCATCCAGGTACATTTCGCATACTGTTTTTTTAATACTATGTATTCGGACATACTACTCACCTCGCCTACTGTTTTTTGCCCAAAATATGGTATGGAAGAAGGCGGTTTCGGACGCAGCACCTGTATAGTGTGTCATGGCCCTACCTTCCTGTAATAGTCTTTGTCCTTTGTGGCAGGATTATAACAGGAAAAAAACAGAAAAAGATCTGCATACTGTAAAAAGTCCCTTTTATTTCAAAAGTTAAAAAAGCTAAGTTTCGGTCGAAGACCTTCGTCTGGCAAACCAGTGTTTCCCAGACGAAGGTCTTCGACTGAAACTTTGCTTTCTTAACTTTTGAAATAAAAGGGACTTTTTACAGTGTGCAGAACTTTTTCTGTTTTTTTTATTCATCTTTTGATCTTGCACCTGGTCAAGACTTTTTTGGATGTGCGTATCCTGTTTTCTCTTCAGGATTATAACAGGCCCAAATCTTTTTTGAGGTAGCACAAGGCCTTTGTTTATACTGTAGCTGTTTCTCAATGTCAAGGATACTTCCTTGGCAGGACTGGTCCTTACAAGTCACTTCCTTCAGAGGCCATGCGATGCTCCTCTTTAGCATTCAGTGTTTCCCACAGAATTTTGAGAGACTGTGGCGGTGATGACGTGACACGCCTATTAGCATATATGTGACGTCATATATTAAATTTAGAAAAATTAGAGAATACACTGTTGCTATGTTACGACTATAGAACACGTGCACAAGCATACTGTATCATAGGGGAGGGAGAGAGCTTGCACACAGACTCAGACCAAGATAACGGGTATGTGTGGGAAACACTACTGCTAACCTTTCGTTAAGTCATGATGAACTCGATCAGGTGTCTTCTCTGTCAGTAACAGCCGTGACTGTTGACGTTTGCGCAAAAAAGAAAGTACACGGAGGAACGCGGAGTTAAACATTGAGAATCACCTCCTGTGTGCTTCCTTGTCTTATTTCCTTACCCTGACCCCCGTCTCCTCGTTAATTATCTTATTATTGTTTCATGATTGCCCTCTTGATTTGCTCATTATTTAATGCCCTTTTGTTTGCTTGTGCCGGTTAGTTTTGTACTCTGTGCCAAGTAAGTCCTAGTGTTTAAGTCTAATCTAAGTCTAGTTAAGTCATTGTCAAGTTTATTGTTTGTTTTACCTAGTCTGTTTATTGTTGTTTACTGGTTCCGTGTTGTTTTTACTTCTTGCGGGTCTTTTTTCTTTTACATGTTTTTCTATTTAAATAGTGTTGTGTTTCATCAGTCTGGTCCTGTATTCTGTGTTCCCTGAGAATCATGACATAGTGTGCTTCTACTTGTGCCACACACACACGCTATGATTAAATTGTGAAGTCTAGTGCTGTCGCACTAGTGCCCGTGCACGTGTTCTGAAGTCTGTGTAACAACAACAACAGTGTATTCTCTTATATTTCTGAATTTGCACCGAATTATCTGCGCTATATCACTCGCATTTAAAATAAAAAAATGGCTCAAAACACAACAACAATTATGATTATTAATTATAATTAAGAGCAACAGCAGTAAAGCTACAATGTAAATGTATGGTGATTTTGTCAGACAATGTTGCATATCTAAATCAGGATTTTAGCAGCAGTTAAAGGAACAGCTGGTTGGATTAAACACGAGGTGTAATGGGTCGTGTTTAGTCACTATTTTATAGGCTACTCGTTTTATGTCTGACAACAGAACAGATAATATGTAAAATAGCATTGAGTTGTGTTAAAATGCAATATAATGTGATAGATCAAAGAGTAGAAGTGAAACTGTTCATTTTTCTGTTAAGCCACTACTTTGCACTGGAATTTTACATTGTAATTGGGACAGGATTTGAAAAACTTTTTAAAAAGCGGCTGTTATCTGGGGGTAAGATGGGAGAGTAGAGCATGGAGAAAAGGTGGCAATTGCATCAAGGGGAGTTACATTAAGTAAATAAGTACAACACACACACACAGATTGGCAAGTTGGATAGTGATGCCAAGAGTAGCAGCTAAAGTGGCACCAGAATTCCCTGAATCACAGTATGATCCGATAGATGACAGTGCAGGTTAACTTCCTTATAAGTTTGAGCCGTTAGACCATCATGTGCATACAGGAGAACGTGAATATGAACCTAATGAAGCGTATATAGTAGTAATAACTATAAAAAATAACTATTCAAAGTTTATCTTGCATATAAATGCTGACGTATTGAAAACACTTATAATACTAAACAGTGTATTAATACAAACTAACCTGTATGGTGTCTTTAAAAGATGAAGATAAGTGGAACTGGATTGCACTCAATACCAATTAGGGATGCACCGAATATTCGGCCACCGAAAATTTTCGGCCGAAAATAGCCCAAAAGAGCATTTTCGGCTTTCGGCCGAAAGACTTTTATCACCGAAACAATACGGCCGAAATGTTGTGATGACGCAAACAGAAACCGCGCCCTGCACGTGCTTGTCTGAAGCAACATGTATGCGGCGTGGATGTATTTAACCGCAAAAAGGCGCTAAAGTACGCACAGAGGCACATGCGGTTGTGTCCGGTCCAGACGTGATCATCACAGTGAGTACGCCCTTCATAGATCAGAACTCTTGATGTGTAAACTTTAGAGAGAGTCGCGCAAATGTGTCTCATACTGTATAGTCCATTAACATACATGTGCCGAATAAAGCAATGAAAAACGTAACGTTTTTATGCTGCGCTGTTTGGGATTCGCCTTCGTTCTCTGTGTGCGCGCGCGTTTAAGTGCCCTCAATAGTGCACACACGAGTGAGACGCAAACAAGCGAACGTAAAATCTTTCTGTTATTGACAGGGCACATATAAACAAAATTGTCTCCAAAGTATTCTTTTTCTAATAAAAACATTTGTTTATGTCTTAAGTGTATGTATAGATTACAGTCATAAACCAGTCTCTGCTTATTTAAAGAGACACCTCAATTACTTAAGTCTAACAAAGAGACAAATAGCTCTAAAAATAATAATATATTTAATTTATACATTAAAGACAGTGTTATGACTCATTTAATTCGATTTCTGTACTTAATGTTAATGTTAGCCCTTATTAATGTGCAGCTTTGTTCTTTTTTATAAATGTTTGTAATTTCTTTATTTGTTATTAGATTTTCCCCACCCCCTTTTTGCTGATCTGAAAAATAATCCGATCCGTGCCTCAAAAACTGTAATGTGATCTGAACCGTGAGTTTTGTGATCTGTCACACACCCCTAGTAAAGGTAGTACACAGTGATAGCCATAAATGCATTTGTACTAATAATTGGCATAATAATTTATTTCGGTGTTTCGGTTTCGGTTTTTCGGCCTTGGTTTCCTCATTTTCGGTTTTCGGTTTCGGCCAAGAATTTTCATTTCGGTGCATCCCTAATACCAATTCACAAAACTGTCTGGTAAAGAAATGTTCCTTACAAGCATATTTTCTGTGTATGTTTGTAGGCCACCACAAACCAGCAGCATGCACCCAAACTTCACGTTGTGACATGGCTTTAACTTAACTTTTCAAACAGGATAAACAATATGGCCTCAATAAATGCAAAAAAAGCTAGTTTCCACTTTGTAATATCATTTGTGACCGCTATTATTGTTTTAAGTGATTTGCAACACATATACAACTTTTAGCGCATCATAACATCATTAATGACCTTCATCACCCTTTAAGAAGTTTCTTGCAATACAGTCCATTTTAAATCCCCCCACAGGACCTCAATAGGTTTTAGGATCTGGGATTTTCACTTTGCCAGTTTGCAGCCAGTCCTTGGTGGATTTGTTATGTTTTGGGTCATTGTCATGTTCCAAGGTCCAGTTCCACTTCAGGTAAAACATTTTTGACAGGTGGTCTCACTTGTTCTTCAAGCAACTTCTGATACAATGTAGAATTTACTTTAGATTTTATCGTGTTAAAGGGCAGCTCATCTAAGGACGTTCAGTGTCATCGCTTATTTTGTGTCGCTTACTGGAGTGAAACTCGATGAATTTTTCTAACAGTATGATTCCAGACACACCAGACAGGATACTTTTTTTCCCAGTACAAATGTCACATGTTTCGGATCCAGCATATTCAGCTTGTGGTTTAGTCCTCAGTTTCTCCACCACTTCACTCAGCACCGCGTTTTTACCTAAAACAGGTCTTGTGGTGAAGGTCTGTCTGCATTGAGGGAACCTGTAGACTTTAATGTCATCATTCTGATCCCAGCAGCCTGTAATACAGCTCGTACAATAAGTTCTTTATGAGCTTTGAACCTAATAGTTGTGTTACATATCTTCATTTGTGTTCTGAAGATGAATGAAGGTGTTATGGGTGTGGAATGGTATGAGGGAGAGTAATTAATGACAACATTTACATTTTGTAGTGAACTAACTCTTTAAAAGATGTAGTCTGTCAATCAGACTGATTCTGTGAAACACCTGAAGTGAGTGGTTACACTGAAGTCTTAAGGTGAAAACAGAAATACCCTTTCCAGTGGCGGCTTTTCCATCATATATGTGGCTTGTCATGTCAAAATACGTGTTCTGTGCGTCATGTGAACCTATGTGCATCGCATCACATAAGGGTTTATGATAAAAGAGACACTTGCGTTTACTAAATACTCACTTAATATAATTTGTAATCAGATTTAAGTGTGTTACAGTCCCGTTTTGTCAGCCTGCCTGTTTTCCTTTGTTTTCCCAGTTATCTCTCTAAGAACTCAATTTCCCATCATCCTCCACTCTCCCTCACTTGATCATCATCTTCAATCCTCTTCACCTGACCAGTCATCACACTCATCACTCCATTGTGTATATATACCCTGTTGTTTTTTAGTCATTGTCCTTTCTCGTTTAAGTTGCGTTATTGTGATGTAGATTTATTGTTTATTTCATAGGGAATGTATATTGAAGTTCTTGTTTATATTTATCCTCATCTTCTTCGTCATCATCCACCACTAAACCGTAACAGAACAGACCTTATAAAATTGATTCTCCAGAGGACTACTTGCTTCTTCACCTTCAGCAAAATGGATTGCCTCTGGAGGAATATGTAGCTGAGATCATGGAGTTGGCTCATCTGGAAAGCTCGGGTGATGCCATCCCTAATGCGTGTTTTAAGGTGGGGCTGGATGATCATATATTCATGATGATTTCTCCCCATCTATGCAATTTATCTCTTAAGCGCTCATTCTCCTGGCTTCCCTGAACTCAGCCCAGCACTCACTGTCTACCCCAAACTTAGCCCAGCACCCTCAGAACTGGATCCTGAAGTCGTTGTGGCAGCTGTGATTACGCTGGCCACGGTATATATCTTCTTCACCTGACAGTCATCACCCTCATCACTCCATTGTATATATATTGTATATGAGGAAAATAAGTATTTATGCAGTAAATCATGGGGGGGTCTGAAATTGTCCAAAAGCATGATAATACCACCCCCATGCTTCACAGTAGGGATGGTGTTCTTGGGATGGTACTCATCATTCTTCTTCCTTCAAACACGTTTAGTGGAATTATGACCAAAAAGTTCTATTTTGGTCTCATCTGACCACATGACTTTCTCCCATGTCTCCTCTGGATCATCCAAATGGTCATTGGCAAACTTAAGACGGGCCTGGACATATGCTGGTTTAAGCAGGGGAACCTTCAGTGCCATGCATGATTTCAAACCATGAGTGTATTACCAACAGTAAACTTGGAAATGGTGGTCTCAGCTCTTTTCAGGTCATTGACCAGCTCCTCCCATGTAGTTCTGGGCTGATTTCTCACCTTAGGATCATTGAGACCCCACAAGGTGAGATCTTGCATGGAGCCCCAGTCCGAGGGAGATTAACAGTCATGTTTAGCTTCTTCCATTTTCTAATGATTGCTCCAACAGTGGACCTTTTTTTACCAAGCAGCTTGGCAATTTCCCCGTTGCCCTTTCCAGTACAATTTTGTCTCTGTCTTTGGAAAGCTCTTTGGTCTTGGCCATGTTAGTAGTTGGATTCTTACTGATTGTATGGGGTGGACAGGTGTCTTTATGCAGCTAACAGGTGCATCTAATTTAGGATAATAAATGGAGTGGAGGTGGACATTTTAAAGCCAGACTAACAGGTCTTTGAGGGTCAGAATTCTTGTTTAAATAAGCCCAAAAGACATAAAACAAAATAGCTAACGGAATAAAATAGAATAAATGAAAACATGTAAAACCTATTAAAACTCAAATTTACATAAAATCACAATATACTGTATAAGATGAGCGGTACAACATGTTTCTTGTGTGACATTGTCACACTTGAACACATATTTTGCCATTTCTATCACTAGAAACAGGGTGCAAAAGGTCATAAATTACTTAATTTTGCACGTTTTCTATGCAAAAACTGTAGTAACATAAAAACTTGGTGAACATAAAAAATTAAAAGCCCATATGTCATGAACCTTTTATTGTGGTTTTAACAGTGTTTACTGCTGTTTTTTACTGTATGTTTATGAAAGGTTATAATGTTAATGTTACTGTGTGCTGAGTCTAATGTCCTTATAGATCAGTTGTGTCCCTTTAATACACACTGCTATCACTTTTGTGTTTGTGTTTAATCGATTGTCCTTATAAATCAGTTGTGTCCCTTTAATACACACTGCCATCACTTTTGTGTTTGTGTTTAATCTATTGTCCTTATAACTCAGTTGTGTCCCTTTAATACACACTGCCATCACTTTTGTGTTTGTGTTTAATCTATTGGCCTTATAACTCAGTTGTGTCCCTTTAATACACACTGCCATCACTTTTGTGTTTGTGTTTAATCATTTGTCCTTATAAATCAGTTGTGTCCCTTTAATGCACACTCCCATCACTTTTGTGTTTGTGTTTAATCATTTGTCCTTATAACTCAGTTGTGTCCCTTTAATACACACTGCCATCACTTTTGTGTTTGTGTTTAATCATTTGTCCTTATAAATCAGTTGTGTCCCTTTAATGCACACTCCCATCACTTTTGTGTTTGTGTTTAATCATTTGTCCTTGTAAATCAGTTGTGTCCCTTTAATGCACACTGCCATCACTTTTGTGTTTGTGTTAAGCTATGTCCCATTAATTCACGTTGGACCCTGTAATACACTTTAAAGTCATGTGTGTGTGTGTTCATAATCACTGTCCTCATAATAACGTTTGTCATGGGTGGGGCTTCCATCTAATTATCAAATGTCCTCATAAATTAGTATTTTGTCTGGTTGCTATATTATACATTGTGTTGTGTGTAAACAAACTTTGAAGTGAAATCTGTGTTGTATGGCTCAAAATAAAATTTTTGATATCCTCCACATCACTGTAGAGCAAGTGGAAAGGGGTGTCCCCCTAATTCAGCAAAAAACTGGTTTGGGCTGAAGTGTCCTTGTAAATCACAAAAACCAGTATGTGTGTGTGTGTGTGTGTGTGTGTGTGTGTGTGTGTGTGTGTGTATATACAGTCAAACCTGAAATTATCAAAAAATGACACAGGCTTCTCCCAAAAGATAATAAGACGATGTACAAGAGGCATTGTTGTGGAAAAAATTATTACTCATCTTTTATTTAGCATCAAACACGACATATGCTGGTCTTGCTGGTAAGCTGTTTTTTTTCAGCAGGGCATGTACTGTTTGTTTGTGGACAATCATGACAAAGGAGCTCACTGAGGACCTGCGGCTGCGCTTTGTGGCTGCTCATAAGTCAGGAAAGTGCTATAAGACCATATCTAAATGTTTTGAAGTTTTAGTGGCTACAGTGCAAAGTATTATTAAAAATACAAGACGTTCCGGACTGTGAAAAATCTCAGAGAACGTGGTCAAAAGTGACACCTGTGCTGGCCAGGAGGATAGTGAGAGAGGTAAAAAAAGAATCCAAGGATCACCACCAAGGCCATCCTGATGAATCTGGGCTCTGATGATGGCAAAAGTGACACCTGTGCTGGCCAGGAGGATGAGAGAGGTAAAAAAAAGAATCCAAGGATCACCACCAAGGCCATCCTGATAAATCTGGGCTCTGATGATGGCAACATCTCAAGGCAGAAAGTCCAACGGACACTGCACCCCATTGGGTTCCATGGACACAGACCAAGGAGGACAACACTTTTCCAGATAAAGCACACAAAAGCCTGCTTGGCCTTTGCAATCTGGACAAAGAGACTTCTGGTCTTCTGTTTTATGGTCAGATGAAACAAAAATGTAAATTTTTGCCCACAACGATGTAGCTTTCATTTGATGTAAAAAAGGAGAACTATCCCCACTGTCAAACATGGTGGTGGGAACCTAAAGTTTTGGGGGTGTTTTTCAGCTGATGAATCAGGGAACCTAATCACAGTAAATGGCCATGAAAAAGGAGCAAACATCAAATTTCTCAACAACAACATCAGGCAGTCTGCAGAAAAACTTGACATTGGGCACCAGTGGACATTTCAGCATCACAACGACCCAAAACACACAGCAAAAGTGTTGAAAAAATGGTCCTAACTTAAATCCAATTGAGAATCTGTGGAGGGAGCTAAAAATCAGGGTGATGGCAAGACCTCCAACCTGAAAGAGGTGGAGCTTATTGCTAAAGATGAATAGGCAAAAATACCAGTAGAGACATTCAAAAAGCTGGTCAGCAATTATAGGAAGTGTTTACCTGCTAAAAAAACAATAGACACCCATCACAGAAATTCTATTGGTTTTATTGGGAATTTTATTGGTTCTAATGGAATATGGCCCAAAACACAATACAGTGCTGGTCTTTGTTGTCTCTAATGGTATGTATTGGTTCCATGTATTGGTTCTAATGGAAAATGTATTGGTTCTAATGGAATATGGCCCAAAACACACTACAGTGTAGTGGTTTTAATGGTAAAAGCTAATGGTTCCTATTGGTATTTTGATGGAAACCATTAATATTTTCTGTAATGGTTTTATTTATTTTTTTCAGCAGGGTTGATTGCTGCAATAGCCAATAGCCAATAAAGGCTTTTCTATTCTGAATAATTTTGAACATGCCACTTTTTGTTCAAATGTAAATAAAAGACGAGTAGGCTAATAACTGTTTCCACAGTGATGCCTCTTGGACATCGTCTTTTTTTGGGAGAATTGTCCGTTCCAGGCAAAAACGACAACAAAACTTGCTGGTTGAATAAACTTTTGCCAGGGGTATGAATAATTTCAGGCTTGACTGTGTATATACCCTATTTTCTCCATGTTCTGCTGTTTTGCTAGTTTCAGATGTGCCAACATTTGCCTCAGTACATTCAGATTAGATAACATAACCTAAGATGATAGTGTCATATGAGTTTGTTTTTAAATGTGGATGGTGTTTTTTGGGGGGAAATTCGAGTTTGTAAAGATTTTCTGATGTCTGTTTACAATTTTCTCTGTAAAACAATTTTAAAAACTTTTGTTTTAACATTTGACTTAATATAAGGAAAATCTCAAACGTTTACTTAAACAATTTTTTTCTTAAATATAGAAAACTTTCTAGAACAAAATATTGTAATTTATTAATGGTAACGTTAATCCACTGTTAACATTTCTTTTCCCAGTATTTTCGAATTCAGTCAGTGACGAATCTGCCGCTGCTGTTTCACACACCCACACCCACACACCACCTGGCAGCAGAAACACACGTGCAAGTGCAGCGCTGTGTCTACTTCCACAATTGAGTGTTGCGTTTCGATAATATTTTACACAGTGGATACGAAGGTAAGATAATATGAAACAATATCACATAAAATAGATCGTCTAATTCTACATATAACGTTAATGCTTGAACGGTGGTTTCATAAATCATTACATTTTGGCTATGTGCATCGTTATTAGTTTAGATTAAACGTATATTGCTTTGTTTATCAGCGATTTTCAGACAATAAAAAGGCATTTATTGTTGTGCTCATTTGTTGCTTTATTTCAACTTTATACCGACTAATTACACGTGCTTTTTTGCCTCTCTGGCTACAGGTGGATATTAACCACTCATCAATCAGAAAACATCGTGCCTAGACAACGACGATACGACGAGAACAACCACAGCCTTTAGTATGTCACATCTCATACATGCAAACTTAGCTTGAGGTTAGGAGTGGGCTAAAATGGCATATGTTATGCAAAAGTTTACATGCCACTCATGTGGTATGCACCTGAAAAGCATAAAAAGTTATGTTGATCATCAGATTTTGCATAGACATGAAGCAAATATACATTTTCCATGTTGCTTTTCAGACTGCAGACAAAAATTTATTAAGTACACTGCTTTAAAAGCTCATGTCTATCGTTCCCACAACAGCCATGATTTACAGTTAGATCACACACAAAGGTCATTTGTATGTGATGATGTAAATTGTAAGAAGCAATGCACAGATCTAAGAGATCTTATTGCACACCTTAAGCTACATTTGAGTAAGCATGAGTTAGTACATTGCCCATTCACCAATTGCAACAAGGCATTTAAAGTGAAGTCGTCATTTACATCCCATGTTTCAAGAACACATAAACATGACACTGATGCCAATTCTAGATTCACACACTCTGAGCCACCTGTGTCTTCTCAAATTGATCTCAATCAAACTGAAATTGACCAAAGTGAAAATCAGTCTCATGTTACTGATATTAGGTCTTTGTACATGAGAAATCTTTCCCTGTTTTTCATGCAACTCCAGGCAAAATATCTTGTTCCATCATCAACAACTCAAATGATTGCTGCAGAGATAAATGGTTTGAATGACATTTGTCATCAATACACAAAAGACAAGATTAAAGAGACACTAAGAGTAAATACGAACATGTCAGAAACTGAGATTCATTCAGTTTTTCAGAGTCTTCAGGAAACTGATTTGCATGCTGCATGTAGCGGTCATCTTTCGACTGAATATACCAGAAGGCAGTATTTTCAGAAGAACTTTGCCTATGTGCAGCCACAAAATGTTTACTTGGGCACCAATCAACATAGAAAAGACTGTTATGCACAATACATACCCCTAACTGAGACTTTAAGAGCTATTCTAAAAGATCCTGTTGTGTGGCAAGAGTGTGTTAAGTCTCAGAATTGTCCAGTTTCTGATGGCATCTTATTGGATGTTTCTGATGGCTCAGTCTTTAAATCCAACAAGTTTTTTCTGCAAGCAGGTGACATAATCTTAAAACTGATCTTGTATCAGGACGCTTTTGAAGTGGTCAACCCACTTGGGTCATCAAGAAAAAAACATAAGCTGGTTGGAGTATACTTCACACTTGCTGACTTTGAGCCATTCCATCGTTCCAGTATTGACCATATGCAGTTAGTACTGTTGTGCAAAGAGATAGACTTCAAATACTTTGGTCAGGACACAGTGTTTTCTGGAATGTTGTCAGACCTGAAACAGCTCGAAGAACATGGAATTGTTACCACATCTGGTCATGTGGTTCGAGCAACACTATTATCTATTGTAGGTGACAATTTGGGGTCACACTGCATTGGTGGCTACACACAGAATTTCAGCACTTCCAAATACTTCTGCAGGTACTGTGAGATACAAAGAGACCAACTTGAGAATGTAAGTCAGTGTTTTCCTGTACGAACAGTTGATACCTACAAAGAAGCAGTTCAGTTATTGCAGCAAAGTAATGTTGATGAAGTTAAAGGGATATACTGTTTTTGGGTAAACTAACCCTTTAAAGTGTAATTGCAACAACATTATGATTGTCTCATAAACCAGACACATAAGGCAATTTTATGCAAAGCATATTGACTGATATGAATGTGTCTGTGTTGTTTTGGTTCATCCTCAGCGATGGGAATGTTGAATGATTCCTCCTCACAAGCTACTACTCTAATTGAGGAGTCAAGCACTGGTGAAGATTCATTTGTTAGTGACATTGATGATTATGTCACCAGCAATAACTCAACACTAAAAACCACTCCTGCAAGGAGCTCAGCTTTGGTCATGTCAAAGAGCAGTCAAGCATCACCCATTATGCCAAGTCCAGCCTCACCCAGTGTTTCAAGTCCAGCCTCACCCAGTGTTTCAAGTCCAGCCTCACCCAGTGTTTCAAATCAAGCCTCACCCAGTGTGTCATGTCGAGAATCATTTTCTGCATCAGAGAGTGGGTCCTCCCCTTTAGTCAGGGAAAATAATAGCTGGCATTACAGTTTTCACATACCCTGGAGTAAGTTGGCCCCAAGTGCAAGACAACTATTAGAAAATGACCAGAGGCCATCTGCAGCAGAAAGAAGGGAGATTGTCAGGGTTGTGGTGGGTGAAGTTCTAAGCGTGTGCAAGAAGCCAGGCAAGCGGCACATTGCGGAAATTGCAAGGCAAATGGTGATTCGATACCCAAAATCATTCCGAGATGAAATCGAGGGCCAGGTTGTTGGCACTGGTTATGACTCCCTTGTCAAACAATTAATGTCTCGTATTGATAATTTTAGAAGACTTCAAACTCCCACCAATAAAAGGGTATCTGAAAGTGGCAGGCCTGAGAACGTAAAGAAAGGGCGTAAAGATGCTTATGGCTGCATTAACCCTGACCCAGAGCTTCCAAGTAGTGAAACAAAACAATTGCAAGATCAAAAACAAGAAGAGCTAATCAACATGTTCAAAAACAAAGATAAAGATGAAAAGAGAGTTGAAAAACTGATGGTGGAGACGTTTCCCTCACAGAGAAGAGACTTATTATCAGGACTGAAGGAGACCAAAGAGATCTTTAAGGTGTGGCCTTTCCTCTACCAGGAAATTGGAACGAGGCTTCATTTCAGAGAACTAACAGGCATCCAGATTGATGACACCTTTGAAGAGTCCACAGGTTCCAAGATCCGGAGAATCCTGCGGTACTTTCAGTTCGTCCAAACTGATCCATCAAGCAGAGTTGGCACTGTTCTTAACCAAACTCTGGAAGGAGGTGATGACACTTGTGCAGCTGTTCAGATGCTGCTAGCTCATTTCAAAGAGCAACAAGAGAAAATGTTTGTAATTGTCGATGACACTGCCATTGCAAGCGATGTTGACACCACAAAGCTTCCATGGAACCCCTGCATTGTGGTTTGTGGTAGGTTGTGCAAGTAACTCTTGCTGATTCAATTACTTATTTTAAAATTGTTTATAGAAGTAACAGGTCAAGAAAGTGTACTGTAATATGCTTAAATGTCTTGAGCTAAAGAAATCATGTAATATATTTTTTGCCAGTTTTCATTGTTTACATTTGCACAGATTTTTGTTTTGCAGTATATATATACAAAATATGGGGCTGTTCAAGAATGAAGCAAACATAATGTTATTGGGTCCACATACCTGAAGCAAGATATTCACTGGCCATTTTTACAGGAAACAACCCACTTACTGCCAAGATGTTCATGGTTGCAGTGGACCAGTTCATAGTCAACGGTCAGGTTCCCAGCTTCAACAAAGCATTCCAGATGATGTTCTGCTCATATTACCTGCACAACATTGACTATCCAGTAGAAATTGCAGCTACGCTGGAGTTCTTACAGAGGTATCTATTCATTATGCATTACACATTGAAAATGTACACAGGATTCATTGCCTTGCTCCAATCAGTTCTATCATTTATCTTGAAGTGAAACTTGATCTTGTTTTTTATTTGGATAATTGTCGTCTTAAAGGGTTAGTTCACCCACAAATGAAGATTCTGTCATCATTATTCCCCTCATGTCGTTCCAACCCTATAACACTTTTGTTCATCTTTGCAACACAAATGAAGATCTTTTTGATGAAGAAGATGAATGAAAGGCTTACGGGATTGGAACGACATGAGGGTGAGTAATTACTGACAGAATTTTCATTTTTGGATGAACTATCCCTAGATGTGTAAGCAGAGCATGATCGCACAGTTAAAAAGAAACCTTTAACAGTCTTTAGACAGATCTTAAACACAAATAAGCACAGGGCCATTTAAAAACTGCTACCTATCGGAATCAAGTCAAAATGGTCTTGGATGTTAGACCAGCAGTCCACTCTTGCCGAGTCCAGACCTGCATCTACAACGCAAATGACATGTTAATATTACACCCGTTACATCAAATATTATGCGGTTCACCCACGGGTTCATCTGCCCTTCTGTCTGAAAACAGATGAAACACAGTCTCACCGTTTTTATTACCAACGTCCTTCTCTTTCCACAAGAATAATGTAAGTTTCCCTCCAAACAGATTAATGTAGACTATTAGGTTAATCAGGGTACCCGCGGAGTCTTAAAAGTCTTGAAAAAGTATTGAATTTCATTTTCCCATATTAAGGCCTTAAAAGGTATTGAATTTCACCTCAAATCTTGAATTTTTCACGGAGGTCTTGATTTTGCAAATGATCAATAGATTTGTATGCTGTTAATTCAGACACAAAACTCGTGTGCACAAAAACCACGCGCGAGCGACAGGTACGAGCGCAGAACACTATCCATGTTTGGAAAAGCATCTTAGCGAGCGCGCAGAACACTATTCGCGCGCAGGAAAGCATTCTCGCGTGTTCACAGAACACTATTCGCGCGCTGAAAAACGTCCTCCCGAGAGCGCACCTCTGTTCAAAGCGCACAAATGCAGTCAAGCGAGCAAAGTAAAAAGTTAAGTGAAAAGGCTGGGATGATAAAGTAAAGGCTGGGATGAGCGCTCGTTCGACTCTCTCTATGCGCTCGCAGCTGCACAACACGCACTTGCTCGATCAAGTTGACTTTGGGACTGTGGGGGCGGACAATGACGTGAATCCTCGCACCTGTGATCGGTTGTTTGATTTAATCAGTGACACACACAATCTTCTGTTCCACAATCCGTCTCTAGTAAATCTAGGTAGAAAAGACATGTTTTAATATGATCATTATGTCGGAGAAGGTCATTTATATGTTAAACAATAAGTCTTGTGTGATCCATGCAATAATAAGCTGCAACAATAACGCAAATTTGAAAGCTTTTATATATTTTGTTTACTGTTTAAATAGATGATATCAACTTGCAATACATACTATAGGCTACATATTTACAATGTCACACTAAGTTAGCATTAGAAAACTTTAGTATGGTCCAGTATAAAGATTAACAGAAAAGATTGACAGAAATATATCTATATATGAGCTTGTGTCCAGTTTTTTGTTTGGTGCAGTGAACAGATCTCTTGTCTTTTTAGGGTCAAAATAGCATTACATTTTAATTTGTTGTTGTGTTTGAGGGGTTTTGTTTCATTTGCCATAATATGGTTAATTTTGTTTGTCAGTATTGTTCTGGTTCGGAGCATTACTGATGAGTGGTATTAGATGTTGTTATTATCTTAACTATATTAAACAGCAAAAAAATGTATACCTTAAAATTGGTGTTATTGTTTGGTTTGCAGCTTATTTCATGGATCAAACAAGACTATTGTTTTAACATAAATTACCTTATCCGACATAATGGTCATATTAAAACGTGGCGGGCTGCACAAGATAAAGAGGCGGGCCGCATGTGGCCCCTGGCCCTCCAGTTGCCCATCCCTGATTTAGGGATTTTCAAATTTACAATAAATGTACATTTAAATTTATTAAATCTATTTGATTGTTGGTTTTGATTGATGGGTAAAGATAATAGGCCGTTTGGGCCTTGGACTCAGCCTTTCAGAGGCATGTTGTCATGAATGTTCAAACACTTGTAAATAGTAATTATTTGAGTTATATTACGTTATTTAAAATGATTTATTCTACTCGAATGGGTGCGATGTAGGTATTAAATTTCATTTGAAGTGGTATTAAAAAGGTCTTAAAAAGCCTTGAATTTAGGTTTGACAATCCTGGGGGTACCCTGTTAATGTCTTGCAGGCCCATATAAGTAGTATTCAGTATTTAGCCTATATTTTGTTTTTGGACAAATATCTTATCATTTAATGTGAAACTTTGAGAGTGTTAATCTGAAGCACAGAAGATTGACAACTGAGCGGTCAGCAGTGCGCTGCGTTTATAGCCTATATTTTGAATAACTAATGGCCTGATAAGTTGATGATATGAGTATAGTGATTCCAAATGAATGTCCAAAAAACTCTTAATATGTTAAGTCAAAAGTAAAATGTCTTTTCTCGCAGCCCTGTGCTGCGTCTGTGTATATGCGCCGTGAACAGCATACGCGTGATGATGACCTTGCACCATAAATTAAGCAGCCAGTACAACAGTGCGACGGGCTTATGTCTCGCGATGCACCATCTGTGCGGTACAAAGATTGGGCTCATTTAATGTGATTAATGAGTGATGATCTTTCTTTGCGTGACAGAGTGAGCAGAGCCGCACGTGCACCCTTTCTGCCTTTAAACTGTCTCTCTGCTCTCTACCTCGCGCATATTACTCAAAACAAAACTGACACGATGGCGAAAGTTCGAAAGACCAAATCATATCCAGGGAGGTAATGTATTTTGTGTTGTTACAGTAACATTTTGTTTACAGTTTTGTTCTGCTATCCCTGGATTAGCACACAGCGCGTCCAATTTTGTGAAATGACTCCTTTGAACTGATTCAATTGAATGAACGGTTGAAACAGATCTTTCCAACACTGAACTCACAAGACGTCACTCAGCACAATCAGTCACTCATAGCGCCTCAGAAATGAGAATGTAAATGTGTTTAGAAAGATTTTCCCTAAATAACAGTCTAAATTAAAAAACGTATATATTATGATAATAAAATAATTTTAGTTTTATTTAATAAAAATATAATAGCATTATCACACTTTATTTATTATTTTGTTTATTTTATACAAAATACACTAACGTGCAGTAATACTATTATTCTTTTTTTTATTGTTATATTTAATGGGTCATGCAATGTGCAATGTGAGCACTAGGGCTGTCAAAATGGCTGAACAAGTAAATTCGAAATTCGTCCTTGAAAAATAATAAAATTCGAATGCAAAGTTTTACGTTCGAATATGCATATTTTTTTTACATTTGACGAATATTCGAAATTCGAATTAAAATTTGACAGCCCTAGTGAGCACCAACCCGAATCCCCAGGTGCTATCATGAGAACAAGATGAGAAAACTTTTTTTATAACTTCTTGGAATTTGCACCATGTCATCAGATTTGTACAGTAAATCATTGATAAAATATATGCCAACCCAGGAGAATACATCAATATCTAACAAAGTATGTAAGATAAGTTCATTGCAATTTCAAAATTGTATGTTGATGTCCACGTTAGGGTTGTAACGGTATACCGGTATGACGGTATACCATGATATTAACATGCACGATTATCATACTGTAAACATTTGCTTAATACCGGTTTTGGAAAAAATTATAATAAAGGAAATCTCATCTGTGCTTCTGCGCATATTCATTTCACATGACTGCTAGACACCACTCATATAGCTTTTCTCTGTACAGCAGAGAAAATTTCATGGCCAAAGAACACAAAATCTAACCTCTATCCCCCGCTGAGAAAAAGTTAAAATCTGCATTATGGGAATACTTTGGGTATCCCAAAAATGAGCATGTGTTGTCCTTAAAGATGGATATCCAGTTTGCAAGAAATGTGGACGAAGAGTGGCTGCAAAAGGAGAAAATACGTCGAACATGTGCTACCATATCCGCAAACACATCCCTCTGTGCAGATAAATGTGTGTTTTGTTTATAATTTAAAGCAGTATTATTTCCGTGATGCAGAGGGAATCCCAAAATCCAGTCATGAAAACCGGCCATAAATAAGAAACGGATGTGTGTTTAATTTTCAGCCGATCTGTTTTCGGACACAAAGCTGTTATATAAATGCACCTGTCTTCAGAAAAGTCTTGATGGCATTTTCTTGTCGTTAAATCTCAGTATAATGCCTGATAAAGCGTTGTTTATATGCGCACATGTCTGTTTTGTTTACATGTGAATGCTGGGAACATCTCGCTCTCCGTCTCGTTCTCTTAAAACACTAAAGCACATTTAAGCGATTTATATTACAAGTCAATTTTAAGCTGATTATACATAGGCGAAATCTATAGAGAAATAACTTATTTCTTATTTTGTTCAAATGAGTGATGCAGCTTTATTTTCTTCTTTTTTTTTCAAAAGTTTTTCTTCATATATCTGTTTTCATTCATTTAAGGGTCATTATAGCTGATGATTATAATACTAATAATAAGTTTATAACATATACCGTGAAACTACAAACACGTGATAGTTTCTGAGACGATTATCATACCGCGAAAATTTCATACCGTTACAACCCTAGTCCACGTATTTTTGTTAAAGAAATTAGAGAGGCTGTCAGCTGCACAACATGTGCTCGCTCGATCTGAATGATTTTAAAGACTCTGGGGCGGGACAATGACTGGTGTCTTCACACCTTTGATTCTTATCTCTCGCTTGCAGTTTTCGTGTGTGCGACTTTTGGGTCATAATTGATGCCATAGTATTAGTTATCAGTCTGAATGCTTTGCACTTAACCCTCTGGGGTCTGACCATTTTGGGACACTGGCAGAGGTTGTGACATGTTCTTACATTTTTTTTAGTAAGTTTAAAACATAATGGCAAGTGTCTCATAACACTGCGTTCAGCACAATCTGGGCCACAATATTATGTGAGCTACATGTATGTACATGTTTGTATTTTTGAGAGAAAAATGTTTATGCCTGTTTTTTTTAAAAGCAAAATTTTTAAGTCATTGATATAAGTCCACAAACCCATACTAAACATGTTTTAACAAGACTTTTCTAAACAGAATCTAGTAGTCTAGAGTTTTTTCTTTAAAATGATGTGAATATCATTCTCCCTACTCATTCACATAAACCAATATATTGATTTAGAAATTTTAAGACAGTTTTTGTTTAGAAGGGCCGTATGCGAGAAGGATTGATTGACAGCTAGCAAACAATGAGCTGCATAATGAGGCAGGAATTTTGGGAACTACAGTAAAGAATGTGAGGACAAATGTATACATGTTTGTTTGAGGTTTATTAAGAAGTTAACAATACAATCAAAATAAAAATGAAGGTCAGTAGGACATTTTCAGTTTATTTGGAAACAGACCCTTTTCAAAAACTTAACTTGTAAAAACAAAGAAACTGATACACAACAGAGCTGTAAACTTCATGTGGCTCATGTTACCATATAACTTTGTCCAAAAAGTGTGAATGAATGTTTTTCCACTTCATAGTTTTGTACTGATGAGAGGGATGCAGACCTGTAAGAGAGTTATAAACAGCTGTTAGCATAAATTGTCCACAGAAATACCACATAAGCTTACATGCATAACTGATGGGTAAATATCACTGATAGCACTACATTCAGATAGCTGTTTTCAGGCGACTGTTTTAAGATGCCCATCGACTGATCGTCTAGCGCAGGAGTGGGGAACCCTGGGTCCTGAGGGCCACTGTCCTGCAGAGTTTAGTTCCAACCCTAATCAAACACACCTGAATTTCATTTCTAAGTGATCCTGAAGACTTAAATTAGATTTTTCAGGTGTGTTTAATTAGGGTTGGAACTAAACTCTGCAGGACAGTGGCCCTCCAGGACCAGGGTTCCCCACCCCTGGTCTAGCTACTGTTTTTAACAATGTTTTAATGCATTTTCTGTATGTGCATATGGACTTTAAAAACACATCGCATATGGCGTCCATGTGCACGAGTACTTGCGTCTCCGCATAAACAATGCAGCGCTCATAGAAAACGGTGTCGCATGTAAAGCGCAATGTAAACAGTATATGGAATCATATTACAACACACACTTAAAAGATCCTGCAGTGCAGCCTTACTAAAAGTTGCCATGAAGGATACGAAAGTGAATTACTGTGTTTAACACTGTACAGCATGTAACAGTTATCCGCCATTACGTGATTTCACGTGTCCTTGTTTGTAAACAATGCGAAAGTTTTTCAATCCGAAGCATGCAGTCTGCTGAGGTCGCTTATGTAGGCTGAACTGCACAAACCATAAGCATATTACATGATAGCAAATGTAAATGAGGACAAATGACTTACAGTTACTTCAGGAATATATCCTCATCCAGTGTGTCTTCAATTGTTCTTCTTCTACACTCTCAGGAATAAAGGTACAAATGTTGTCACTGGGACAGTACCCTTTCAAAAAGGTACACCTTTGTACCCAAAAAGTGCATATTAGTACTTTAAAGGTACATATTGTCAGTTCAAAAACACATATTTATACCTAAATGGTACATATTAGGACTTTTTTTAAAGTGTACTGTCCCAGTGACAGCTTTTTTTGACAGTGTAGGTAACGTTAAAGGTAAACGCTTCTCTTCCTCAATGTCCAGACATAAATGAAGATCTTCCTCACGTGTGTGTGTGTAAAGTCTTTAAATCTGATCAAACTTTATGCTTTGTTTGTTATTGTTTGAACTCTTTGTCTGTTCATTACCATGTGAACAGCGGGTACCGCCTGTGAGCGTGACCGCATAAGAGATAATGAGCTCAGCCAGGAAAAACTGTACTCTCTTTACTTCAATGCAGATTATATAAACAGGCAATATTTGTTTTTGATTATAATTAGCTTGTTTAAAAGTAGACATTTCAGGCTTTCTTTGGAAATGTGTATAATGTTTGTGTGGCGAGTATCTGCGGAGTTTCAATTGATTTTTGTAACGTGTTTTGAGAGACAGCTGGCGGAGACAGAAATGTCTGAATGCGCACCCTGTTTATTTTCTTTATTTGACAAAACACAAAGATTTTGTGTTAATGTACACAAATTAAGGAAGTTTCAAATTATGTCAAACACTTAAGTGTATGATTATTAATGATTTTTGGACCCCAGGGAGTTAATGGAAAAATTCTTTGTTCCAACAGATGCATCTTCAAAATTAACCCTGATCAAGGGACCAAAGTCACACGCAAAGAAAAGGGACGCCAGTACGCCATCAACCCGAGAGTGTTGAGCCTCATTTCCAAAATTGCAAATTTTGAGTGGACAGAGTAAATGGTATGACCCCCTCACAAAACGAACACAATCATCAGATAAATTTGTACATAAGTCAGTCCCAAATCATATCTTTTGTTAGTTTTGAGGGCAAATAAACACTGAAAGGTGGTCATGGTATCTCTTTATTTTTTATAAGTGACATAATTTGCTTTACATTTTAGAGAATGACTTATAATTCTGCCACATTTCTAAAATAGTTGTATAATTAATCTTACAGTTCTTATCTCTTCTTACAGATGTTCCTGTAATGTACCTGATGCTCTGAGATGTAAACAGTATGGATGTTATAGACAATGCAATGTTTCTTGATGCTCCTTGATGTTCCCTAGTTTGACCAGGAGTGAGTGTTAATGGCATGAGAGCTATATTTATTTTTTGTTCGTGTTCATTTGATCTACCTGTGTGTTCACCCAAAAATTTTAAATGCTGTCATCATTTACTCACCCTTTTGCTGATCCCATCAACTGTCTAGTTACCATCATTATTCAGAACATCATCTATTGTGTTCAGCAGAGGAAAGAAACGTGTACAGTTTTGAAACAACTTGAGGGCAAGTAAATGATGACAGCATTTTAAATTTTTTGGGTGAAGTAACCATTTATATCCAGAAGAAATTAATATAAGAATGCTTTATTTCTGCTGTCAAGGCTTTAACAAAAATGTTTAACAATAAATTGTTACTTCACTTTTATTTGTGTTATTCTCTTTTCTGAGGCATTGCATGTGCTTTTACTCTGACATCACACCATGACCGAAAGTTTCAATGTGGAGAGCAAAGCTGCAAGAGACAATGCATTGTTTAATGCAGTGATAAAAGTTAGCTAAATGTAAATCCAGAATTACAGACTTTAAATGTAAAAATACACTTAAATGTAAAACTAATAATATTTCCTTTAAAATGACAAGGACATATATTAAATTGGTAGTATGGCTCTAAATCTTTAATATAATGAGCAACATATTTAATTACACATTATTATTATTATTGTAATTTCACTCAACTTTGTATGTAATTGTGACGGTTGGAAAGAGGCAAAGCAGGCTGAGGATCCAAATGCAGTTTTAGAGAGAATTTAATGAATAAAAAGTGGTAACAAAACCATGGCAGATAAACACAGGAGATAAACACAGGAGTACATCCAACATTGACTGACAAACAGGAAATGAACTAACAGGGTATATATGTATGACAAGAACCAATCACAAGGCAGAGACAATGAATCACTAAGACAACAAACAAGAGGTAATGAGTGGAACAATGAATGTCCATGGTAACAAACAAGGGGGCGGAGCTACACTAATTAACACAGGGAGAATGGCATACATGAACACAACTCAAACACAGGTTGCACAAAGACATATGAATACACCAAAACACAAATGAACACAGGGACACAGGGGAATCACGTTACATAGCCCCCCCTCAAAGGGGCGGCTTCCAGACGCCCCCCAGAAAACCCCAAAGTCCAACAGTCTAGGTGGGCGGTGGCATGGAGGTGGACCCGGGGGAGGGATGGTGGGCCAGGGCCATGAAATCCCAGGGGCAGGGGCCAAGGCGGAGCCGCGGGCGGAGGCAGGGACCAAGGCGGAGCCGCGGGCGGAGGCAGGGACCAAGGCGGAGCCGCGGGCGGAGGCAGGGACCAAGGCGGAGCCGCGGGCGGAGACAGGGAGCCAGGGCGGAGCCGCAGGCAGAGCAGGCAGCCAGGGCAGAGCAGGAACCCAGGGCGGAGCCGGCAGAGCAGGAACCCAGGGCGGAGCCGGCAGAGCAGGAACCCAGGGCGGAGCCGGCAGAGCAGGAACCCAGGGCGGAGCCGGCAGAGCAGGAACCCAGGGCGGAGCCGGCAGAGCAGGAACCCAGGGTGGAGCCGGAGGCCAAAGGAGGACTGGATACCAGGGTGGTGCTGGTGGTATCAGGAACCTGGGTACAGGAGAACAGAGAGAGTCCCTCTGGGCCTGGTTAGACAGAGCAGTGAGTTCAACTATTGTCATCATGGACCAGGCAGTGAGGGCAAGGAACTTGGGGATAGCCATCGTGGGACAGACAGAGAGTTCTGTACTGGCCACAGTTCTGGTGACAATAGAAAGTCTCTGGAGCTTCGGGGTGGCCACACTAGCTGACCAATGTGGCACAGATGACTCAGTGGGCACAGATGACTCAGTGGGCACAGATGACTCAGTGGGCACAGATGACTCAGTGGGCACAGATGACTCACTCGGCTCAGGGGAATCAGGAGACTCACTCGGCTCAGGGGAATCAGGAGACTCACTCGGCTCAGGGGAATCAGGAGACTCACTCGGCTCAGGGGAATCAGGAGACTCACTCGGCTCAGGGGAATCAGGAGACTCACTCGGCTCAGGGGAATCAGGAGACTCACTCGGCTCAGGGGAATCAGGAGACTCACTCGGCTCAGGGGAATCAGGAGACTCACTCGGCTCAGGGGAATCAGGAGACTCACTCGGCTCAGGGGAATCAGGAGACTCACTCGGCTCAGGGGAATCAGAAGACTCACTCGGCTCAGAAGATTCAGGGGACTCGGGGAACTCAGAAGATTCAGGGGACTCGGGGAACTCAGGAGATTCACTCGGCTCGGAGGACTCAGGAGATTCACTCGGCTCGGAGGACTCAGGAGATTCACTCGGCTCGGAGGACTCAGGAGATTCACTCGGCTCGGAGGACTCAGGAGATTCACTCGGCTCGGAGGACTCAGGAGATTCACTCGGCTCGGAGGACTCAGAGGAAAACACAGGAATGCCGGCCACCCGAACCGACATCATGGGGGTATCCGCCAAACTGCAAACCAATCGACCAAACCAGGCCTCAACTGGAAATACAGGTGTGATGACAGTCTCGTGTACCGGCTCGGATACAGCGGCCGCCATCTTGTACACAGGCTCGGGAACGAGTATAGATGTGGTGGTACTCTTGGTGAAGGGTGTGCTTCGGATAGCCCTCCTGGAGCCTAGACCTGGGTTGACCATCGTAGTGGGCTCTACAATGGCCATCTTAGAAGCAGGAGTCGCCACGCGTCCTGGGGCAGCCACCGCAGGCGTAGCACACACAGGCATCCACGACCGGCCTGGCTCCCCAGCCTGCGGAGTCTGATGCCTACTGCCCCCCCCCCCGAAAAACTGTTTAGGCGAAGAGTCTGCCACTGCCTCGCCCACCGTGGAGGAAGACCCGCTTTGTGAGCGTGCATACGCCACCAACTGTTCAAACGACCCTCGAGGACCATTACAGGTGAGAATGTCTTTATGTGGTTGTGATAATCCATGACAGAAAAAGTCTATTAACATACAATCGGGAAGGTGAGTGGTGTTAGAAATGTCCAAAAATGATTGAAGATGGTCCTCGAGGGACTGATTACCCTGGCGAAGGCGGACCAAAGCAACTGCTGGATCCATGTGTTGGTCAGTCAATCTGTGACGGTTGGAAAGAGGCAAAGCAGGCTGAGGATCCAAATGCAGTTTTAGAGAGAATTTAATGAATAAAAAGTGGTAACAAAACCATGGCAGATAAACACAGGAGATAAACACAGGAGTACATCCAACATTGACTGACAAACAGGAAATGAACTAACAGGGTATATATGTATGACAAGAACCAATCACAAGGCAGAGACAATGAATCACTAAGACAACAAACAAGAGGTAATGAGTGGAACAATGAATGTCCATGGTAACAAACAAGGGGGCGGAGCTACACTAATTAACACAGGGAGAATGGCATACATGAACACAACTCAAACACAGGTTGCACAAAGACATATGAATACACCAAAACACAAATGAACACAGGGACACAGGGGAACCACGTTCTGTATAATACAAAATTCTGTATAAAAATATAGTATTTTCCTGTATAAAAACTTAGATTTTCTGTATTTTGTCGTTAATTACATAATACTTAAAATAACAGTTGAGCTGTTAATTGACAGATAATGTTTGTAATTTTACAGTGTTTTAAATTAAATTTACAGTACAGTACAGTAACTTTTCTGTATAAAAATAAGCATTTCTGTAATTTGTCATTAATTACATAATACTTAAAATAACATTCCAGTTGTTAATTGACAGATAATGTTTGTAATTTTACAGTGTTTTAAATTAAATTTACAGTACAGTACAGTAAATTTTCTGTATAAAAAATAAGCATTACTGTAATTTGTCATTAATTACTTAATACTTAAAATAACAGTCGAGCTGTGAATTTACAGATATTGTTTTTAATTTTACAATGTTTTGGATATAATTTAAAATAACAGAAAAACACTCAAAAAAATAAATAAGGTTATTTTCTGTAAAATTACAAATTAAAATGTTAAATTGTTTGTATGGTCATGTACTTTAAATATAACAAACCACTCATTTAATTACAGATTTTTATTGTGAATTTACATGAATTTGTATGTAATTTAAGAAAACAGAAAAAATACTGTATAAATAATATAGTTTTTTCTTGTATAAAAACGTAGTTTTTCTGTATTTTGTCTTTAATCACATAATACATAAAATAACAGTCGAGCTGTTAATTGACAGATAATGTTTGTAATTTTACAGTTTTTAAATTATAATTTTCAATGATGGTAAACCACTGTAAAAAATTTAAAGTAATTGTTCGTAAAATTTTTTTTTTTTTTACAGTGAATTAACATTAACAAAACACAATTAAATTAATATTAAAAAGAGACAATGTTATTAATAGTAACAAGAGACAATGTTATTAATAGTAACCAGAGACAATTTAATTAAAAGTAACAAGAGACAATTTAATTAACATTAACAAAACACAATTAAATTAATATTAACAAGAGACAATGTTATTAATAGTAACAAGAGACAATGTAATTAATAGTAACCAGAGACAATGTAATTAATAGTAACCAGAGACAATTTAATTAAAAGTAACAAGAGACAATTTAATTAACATTACCAAAACACAATTAAATTAATATTAACAAGAGACAATGTTATTAATAGTAACAAGAGACAATGTAATTAATAGTAACCAGAGACAATGTAATTAATAGTAACCAGAGACAATTTAATTAAAAGTAAGAAGAAACAATTTAATTAAAATGTTTGTGTATGTGTGTTCATGGAGAGTTAAGGATTGCCTCACTGTCATCACTGTCCACCTGTTCTTCCTGATCATCTATCTGTAAAGAGTAAAAGCAAAGACAATATATATATATATATGATTTGACACAACAAAAATCTCATGCATACAAAATAACCAATTTATCAAGGCAGATCTCACCTCAAATAATTTGTTGTGAGACACAATCAAGTCCCCCTGCACATTCTAGGGTCACTGAGATTGGCAGCCTGGCAGCAAATTCTTCTTCAGTGCCCACCCAAGACTGGGTGGGCACCTTGAGCTCGGTTCCATCCCCCATCATCACACTAAAGAATTCTGGCCCCGCGTTCACCGCCACAACAATACACAGTCAAGTACTGGCTGTTGCCTCTGTTTGCTATAGGAAAAAAATACAGTGAGCCATCCATATGTAACATTATGCAAATATTCCTTATCAGAATTACTAATAAGGATATTACTAATAATGAACTTAATGAATTTTTAAAGAACTTACATGGACCTCTGTGTATGTTGATGTGTTCAACTTGAAGCCAAACGATCGGCTAATACTGGCTCTTAAGTGGGTAAGGGTGACCCAGTCACCGACAGGAATTTCCAAAATGGAGGCCTCCCACCACAGGGTCACAGCAATAGTGTGGCCAGCCATAGAGGCCTCTATGTCTCTTATCGGGATTAGTGTGCCCTTCATCAGTACTTGTCTAACATCAGGAACCTAGATAGATAGATAGATAGATAGATAGATACAGACCTGCAAACTTGTCGCTTTTCGGCGACAATCGCCGTTTTCTTGGTCAATTGGGTCATTCACGTGAATCGCATAGAACCGGAGAGTTTTTTTTTTTTTTTAGGTGTGTGGGGGGGGTCGGAAGGCTGCCCTTTATCTGAATGCCATGCGGGCTAGAATTGCCAAACATTATTGGATAATTCTTATACTTGACATTTCTCTGGGCCAATCGGAATCTTAGCATGCTTTCCTCTGGGCCAATCGGAATCTTAGCACTTCCTTCAGAATCTTGAAGACAGCGCGGTCCTTTGGATGAGACACCTGGCTACCGCGCGAGTCTGATGGACACTTTTAACGTGAAGGAACCATCTTATTTGAGGTAAGTCAACTTTTTTGGACCAAAAACGACAACTATTTGTTTGCTTGATTTAATTAGCGTTAGCTACAGCTTATATTGTATTTTAAGGAATGAGTCAACGCCGAGTAATGCACAAAAGTAAACCTTGCATAAAGTTTGCCTATGCTTCGAACAAAATGACTAATGTTAGCTAACTTAGCAGGACGATTGTTAGCTAGGCTTATCGTTACCTGGGTGTTCTGCCGGAGTTCCGAGATATACGGCTACTAATCGAATTATGAGCTAACGTTACCCTGAGTAACTTATTCATTATGGTGGCTGTGGTGCGCGCTTGCGCAGGCAGTCATTCGTGATGTGGGTAAATGTGACTGTTTACACAATAGCTGATGCGAGAGTAATGTTAAAGGAAAACCCACCCTTTTTCAATATTTTCCTATGTTTTTACCTTAACTTAGACTAATTAATACATACCTATCTTTTTCAATGCATGCACTTAATCTTTCTACATCGCGTTGTGAATGTTTTAGGATTTAGCCTAGCCCCATACATTCCTGGTGGCTGTATACCTGGTAAACAGTAATTTTTAACAACATAGGGCTGTTTAGATAAAACAATCTGGCGAGCGTGTTGTCCTAGGCGAATACACCAACAGCCAATTTCTGTATAACAAAGGGCTACATTTTGCATCAAAGTCTGTCAATGAAATCTTTACATTGTATTGTTAGTTGAATTTACATTATTAACACTAGCACTTTGAGATTGTTTATTCAATGTAAGGAGCCCTACATATAAAATGCATTATTATTATAATTATTGAACAGAAATGTATTTTGATATTCACTGCATATCAGCCATACAGTATGGAGACACGTTGTTTTATCATATTAGTCCTATGTATGATAGTTTGCAAGGTTATATTTTAATGATTTTAATTTACTTTCAGGCAATGGTTCTGGGCACTTTGGTGGAGCACTCACTGCCATTCACAATGGCCCGTCATCGTCAACCTTGCGCAGACGCCGGCTGAGGACAAAGTGGCTCTGTCGCACGAAGCTTTCAGGAACATCAGCAAAATATATTTTTTTCATTTCTGTCTGTCTCTTGTTGTTTTTAATTTCAGTGTCATGCTTCACAACACCTCCAGGCGTTTCCGTGAGTTGTAAATAAAACATTTGTAAAATATGAAATGTGTCATTCTCTTTAAGCTTCAAGGATGTTTTAACATTGTTTTTTGATTAAAGTATGCTGATTTTTGTTAAGTCACGCTCAGAATCATATTAAAATCACAAAAATATAGAGCTGGGGTAACCCTAACACCACGCCCCCCCCCCCCGTGCGTGCGACACTGTCACCTTTTTTACTCTGAGGAGTTTGCAGGTCTGTAGATAGATAGATAGATAGATAGATATAGCAAATTGAGAAATCCAGTAGCATCCATGATATACATATGACATACACACTAAAAAAAATATAGAGTTACAAAACAGATGTCAGAGCTACACAACAGTCATGGTGAAATTACGGTGCACATAATATATATGTGACCCGTCACGGACACCAGGGACACAAGTCGGCAGCACAAGTTTCGAGAAAATGAGAATCAAAGTTTTTTTTTTTCAAAATTTGTGATTTTCGTTTTATTGCAGAATCTGTTAGTTGAGATCACGAAGAAGCCTCTCCATGTTTGAGATAGCAGTTTATGTATATTTAAAAGCGTACATTTTGCGGTTAAAATAGGCTTGTTTTTCCAGAGATTCTAGCGTGCAGCGGGGGGCGTCATTGTCTGTGTGTATATTTGCATACTGGATAAGCTTGTGTTTTCGCCTCCGCCCCCACAGGGAACAGCTTTACTACTGAATAAGGATAGTTTGCCCAAAACTGAAAATAATGTCATTAATGACTTACCCGTATGTCGTTTTAAACTCGGAAGACCTCCGTTCATCTTCGGAACACAGTTAAGATGTTTTAACTTTAGATTTAGTCAGAGAGCTTTCTGTTTCCTCCATTGAAAATCTATGAATGGTTTCCATGCAGAAAGGTAATAAAAACATCATCAAAGTAGTCCATGTGACATCAGTGGGTCAGTGAGATTGTGGTGAAGCATCGAAAATACAGTTTGGTCCAAAAATAGCAAGAATTACGACTTTATTCGGCATTGTCTTCTCTTCCGGCTCGAGCGTGAAGTCACATGACTTGTAGTGACGCGGCTGACCTGTTCCTCAGACATGTTTGCTTAGTTTTATTTATTTTTTTCAAACTTATAGTGTGTGTCTCCCCAGACTGTAAATGAAGCTCGGGCGCACAAAACAAAAGAAAGATAAAAGAAGCTGGGGCGGAACAAATAACAGTCATCCGCATCGTACGTCAGCCGCGTCACTGACTTTATGGGGCACCGCAGTCTGATGACATCAAAGTACCGCGAGAGCTCTTCAAGAAATCTTACGGAGTAGTTTAATTTTGACTCGCTCTCGCGGTACTTTGACGTCTTGCAGCGCAGCATGAAGTTTCTTCAAATTTCTCAGCATTCTCCTTCTTGAATGTGTTACATTCAAATGGCCACAACTTCTCCAAATATTATCAGATTTCCATGTGTTACACATCGTTAGAAAGCTTAGAAACTGCACTTTCAGAATCTATGAATAACTCAAAATGCCCCAGATATTACTTGTGTCCCTACTTTCCGTGACTGGTCACAAATATAAACAAATAGGATGGCTTTTAGTACTCACTATCAAGTTAGCATATCGATACTGGTAAAGTTTAAATTACATTTTGTTTGATTTGGTAACAGACAAGCTAGTTATATTTATAAGACAAAGCTAAAAACAGGTTGCATTGATACAAGTTTTTTCATTATCATCAGTTACACTGTAATGAAGGTGAATTTCATGGAAGATCTATAACATATATGGTGTTTTGCATGTAAGAGTTTCCGTGATGAAAGCATTGTTGACTCTGATGAGGACAGCACTACGGAGACAATACCGCTACCGCATCGTCAACTCGAGAAAAAGCCACGCAATATTTACTCTCGTTTGATTTCTTCATTTATTCCTTTTTTTGCTTTGTTTGTCTTCGCTGACTGCATATGCAGGGACTATGAATTTTGAATGCTCTTTCTCTGCTGTACTTTTGCTCTTCCTAGATTTCGTGCCTCGTGCACTCTCCTCAAATAAATAGTGTGTGCGCATGTGTGGGCAGATCCTGTAGCAACAGGGGTGGTAGCCATGGTCACGAGAGAGAGTGATAGCCGCGCAAGCCAATCATTTGTTTCGTCCCGAATGGAAATAATTAGCTGTGTTTTAAACTGTCGTGAAAGGTCTACAGACACTCAAATTTTTATACTCTCTGTTTCAGAGTACTTACATTTTACTTATGTAATGGTATATAAAGACAGTTTAAACTAATTTGTAAAAAAGTTTTTTAGATAATTCCTGCCTATCCTGCCTTTTAAATTGGTTAATGCTTAACATGAACCAACAATGAGCAACACTTCTACAGAATTTATTAATCTTAGGTTATGTTAATTTTCAGCATAATACATTAAAGGAACAGTATGTACGAAATGTATATCAATGAATCTTAAAATGGCCCTGATATGTCACTAGACATTAATAAATCCTTTTCATATCAAATACTTATATCACTGACAACAGTGGTCCAGCCAGGATATTGTCATAAAAAAACTGTAACACACAGTTAAAAGAATGAGGATCATTTTTATTAATAATATTAATACTAGTGAAATTACTCCCACTTTATCTGTCTTACTATAGTGATCAAATATTGAAGCATTCTAAACTAATCCCAACGAATTACAGTTTGACAGTAAATATAAACAATAATTATTTTAAAGTTAAAGGCTTAACAAGTTAATTTTCTCTGCTTCTAAGATACAACCCAATTCAACCCAGCCCAATAAAATTCAAAATAGTATTGCCTATATTTCTTTGTTTGTTTGTTGTAAAATGTGTTTTCATAAAATATTTTTTACTACTTTGTTCGCATGTTTAACTTCATCAGCATCATTTAATTCCAATCCCGGGCCGATTGACAAAACAGTATTTTTTTTACATTCAAAACTGTTAATGGTGTACTTTTATTTGTATACACTCTCAATAAGAAGAAAATATTGATCTTCTTTAAAATCATAAAAAACCATGATGTGGTTTCTGCTGCGTCGGTTAGGCTACGTTTTAATTTGTTTTGTTAATCTGATAATTATTTAAGTGAAACATATTTCGTGTAGGCTTATTTTTGTGCAAACAGAGACATAATCATCATTTGCTATTTGCAACAACAACAGTGGTCCAGCCAGGATATTGTCATTAAAAAGTGGAGTTGCAGCCCTCAACTGATGTTTATGTTGTCATGTGTATTGGCCACCAGTTGTGAGATTGCAGAACCAGTTTTGACCACAATCCTACATACTGTTCCTTTAAATCAAACTGTTAACATTGGTTAATGAACAGTGAACTAACATGAACAATTGTATTGATATTAACAAAGATTAATAAATGATGAAAACTATATTAGCATTTGTCAATGTTTAAATATTAAAACTTTCAATATCCTTTCTTATAATTTGCATCAGTACACTAAACACCATGTTTAAAATCACTTAAGAATTTAATACTGGGATGGCGCAGTGGATAAGACACGCCTTTGGTGTGAGAGACCCAGGTTCGAATCCACTGTGACACCATTGTGTCCCTGGGCAAGACACTTAACCCCTTGTTTCCGAAATCATACAAAGGAGTTTGCTTTTAAATAACTCTTGCGGAACTTTGACATCATCCGGCTGTCCGTTTTTGTGGCTCCGCATGAAATCGAACAAGCCTAAAACGTATCTCAAACCCTGTTGCACATTGGTGAACACTTCCAGGAAACGTTGTTCAACACAGAAACTGTAGCTAAATGTTGCGCACTGTTTTGAACTTGAACGTGCCATTGGGGTTTTGAGTTTAGAAGGTTGAGCAAACTACCTTCTAAAATACAACGGGGCTTTTGAATGCTTTATTCTGATTGGCTGAGAAATGTTCTGTAGGGGTTGAATATTTTTCTGTTAACTGCACACCTAACTTGTCAAATGTCTTAAAATAGACACCAGAGCAATGTTTTCGGTAACTGTGGTATTGTAGGCGTAGCTGACATTTGAGCTTGGGGGGCAGACTGGTCTACCATTTTTATTTTTATTTATTTATGCATTTGGCAGACGCTTTTATCCAAAGCTACTTACAGTGCATTACAAGCTATACATTTTTTATCAGTACTTGTGTTCCCTGGGTTCGAACCCATGACATTTTGCGCTGCAACGCAATGCTCTACCATTGAGCTATACAGAAACTATCATAGAATCTTTACCGGAACGTGTGCTATGATTTTTACAATGAACTAAAATTTTCGTTGACTACATTAAAATAAAAGTCTCAATGTTAGATAGAAAATAAACATGATACTGGTTGACAAAGGTTTTTGAAACTGTAACACACAGTTAAAAGAATGAGGATCATTTTTATTAATAATATTAATACTAGTGAAATTACTCCCACTTCATCTGTCTTATTATAGTGTTCAAATATTGAAGCATTCTAAACTAATCCCAACAAATTACAGTTTGACAGTAAATATAAACAATAATTATTTTAAAGTTAAGAGGCTTAACAAGTTCATTTTCTCTGTTTCTAAGATACAACCCAATTCAACCCAGCCCAATACAATTCAAAATAGTATTGCCTATATTTCTTTTCTTTGTTTGTTTGTTGTAAAATGTGTTTTCTAAAATATTTTTTACTACTTCGTTCGCATGTTTAACTTCATCAGCATCATTTAATTCCAATCCCGGGCCGATTGACAAAACAGTATTTTTTTTTAACATTCAAAACTGTTAACCCTTGTGGGATTTCATTTTGTTTTACTAATCGTGCTGTTTATAATCTTAATTAATGTGTATTGTTACAACAAAGATTTCTGTGCTAAGTACAAGAAAGTTGTCTGTTTGGTTTCGGTTGGGGGAGAAACAGCATATGCTGAGGAATGTACGTCTGGAAATTGTTAAGATAAGAGAGGGGCCTGAGGGAGAAAAGTAAACAGGCAAAAATGTTATTAACTAATGCTTTAATATTCACAGGATAAAATATGCAATGTATTTCTTACTTAATCAGTATTAATCACTGAATAGTTGATGTAATAAATATAAGATGTTGTCTTTGATAAATTTGTATTAACCAATGAAATGAAGGTTGCATATAGAATAACCTAATGGGGGCAGGGCAGCTCAACCTTGAAGAAACAGAATCTCCTGTGTTTGTTCTTCGTGTCTGTGTGTGTCCATTTTTGCCTACAGGCTAAAATTGGGTGTGGTGAGGGAGTCAGATTCACGAGGAAAAGCAGCCTTTGTGGGTGGAGATTTTCTGAAGAAAGATCGACGTCACATATTATATAAATAATTGTCAAAAAAGAGGCTGTGTGTCTTCGCTTACCAGATGTGGTCATGAGAAGATCCAGCGCGCTGTTAAACTTTTTCATATCTGATCAATAAATATTTGAACTTAGATATTCGTATCTTGTGCCTTTCCTCTAAATTATGAACATGCAATGGACGCCTTAAAGTCCAACACCCTCTGGGGTCCGACCCTTTTGGGACACTGTCAAAGGTTCTGACATGCTCTCACGTTTGGTCTTTTTTCAGTTGCTTTAAAACACATTAATGGCTAATATCACATAACACTGTATTCAGCACAAACTGTGCTATAATAATATGTAAGATTAATGTATGTACATGTTTGTATTTTTAAGTAAATGATGTTTATGCGTGGTTAGTAAAAAAAAAGAAAAAAAAAAGTATAAAAAAATACACTTTATGAATTTCGGGTTCGTTTCTGCATGCCCCCGTGCGTCTTGTATTTTCCAAATTACTAAGCAAAACATCAGTAAGACTGCATGAAAAGTGGGATTTTCGTCCCCGTAAGCGCCTGTAGGCTCCCGAAAATCTCCCTAATTTTCGGCAGCTTTCCTCAATCTACAGGCAGCGAGCTTCGCGTTTGTCTGTGTCACAAACTGTCATAAACGAACCATGACGTAGGTGGAAAGCCCCGCGCGGGTGCAATGCCTCTAATTAGCATATGAATAGCAGAGAAACCTCTGCTGGCCAGGTAGAGCGTCTCTGGCCTAATTAGCATGTGAATAGCAGCAAAACTAGAGTAATAGCCCACTTGAATGTAATCACTCAGTATTGGCTGAAGCCACAACTTTTAAACAAGTAAAATCCCCCGTGAATGGTTGGCAGATCACTTCAAGCCAATCACAAGGGATTTTTCTTGTTTAAAAGTAGTGGCTTCAGCCAGTACCGAGTGAGTAAATTCAAGTCGGGCCGTTACTCTAAAGAGGGGGGTTATTGGGCACCCTGGCTCATTATAAATGTAAACCCCAATAATAATAATAATAAACAATTTATGTTATTAATCATTTTTTATATATTAATGTCATTGTGCTATGTACTACATTATTCACAACATCAAGGAATATAAGAGAAAACAAAGAGCTTTATTTATAAACACACAGCTGTTTATTCAAAGAAAGAGCTTTATTTATAAACACACAACTATGTACAAAGCAGCATAATGTCTCTTATATTGTCCTCCAAACACATCAAAAAGTGCCTAAGACGTTCAGGAAAGATCCCTAAAAATCTTTTTCAAAGTGTTGAAAAAAAAAACTCAAAAACGTTGTAAAAGTCACTTTTTCAGGCGTATATGGTGAGTTGCCCTGTACTTTGGTATCGCCTCTAATCTGGATTGCAGCGTGGCACAGAGCTCAGAGAGTTTCCAGGCTGCGAGAGGGCGGTGGCCGCACAATCCATCCAGACACCCCAGAGATGCTCACAAGTCTCTGAGCTCGAGTCCGAGTCAAGTCTGAAGTCTCTGAGCTCGAGTCCGAGTCAAGTCTGAAGTCTTTGAGCTCGAGTCCGAGTCAAGTCTGAAGTCTTTGAGCTTGAATCGAAGTCAAGTCTGAAGTCTCTGGGCTCGAGTCCAAGTCAAGTCTCAAGTCTCGTTGTAACAAGTAAAACTCTAATAACAAATAAAGAAATTATAAACATTTATAAAAAAGAACAAAGTTGCACATTAATTAAGGTCTTAAATTAGCATTAGGTACAGAAATTAAATTAAATGGATAATAACTTTATTGTACAAATGAAATATTATTATTATTATTATTTTTGAGCAATAGAAGGGATTTTCTGTTTGTCTTGGGTTGTTTGATTAACATAAATGACACAGACTTAAGTAGGTTAATTGAGGTTACTGTCTCTTTATTAAGAACAAATAAGCCCAGACTGGTTTCTGACTGATTTCTTAAGACATAAACAAAAATGTTTTTATTAGAAAAATAATACTGTGAGATCATTTTGTGTGTATGTGCCCTGTCAAGAAAAGAAAGATTTTATGTTGGCTTAACTTTTGAAACACTTCTCTCTGTATGTGCACTACTGAGGTCACTTAAACGCGTGCTCAAACACAGGCAGAGTGCGAATTCCAAACAGCGCTTCAGGAAGAAGATGCAGCAGTCGCTTCACATAAAAACTTTACGTTGTTTTTCATTGCTCTATTCAGACAATGTATGTTAATGGACTAAGTATGACACAAAGTAGCGCAACTCTGGACCTGACTGGAGCTGGACCGGACACATTTAAACGCATGTGAGTACAGAAATCTGCTCAATTGAGCGCCTTTTTGCGGTTAAATTGTTTAACCATTTAAACAATTGCAAGCCTTAGAAACACGTTAATGATCAACTTACCCTATTTAAATTGCATATTAATCCGCGAATCGTATGCGAGCCGAACCGCGGATCCGTCACAGCACTACCCAAAGCTTCAGATGAATGGCACAGGAGCAGCCGGTGCAGTCGACATGTATGTTCGCGGCCGCGCGCGCACGGAGCAGATACATCACGTGTTACGTCGTGGGCAAGTTGTAGGTAACGGAGGGAGGGGTATGACAGTGAGCTCATCAGACGTTTCCTATCAATAAACATTGTTCACGAGTCGCGCGGCTCGAGTCCGAGTCGAGTCTGAAGTCTTTGAGGGTCGAGTCTCAAGTCGAGTCTGAAGTCACTGTGTTTGCGACTTAAGTCGCACTCGAGTCCGAGTCTCAAACTCGAGTCCCCATCTCTGAGACACCCCGCCAACAATGCCGTCTTCCTCATCAGATATGAGATCTATGGTGGCGCACTTCCAAATGTCCATCTCATCCTCAGCCAGCACACTTCGTCTCGCTTCCAGCAACTGTAATACAATCAATAAAGACAATATGTGACCTGAAAAATACTCACATTGACAAAAAACTGATCTAATATAATAAATCTTACACTTTTTCTTCTGGATCGACTCCGAGCTAAACTTTTCGCATTTTCCGCCTGCGTTGCGAGTTCAGGTTGTTTGTATCTGAAACTCCGGCGTACCGACTCATAAAACGTCTTACGGGCAGCTGGAAAACAATTAAATGAGACTGGTATTAATAAAAAGAGTCACGGTACAATTAAACAAGAAATGAGGAAAAACATTAGAAGTTATACTTACAAACAATGTCGTCATTCTCAGCAGTAAAGCTGGACTTGCTGAAATAGCCCCAAGCAAATCGGAGGTCACGGCTTTGTTATGAGGCGACGTTAGTCTGTGAAAACAAAATGTGCGGGTTTAAGCTCGGATCTATTAACGTATCTATTTCCTTATACAAGAATAAAAACATATTCTTTAAATCGTAACGTTACCTTTGCTCTGGTTCCTAGCGCCTGCAGTGTGCCTCAGAGACGCCTCCTAAAAATTACAAGACAAAAAACACAAGTTATAAAACTCACAACTTGGGCTACTTCAAAAAATATGCTTATACATAAAATTATTCTTACCGCAATCTTGGGATTGTGCACCCGTCTTCTCTTCTTGGAGAGTTACAAACACCAAACGAAACGTCTGTTACGCTCGTCGACACTGCTGTGTGAGCACGTGATTGGACGAAGGCGAGAAGCCTGTCGGGCTCCTCCAATCACATGCGAGGTTATTGATATAAGGAAAATCTTGTGAGACGTGCGCGCATGCGTATGATATAAACAACAAACGCGATGTGCCGGAAGCTCTGTGTGATATCAACACAGTGTGCTGTCAGTTGAAAGATGGAAGTCCCAAGACTGAAGAAACGACCTCGGCGCTTCTGTAAACATTGCAACACTGAACTGTCATACACAGTATTTTGACCACAGAAAGCGCTATTTCAAAAATGGAGTTTGGGAGAAAAAAATCCAAAAGGGCTACGTCAGATAACGTACAGAGCCTGCTGCTGCTGCTATCCAGTTAACACAGTCTCACCCCATTTCGCCAATATTTGACGACACTTGACCATTCGTCAATATGTGACGCGGAGGGTATACCTTTCGCGTCATTTTTTGACGAACTGGGGACTTCAATACTATTACGTCCGTTGCATTCTCTTCTCCTATTTTCTTACCAATTTCGCGTCGGTTTAGGGTTAGATTACGCAAAATTAAACCGTGTACGCGAAATTAAACAGTGTACGCGAAATTAAACAGTTGTCACCTGGCGTTGGGGTTAGAAACAGTTGTCACCTGGCGTTGGGGTTAGAGTTAGGTTTGGGTAGGGATGTCATTATGTAAATCTAACCCTAAACCGACGCGCAAATTGGTAAGAAAATAGGAGAAGAGAATGCAACGGACGTAATAGTATTGAAGTCCCCAGTTCGTCAAAAAATGACGCGAAAGGTATACCCTCCGCGTCACATATTGACGAATGGTCAAGTGTCGTCAAATGTTGACGAAATGGGGTGAGACTGGGTTGATCCAGTCCCGCAGTGAGTAATGTCCCGTCATGTGTAAAGACCCGGAGGATAACTTTACTGGAGTTAGAGAGATTGGTGAAAGTGAAATGCACTCCGAGGACCCAGAAAAAGACGTGATTGAAGAATTTGAAGAAACGCACCCAGCGAATTGCAGTTCAGACAACAGTGAGCATAATTACATATTTTTTATATAAGCTTGGCTTGCTTTAGGTATGTTAACATTTTAAACAATACTAAAACATATCAACAAGTAAAGTAAAATAAAATTAACAAGTTAAACAAAAACGTTTTGAGTATACTACATCAAAAAGTAGCCCTCCAGCATTTTTTATCCATTGTGGCAGCCCTTGCTCACAAAAAGGTTGGAGTTAAATGTGGTTGATTATCACTGTTGTTGTTATTTTAATAGTTAATTATAATTGAATAGGAATATCGCGTTATAATGCATAACGGTATCTTCTGTTTGTTGTTTTTTAGACGAAACAGCAGATGACCAAAGCATTCATCTTTTCCTGGACATCTCCTTTTGTGTGGTAAGCATGAAATTACATTTGGATATACTAGTATAAAGTTCAATACATGCTAATCCAGAGCTGAAATGGGAAAACCTAACAATTTTCACCCACATGATTGTTTTCCACTCTTAACTTTCTGTTAGTTAACTAATGAAAGCAACTAAAGTATAAACACACTTTATAAAGTATTAAAAAATCCTAAAATGAAGTTGAAGTGGATGAAGTTCCCACAAAGTACTTAACTGGTTCATTGCACTAAAGCTAGCTGTTTAAGATGCACATGATCTTTTTCAGCTACAGTTTTCAAATCTTTTCATACTCAAATGGCCATATTGATGAGAAATGAACATATTAATTATGTTCTTTTTAAATTTCAAATGACCATATTAACGATGGGCTTTTCAATCTCTTATGGTCTAATGGTGGTGCTGAGTATGTGCATTGCATGTGTATTAAATATGTCCTTTAAATTTTCATAGGATGACTATGTGGATGAAGAGGGGGAAATCCTTGCTGAGGAGCAGAGTGAAGGCTATCCTCACATACAAGATGGGGAGGAGCATGGAAGTGATCAGGGAAAAATATTTTGATAGTATTGTGATAAATGATGAAGAAAATATTTTGATAAATGATTGTCATTAAACTTAAAGATGATTTTGAATTACTCTGTCCAACATCTCCGCTTAGTTAACTGAGTTGAAAGATTTTCTATTTTTAATTCATTTATAATTCCCAGGTAGCCAAAACAGTTTGGCCCAATAATGGCCCAAATCCGGCAGGCCAGAAAAAAAACCACGGCCCAGTTCCGGCTGCCAGAAAAGGGCCAACTCTGGGATGAATGACGCCCCAGAATCGGCCCAAGTACACTGGCCCATTTCCGGGTGCCTTAAGTGAGCCGGCACTGCCAGCACAATGCCAGAATCACGCCAGCTAAAACATTACACTCAGCCGAAACTGGCCCATGTCCGGGTGCTTAAAGTCAGCCGACACTGCCAGCACAGTGCCAGAATCATGCCAGCTTAAAATGTACACTCAGCCGAAACTAGCCCGAATTATTTTTTAAAGTGTTTTTTATTTTATAACCTTAGCCCTTAAGATGTCATGTACTTATCCCTTCTTAAAAAAAAAACTTTTATTATATTTAGTTAAAAAAAGTTAAACTGCACATTAGAAGTTCTATCCTCAATGTTTGTGATGCTTTTAATGTGTTAAGTGTCACACTTTACTGTAGGTGTTTAAAAAAAAGAAAAATATACAGTATGTTTACATGTTTATTTGAAACATAACATTACATTAATAAAACATTAATAAACATCTGGACACTCCTCAAGTGTACCCTAAAAGAAGGAAAGATTGAGAGAAAAGAGATAAAAGGGGAACAGAAAATGACTCATGGTTACTTCATCAGATAGACTGAATGCATTAATGTTAACTTGGGTAAATGTTAAAGGAATAGTTCACCCTAAAATAAAAATTCTGTCATCATTTACTCATCCTCATGTTGTTTTAAAGGTAGGGTAACAGATTTGATCCTGAAAGATTTTTAGTTATGCTGGTTAAAAGTATTTTAAATTTTAAGTTGTTTAAATGTATTTGTAGAATTTATGTCATCTGTGAAAGGCGTAGGACCAAAAAATGTTCAACCAATCATAAATTTCGGTCCGAATGGACGTTTCCTTTTCTTGTCCCTCATACGTAAGCATAATTTGACTGCCCACCGCGCAGCGAGTCCATGCAGACTAGGGCTGGGTATCGATTCAGATGTTCCAGATCGATTCGATTTCGCTTCACAAGCTATCAAATCGATTCGATTCACGATTCAATTTTCGATTCTGGTTCTCGGGTAGGTTTTTATACTTGATTCTCGATTCAACTCAATGAATATAGATTTAATACAAATACTATATTAATAAAAAGAACAGTGAACAGCAGTTTACAAGTGTGTAATTAATAAAAAAATTAAAAGCCACAACACTAACGTTGAAGAAGACTAGTAATTAGATTAAAGTTAATCTTACGTTCAATGTTTGTGGAAATAAATATGAAAGAAAAAAATCTATTCTGCTCTTTGAGAATCGATTTTTATTAGACCACGTTTTAAAAAACGATTAATCGGAAAATCGATTTTTTTTTGCCCAGCCCTTACGCAGACACCATAGGTCATCTGCGTGTTCACATGCGCTTACCTCCTGTCTGTAAACAGCGAGAACAGCAAACTTTTCTGCTGAATTGACAACCTGTACAGGAGGCACAAAATGAAAGCCATCTTTTATAACAACAACAGCAAAAACTGCCTGGATCGGCAAAGAGCAAAAACCCAAATTAACATCGGTAACTTTACTGCTTTACCACGAGATGCAAACAGCTGCAGGAGGCAAAGGGTCTAAAAGGGTCGTTGTTTATTTTGGTAAGGTACGCAATATGTTTGTATTGAGATGGATTCGATATTCTACTTTGATGAAACATTGTGTTGCTTATGAAATTTGTGTTCGTTTACGGATTAGCATAACGATATAGTTACTACGTCTACACAACCGAACGTGTGCTTAAACTAATTCTGATATAAACCAGTTGTTTATGTTGGTTATTTTGGAAGTGTTATTCACTTTGTACTGCAAAGTTTTCTCACTGGTGAATGAGACATGAAATGTGACCGTCTGATCTGTGCATGTTCATGTGTTTTGAAAGAGGCGTGACTTTGGATGGCGATTTGACTTGAGGGTGGGATCGTGATTTCATTACTAGGCGGCTACCGTTAGCATTTTTCAAAATGTGTTACCCTACCTTTAAACCTGTATGAATTTTTTCTGATGAACACAAAAGAAGATATTTTGAGGAATGATGGTAAACAAACAGCAGATTGTAACCATTGACTTCCATAGAAGGAATAAAAAATATGATGGAATTTAATGGGTATCGTCAACTGTGTGCTAACCATCATTTATCAAAATATTTTCTTCATCATTTATCACAATACTTCCAAAATACTTTTTCCTACTATGGAAGTCAATGGTTACAACGTGCTGTGTTTTTACAATCATTACGCAAAACATCTTAATTTGTGTTCATCAGAAAAAAATCATGCAGATTTAGAACAACATGAGGATGAGTAAATGATGAAAGAATATCTATAGACCTTTTGCGTGTTTGCAAACAGAGATGACGTTTTTTTTGTGGGCGGAGCCCAACTGGTGGCAGAAAGTGAATGCTTCTCAATAGCTGTGTGTTTTAGCATTAAACTGTGATTTTTAAGGATCCGGTGTTCTGTAGAAGTCTGTTTCCCCTATATTTCTCTTAAGTGTAATGTTTCTTATGACGTTTTCACCAAGTTACGTTTACTTTTTAAATAAATTAAAAGTTTTAATGGCTTGGCTACTGATATGCTTGCATGTATGTAATGTATATGTATTGTTCTTTATTGGTAAATCAATTATTTTTACAGTATGAATCGCTGAAGTACTTATAAGAGCAATACTATCATGTATTCTGTATAATATTATTTATTAAACATTTAATCATTTCCTGTTTTCAATTTCTTCCTTATATTTTTATCCTACGTGTGTGATCTAAAACTATTATGTTTACATACAAATTAATTTGTATAGGCCTGTTTATATATTATTAACACTTTACATCGTGTGTGTGTGTGTGTGTGTGTGTGTGTGTGCGTGTGCTATGTTTATATATTTATTAGTAAACATCATAATTTAGAACAAACAGTAAGAAGACATAGGCTAAGATATAAGGTAAAAAGAAGTAATAGAAAACGAAAAAAATACGAAAACTTTAATAAATGGTAATATTATTGATATTATGAACTAATTCAAATCTTTAATCTTTCTAAATAAATTATAAACGTAACGTGATGAAAACGCTATAAGAAACACATAGAGGGAACAGACTTCGACAGAACACCGGATATCTTCTCTAATTATTTTCTATTCAAATAATTAAAAGATTTTCAGATAATTTCATCACTCCAGCCTGTCCGGTTCAGGGCTTTTATTGCAACCATAAACACCTACGTTTATCTTCAAATGGTGTCTTCGACGACGGTATACTATAAAAATGAAGGTCATCTATTTTGGCATTCCTATTCTGACACTCAACAGCACAACAAAACATTTTCTAGTGAGTTATATTGTTCGTTTCACTCGTGTCTCATTCATTTCCACTGTTTTTCTGCCACCACATGCGCGCGTGACGTAACTGTGGCGTCGACTCGCAAAAGGTCTATTGAACTATCCCTTTAACAACAAGTGAAATACCTTGAATTTGCTTGTTTTCAGGCCCGCTCTCTTCTTCTTTTTGCATCTCTGTCAGATGCAAGCTGCAGAAGTTTTTATGAACTTTTCTACTTCACCATCTGGTGCACGAACAGTACTTTTTCTGAACAGATTCTTGAAAAGAAACAAAATTATTTAATTAGGTAAATGCAAGCATGTTAGTTTAACCCTGGAGAACCCAAGAACCCTTCTCTTAGAATCAATTAACATTGGCCACATTTGACCCGTGGGTTCTCCAGGGTTAAATGTTACCTACAAGCTATTCTGCTTCAAAAACAATGACAGGTACTTTAGGGTGGAAGACTTATAGCTTCATAGATTAACATTGTAATGGCTTTATATACAGTGGCAAGAAAAAGTATGTGAATTTCACAGTTTTCTGAACAAATTTGTCATAAAATGCGATCTAAACTTTATCTAAGTCAAGGGCATTGATAAACATAATGTGTCTAAAATTACACATAATTACACAAAAAAATTCTGATCTTTCATGTCTTTATTGAGAACTACCAAAAAACATCTTAGTGCTTGTGAAAAAAATGTGAACCCTTGATTGAATGACCTCAAAAAAGCCAATTGGAGTCCCGACTTAGCACAGCTATTGGCCTATTGTTTTTTCCCCAGATTCAGTTAAATTTTTTCTCAAATTCCGTGTTTTTCGTTTTATTCTGGATTCTGGTTAAATTAAATTTCAGTAATCAAAAAGCACATCTTATCAACTGAAAACATAACAGAAAATTAGCAGATCCACCACTGCAGTGAATATACTGTACTGTATGAGTGTGCGACTGTGCGTTTCCACAAGGTGACGTGCCTGTTTACCAGCATGTATAGCTCGTATATGGTTCTCAGACACGAGGGCTCACTAAGTTTTCTTTCTTGTTTAAGTGAACATAAACAGCTGAATGTTTATTAGTATATTGAAGCAGTGCCGTCTTAAAGCTGTCTTGGGTGTTCAAAGCTGTCTTGAGTGTTCAATGTTCATTATACAAAGAAAATGAAAACCCCTCACTACTATTAACTGAATAAATTTCGCAGCTGCACATTTAATCCATACAGTGAGGACTGTGCAGTGTTTTATTTGTATTTATTGCTAAGGTTCATGTTAAAATCATGTTGACAGACAATTTCATAACTAATATATTTACATTTAATACAGGTGCCTGAAAATTAAAACAAGATGAGTATAGTATTATGATTAAGAGGAAATATTAAAAATTTGGTTGCTTTTCAGTAGCATTGTTGTAGTGACAGCCAAAATACATTGGCCTATATGTAATACACATGAGTAGTACAAAGTCCATTTCCTACTTTGCAAACTCGACACAACAGCAAAAAAAACTAAACAAAAATGAGTGGAAGTGGCAACGAATATCCAAAGATGATAAATTGTGGACAAAAAGGTAGCACAAATTCCTTTATATGGAAGTGGTTTGGCTAGCTAAAAAACTGACGAGGCGCAGATTAAAATATAATGAACCCTCTTATTTTTGTGGCTTCAGTCATTGTTGGCATACTGTTTTAAAGCTGGAAGCATTAACAACTTACATCGAAATATATATCATTATCGTTCAATATGGATTTTTGCCATATTGCCCAGCCCTAGGCCGATGTATTTTGGCTGTCACTACAACAATGCTACTGACAAGCAACCAAATCTTTTGTTTTTTTTATCATAACACTATACTCATCTTGTTTTACTTTTCAGGCATCTGTATTAAATGTAAAAATATTAGTTATTAGAATCTATGATTTAACATTAGCAATAAATACACACAAAACACTGCACAGTCCTCACTGTATGAATTAAACGTGCAGCTGCAAAAGTTGTTCAGTTAAGAAAAGTGAGTGATTTTCATTTTTGGGTGGAAAGAACATTTCTGACACAAAAAGCAGTAGGCTACTGTCACTTTAAGACCCAGAACAGCTTTAAGACTGCACTGCTTTAATATACTGATACTGACACATCTAGCTGTTTATGTTCACTTAAACAAGAAAGAAAACTTAGTTTAGTGATCACGCATGTGTTGACTGCGTGCTGTGTGCGTGCTTCGCGAGCCCTCATGTCTGAGGAACAAATGTCAAGCGTGCGCGTTGTGGGAACGCTGAGTTGCACACTCATACAGAACAGTATATTCAATGCAGTGGTGGAGCTGCTACTTTTCTTCATTTTTTCTAAATTTGTGAATGTCCTGTAAATAATATATACTTTTTAAAGCGGTACGGATGTGTGCGTGGGCAAGGCGGACATGGAAAGAAAGTATACTGTACCTTTTCTGTCTGTTCTGTTCCAGCCTTTATTGGAACCTGCTAGTGCTCTGAAAAACACATGAAAGATCTGAATTTCTTGTGTAATAATTTTTAGACACATTATGTTATTTATGTATATTTATTCAGAAAACCATTACATTTACTTGCTAATGTATATATACATAAACATACAATACATATATAATATTGATGGCTCTTGCTTCGTTCTGAAACCCTAGATGGCAGTTTTCTTATCCTCGAACAAACTGTCATCACAAGGGCCATGTTTACATGCACAAAATTTTGTCAATCCGACTGAATTTAATCCGATGAAAGGTTACAACAATACAGTTTACATGCACCCTAAACATGTTTAAATGTTTGCACCTCAAAATGTTTGTTTTCATGTACATTTTATATAAACCGAACATCTGTGCAAGCGCACAGCCAGGGTTGGCAGCTTCACATATCAAAACCTTCCCCATGGACATTCAAAATTAGCCCAAAAGCATCCCAATGACTTATCACAGCCCAAATACCAATAACTAATGAACAAAATCCTTTCATATCTGACCCGCAGAAAAAACAACTCGCAAAGACAGTTTAAACAGTAGCCCAAATCTGAACGAAAAAAAGAGAGGACTTGGCAATGCCACCCCAAAGCCAAACCAAAGCAAATAAGAGGTAAATATACGACGTGAACTTGAGCACAAATTTTCTGTGCACATGCACAATGTATTTTTGCATCCGACAAAATACTTTGATTCACGCATTTACATGCATACTTTTCTCCTGCTGATCGGATCACAGATTGGACTACACCACCCCTTTCAATACGATTCAAATTTGCATCCAATCTACCTCAATCGTATTGATTAAGGTTTTTACATGACGACTTTTTAATACGATTGAGCCATCAATACGATTACAAACTGATTAATTGGTTGCATGTAAACATAGCTACTAGAAACATAAGTACTAGAATAAGGGCACACCACTAAGGTAAAAAAAACGGTTACATGCCCAATTGTGCCAGTGTTGTATTATCGAGAAAGTTCATTATTATTTTTTATACCTTTTTAAGCCTTGCCTATTTAAAATTGTAATATTTGCAAGATGCAGCAAAAGAGAACTCAATTTGGTTTTTAAGGGTTGTTTTGAGATTTTCAATTATATAAAAAAGTAAGTTTTCCTTACTCTTAATCACACACATCCACAGATAATTGTGTTTTCTCTACCATTATATTTATTTTTCAAAATGACTGCAAATGCCAAATCCATAAACTGGAATTGTTATCTAATAAAATATCTTGTTATTATAGTGTACATAACAACGTTTACATATCAAAGTTTAGTTTAGACTACTTAATGTAAAGACTTTTTAAAGACTTGTTATTTGTAATATATATTTGTAGCCCTAAACAAATCCCTATCATACTTCAGGCCCCAATTGACCCCTCAGACAGTCCTGAAATTAACAATGCAACAAAACTGATTCCCAAGAAATATCCATGCCCCATCCAATATTGTACTTTTACTTACATTAATTCTTCAAATGAATTCTGTCCAAACTGATGATCTTGAGAAATCTAAATGTGACAAAAACAATCACAATAAGTTGTTAAGTTGTATAACAGACAGACAGATCATAGATACAAAATGTTGAGTAATAATTACATAATTAAGGTTCACTCGTTTTCTACAAAGTATCTTTCAATAGATGAAATCGGTTATAATGTTGTGCAACAGTGAGGTGGAAATATTTTTACTGCAGGTGCACTTTAAGTAAAGAACTTTAACTACCAGCTGTGTCCTGTAGCTGCAATGCTCTCTATTCTGTGAAATTTAAACATTTTCTGTACCAGACAAAGTTATACCTTGGTAAAAAAAATTACCTCAGTCAGCTGTATAATAGCGGAACTGGCTGAGGTGGCTACGAGTGTTTAGCAGAATAGCTTCACGATCCCTCAGTTACTCCCGCCTGCTGCATAGACTGCTGAGGCAAATCCTCAGACCAGTTTTATGAGTTGCGAAATATTATTTGTTTGTTTTGCTAAACGAAATATTACTGTTTAAGTAAGTTCATTAAACTGAGCAGAGTTCATTTCTTATGTCCGAATTCTCCTTGTCAGATAAATTATACAAATCGATTTTCTACTCAAATTTATCTAGAAAGACTTCAGTATTTTAATAATAAATTCAAATGCTAATTTACATAACGTTATTTGTTGAAGCGGGATTGTGGTCATTTAAAAAATTACGTATACTATATCAGTCACACCAGTTTGTCCTTCTTTTAAATGAAGTTTACATATATCTAATATGTGCAGAGTATAAATATTTTATGCATTAAAATTATGTTAAATAACTTCCAAAAAGTCTTACCTCAGAGAAATTGCAGCAGACTTCATGCAGCAACAACCGTTAAAGCCCGGTAAATGTCGTCACTAGATGTCGCAGCTAGTGCGCATGTCTTGAAACAGCAGCAGTTCTTTTTCCAAAATAAAAGTTCCTTTAACCAGCTTTAATTGTCTAAAAATTGTAATCGATAAATTATAAATAGATCAATCTTTATGATCAAATTAGTTCAAATTCTGGAAAAGGGCTGAAAAATTGTAGTTGTAGTAAACAAATTGACAAGCTTTACAGCTTATTAAATTTTTTTATAAAATCTCAATTTAGTATTTGACCATTAATTAATAAAATATGTGTTTGTTGACATATTACATACATAGAAAATATTTCAGTATAAACTTAATAGCCCAGATACTTACATTCAATAGGCTAATGGCACTTTATGCCTCTACAAACCTATTCTTAACATTAAAATATGCTTCTCCCCTTCCCTTATTTTATTAGGGAAAAATTTCTAAGCTTAACTTTTCCTCACACTACTTTTCACTTATTGACATAGGCTACCATTAATCAGGAAAACTAAAAACAATTATCAAAACATTAAATAGAAACAATTATATGCATATCAATTGTTAAATTAATATATTTTTATTAAAACAAACGTGAAATGTGAAAGCCAATATGTGGAAAATATGCCATTTGTCAGCCAAAATCGGACCAAATCCGCATATCCACAGCCTAGCCGAATCTGGCAACTTTTGCTGGGCCAGTGCTGGCTTAATGCTGGTAAGCCGCAGCCAGAACACAGCCGTGTGCGCCGACACTCAGCCGGATCTGGCCCGAATGCACTGGCTACCTGGGTTATAATTCTCTTAGTGTTATAAATGGTATTATAACACAAAACTCATGAATAAGTCAGTCATTGAATAAACTTGATTCTCCACTGAAACACACACAAAACTGCGAAAAATACAATACAATGTGCTGTTTATGTCAATAAACACTGATCACCTGAACGGTGACTTTCATTAACAAAAATGGTAATTTATCATTTAAAACTAAACAACATGAATAATATTAGAGCAAAAAAACCTCTATGACATTTTAACAAATATTTAAGTAGTTAAAGTTCTTATTAGTTCTTAATTCTGTAAAAAAGCTTAAATAATCATAATATTCAGGGACAAAGGATTATGGGTATAATATATTTTTAAGTATATGTCCAAAACTCAAAATATTAAGTAATGTTTACATCATTAAGACAATATCTGGGTTAACAGTGTAGCATACTTTGAAAATAAATCAATTCAAGCTACAATTTAAGAGTTTGTAATTTGGCTATACTGATACCAGAGATTTTATTAAAATCAAAGTTTAAAACCTCTCAGAATGTCACCTGAGTAAAACTCCCCCAGCTGCTACCCTCATTTGCATTTGTATAGCTCACAGCATGTTCATTTACATGTTAAAGCCTCCCCTAGAATTAGGGGAAGGGGGGACAACTTCAGAGCAAGACCCACGTCAACTTCTGACAACTTATGGCAGTTTTCGGTGTTGGCTGCAAATTGTCATGCGCAGTCGTATACTTGGAGTTTCACAACAATCTACAGTGCCACATTCTGGCGAAAATTCCACTTTTCATGCAGTGTAATAGTCTACTAATAAAACAGAAAATCCTGCAAATGTGACTTACCCTGTATGAATGTCCGTCGCATTTCTGCAAATGCCCGCTGAAGAGGAGAGTGATGCTGCCACATTCCTACAAAAGTTTTTAATAATTAATATAATGTATTCTCCACAGTAACAAACTTATAAAGCAATACTTAGGCGGTAAAGCATAGTTGAGATAAGATAATTGGGTACATAGATGCGCTGTATATCTTTGTTAACGGGCCATTACCGGACATATTTATGGCTAAACATTAACACATTACATATCTCCGGACACATTTACAGCACATCGATACTGCATCGATACATTTACACCCGAACAGATAGTCGCGTAAACAAGACTTGTTGAGGCATAAACACTAGTCAAAATATATTCTAAATAGTCAAGTGATATTGTTTTATGACATATTGTATATTTACATTACACCATACAGTACAATCATACTGTTTAACGCATGATGTCTCCGGGCGCATTTACAGCACAACGTTACACCCGAGCAAATAATCACGTAAAGAAGCCTTATTGATAAGTCGGCATGAACACTATAGTTATAGTAGTGATACTGCTTTATAACATATTCACAGTACACTAATCAGCATACGGTTTAATGTAAGAACTATCATTTTAATGTAAATACAAGTTAAGAGACGTTTATATAAAGTCATTATGAATATCTGCTTGCAAATAGTCAGTATACAGTATATAAAAGTTTACATCACACAACATTTCAACAAATGTAGGTAAAACTTACTCTTCAGAAATTATATCGTCGGACGGTCACGTGACCCAGAGTGAGATGGCTGCTTGAGTTCTTAGCTCCGCTCAAATTCTTAAATATTTACATCTTTCTCCTCTGATTTCTCATTTTAACTCGCTGAACGGATCTATAACTATGTCAGACACGCAATCTGACAAAGATTTTCCTATTTTTGGCTCGACACGCTCGCAGAAGGCTAAAGAAAAAGACAAGAAAAGGCCCACTCACCACGCGCCTTCGGCCGATGCTGACGTTAACACGGCCGAATCTCATTTAGATATGTCGCTGATTTTATCAGAAATAAAGGCCAACGGATCGCGCCTCGATGGAAGTAATAGCCGTCTGGAGGGGATAGCCAGCTCTGTGTCCTGTCTCCAGAATTCATTTGCTGCCCTCGCCGAGAGAGTTACTGGCGCTGAAACTCGCTTGGATGAAGCCGAACAGAGAATCTCGTCCGTCGAAGATTCGGCAGCAACTACTGAGGCACAGCTAACCGGCTTGAAGGAGACGGTGGATCAGTTACAGACGAAGATAGACGATCTTGAAAACAGAGGCCGTCGCAAGAATCTGAAAATAGTGGGTCTGCCAGAGAGGTCGGAAGGTTCCGGTCCACTCTCAGCGTTTCTGCGAGACATGATCCCTAAATGGTTAGATCTGCCTGCGGACTTCCCTGCACTGGACATCGAGAGAGCCCATAGATCTCCCACCTTCGTACCTAACAGTCGGAATCCAGCTCCGAGAAGTGTTTTAGTTCGGTTTCTACGGTTCACTGATAAAGAAGAAATTCTGAAAGTGGCCCTGAAGAAGACCGTTTCTCATAATGGCTCGGAGCTTCGATTCTACTCGGATCTGTCTACCCGACCTGCTGCAGAAGCGCCGCGAGTTTTCGACCGTGGGTAAAGCTTTGGCCGCCCGCGGTTTGTACCGGGGATTCGCCTATCCAGCCAGACTCAGGTGTCTGCACAATGGAAAGATTAAACTGTTCAACGATCCAAAATCAGCCAAGGCTTTCCTTGACTCTCTGGAAGATTAACTTATTGATCTCTGTTTGAGATCTGCACTTTGAATCTCAGAGGAAAAATTGTCGATTCTATTGGATATGTACGATATAACTTTATGGATATAACCCTTTAAGGTAACCCAAAATGCTGTTCCTGTCCGCCACGTAACATAACACGGTTTTAAATATCGTGTATATGTAGCGGACCCGAAAGGTTTTTTTTATTGTTATTATTTTTTTTCAAATGTCAAAATTTAATTAATAATAATTATCCCAATGGTTTCATATACCGCTGTTTTATGTTTTGTATTATACTCGTAAGTGGAGCGGGTAGTGATGGGGCTGTTTAACTCGGTGGTATTATGTTATTGTCTGTTTCAAGGCGCCTTGTGTTATTTTGTGACTTTTTGATATCATCTGTGCCTCATCGTTTGGGGATGGGGTCTTGGGGGGAGGGTTTTCTCGGGTTTGTTTCATGTTCTGGTTGTGGTACTTTTCAGTTCGCATTCGATGTCTCATACTGTCATAATCTGTTGTACACTTTGCACGTTACTTTTATGACTCTATACTTTCTGTATGCTAAACGCTATTAAATTAGTAACTTGGAACGTGAAGGGCATAGGCCATGTAATTAAAAGAAAGAAAATTTTAACATTCCTTAAAAAAGAACATATATCTATCGCGCTGCTACAGGAAACTCACTTATCTGATAAAGAACATATGAAGTTGAAAAGAGATTGGGTTGGTCAGATTTATTTTTCCTCATTTACGTCAAACAGTAGGGGCACTGCAATCCTTATTCATAAAAACATACCATTCATTCTCGAACATGTAGAACATGATTCGGAAGGACGTTTTGTGTTGATTTCAGGTTCAATTCTTGGAAGACATATTACCGTAGGAAATGTATATGCTCCAAATACAGATTGCCCTAATTTTATGTCATATGCGGTCCTAAAATGTAATCAGTATCGTAAGAACATCGGTTTTTTAGGAGGAGATTTCAACTGCGTACTTGATGGAAATTTGGATAAATCATCACCCCAGGGTTCAGTTAGTTGTAAATCCTCATATACTTTGCGCAACACTTGTAAAAACCTTGGCCTGGTAGACATTTGGAGAGAGCTGCATCCCAAAGACAGAGATTATACTTTTTATTCTCATCCTCACAATTCCTACTCAAGACTGGATTATTTTTTCATACCTTCTGAATGTATACATCTTGTGAGCTCTTGTAATGTTGGCCCCATTGTACTATCTGATCATGGTCCTGTTTATTTAGAAATTGATATTAGTATATCAATTCAAAATTCAACATACTGGAAATTTAATACTTCTATCTTAAACAATACTAACTTTCACTCTTTTTTAAAACAGAAAATAACTCAATATTGGCAGGACAATCAGAATTCGCCAGTTTCCCCTGCGTTGAAATGGGATGCTGCCAAAGCTACGTTGCGGGGCCACCTTATCGCTTATGCTTCGCTGATGAAGAAACTTAGAACCCAAAACAGGAAAGAATTAGAAGCGGAAGTAGACTTTCTGGAAAAACAACATAAAAGACTCCCAAATCAAGATAATTGGATTTTGTTAAATAAGGCTAGAGCCAAACTTAATCTAGATCATACAGAACATGTTAAAAAACTATTATTTTTCAGCAAACAGCGCTATTACGAGTCTGGAAATAAGCCAAGTCGCCTTTTGGCGTATCATTTAAAAAAAGAGCAGAACGAAAGGACAATAAAAGCAATTAAGACACCGGAAGGCAGAACGACCTTTGATCCCTTGGACATTAACAATGCTTTCTCTGATTTTTACAAGAATCTTTATACAGCTGGGTCCAGTGGCTCTAGTGAGGATTTGCAGAATTTTCTAAATGAGATCTCTCTCCCTGGCATTTCAGAAGATGCTAGAGATTATTTAAATGCCCCTTTTACTAAGGAAGAAATTTGCCAATCTATACAATCTATGCCAACTGGTAAAGCTCCCGGCCCAGACGGGTTTCCATTAGAGTTTTACAAGCAATTCTGGCCCGAGCTTTGTCCGATTTTAATGCAAGCAATAAATAGTACTTTAGATTTGAACTCTATGCCAGAATCCTGGTCATTGGCGGTGATTAGCTTGCTTCTGAAAAAAGACAAAGACCCAGGGAATTGTTCTTCTTATCGTCCAATTAGCTTACTCAATGTGGACTATAAAATTATAGCCAAATCCTTAGCTCGCCGGCTCGAAACTGTTTTGCCTTATATTGTCAACCCTGATCAGACAGGTTTTGTGAAGTCCAGATTTGGCTCTGATAATATTCGTAGAGTATTGAATATTATCGACCATTTAAACGCTACCAAAGAACCTGCCTTCATTGTATCTCTCGATGCCGAAAAGGCATTTGATAGGGTGGAATGGCCTTTTCTTTTTGCAGTCTTAGAAAAAATAGAACTAGGATCTAACTTTATCGGTTTGATTAAACTCTTATATTCTAACCCTATGGCCCAAGTTAACACTAATAGAGTGTTGTCTGACAGATTTTCAATAAGCAGAGGCTGTCGTCAAGGCTGCCCACTCTCGCCATTGTTATTCTCTTTAGTTATTGAACCATTGGCTGTTGCTGTGAGAATTAATACTAGTATACATGGAATTAAAATAGGTCTAGAGTAACATCGTATATCCCTTTATGCAGACGATGTTCTGCTCTATCTCAAATACCCTGAAACCTCTACTGATGCAATTCTCTCCATAATTGAAAAATATAGTAATTTCTCAGGATATAAAATCAATTTAGACAAATCTCAGGCTTTGTATTTGCACACTCCCCCCGAAGCCATCACAAAATCCCCTTTCAATTTAGCACTTTCTGGATTTCGATATTTAGGTATTAATGTCACACCCAATTTGGTTGATTTGTATAAAGCCAACTATCCCCAGTTAATTACGAAAATTAATCAGAACCTATCAGATTGGTCGACTCTTCCAAACTCTTTTTTGGGTAGGATTAATGTTATAAGACTGAATATTCTTCCGAGATTTAATTTTTTGTTTCAAAATTTGTCATGTTATTTAAGTGCAGATTTTTTTAAAAAGATTAATTCTTCAATCTCAAAATACATTTGGAATCATAAAAGACCTAGACTCAAATTTTCTGTTTTGATGAAACCTAGGGAATTGGGTGGGGTTTCACTGCCTAATTTTCAGTTATATTTTTGGTCTGCACAAATTAAACATATGATAAGCTGGTTTCTTAACAGACCTGACTCTCGCTGGACTGGGATTGAATATTCAAGATGCTTTCCTAGATTGTTATGCTCATTGCCATATATTCATAATATACAAAAAATTGAATCTCTAACTTATATTTTCACTGTCTCAAATACTCTTTTGGTGTGGAAGGATATTAAGAAATATTTAGGTATCCCAAATAATATATCTCTTAAATCTCCTATTGCACTCAATCCTGATCTCCCCCCAACCATACAAAATATTGGTCTTTTGTCCTGGAGGCTGAGAGGAGTGTCTGAGTTTGCCCATCTATTTGATAATGGTCAAATTAGGTCATTCAGTCATTAAGGCAGGAATTCAACCTGCCCAGCAATGATTTTTATAAATTTCTTCAATTACGGCATTTTTTAGAATCTAAAGCAGGTAATATACGATTTGATCTTACTGAAGTGGAAAAACAGCTTCTCTCTTCATTTACTCTTAAGAGCAAGATTTCTGAGCTATATGTTTTGCTGTCCAATATTGGTCCTTCAACGTTTGACGCTCTGAGGGTGATATGGGAAAAGGACTTGGGTTCAGAATTTAGTAATGAGGATTGGTTATCTGTTTGTACATGTGTTTTCCCCAAAGGTGTCTCAATATCGGCCCACGAACAAAATTTTAAACTTATCCACAGAACTTATCTAACTCCAGTTCGACTTCATAAAATGTTCCCCAACTCTTCCCAATTATGTTTCAAGTGTAAGACAGACATTGGCACAGTAATGCATGTGTTCTGGGATTGTGTTAAAATCAAAAGATACTGGAAAGAGATTCATAAGATTATTCAGAAGATTATTAGAAAGACTTTTGTGTTTTCTCCAATTGTTTATCTTCTGAACTGTAAAGCTGGTCTGTGCCTTAACTGTGACGAAGAAAGTGTACTGAACTTTTGTATATATTTGGCGAAAAAATGTATATTATTATTATGGTCAACTCCTCAGATCCCCTCAGTCAATATGTGGATAAGTCAAGCTGCCACTCTTCTACCTCTGGAAAAACTAACTTATGATCTGCATCAAAGATCAGATGCTTTTTGGCGAACCTGGTCATCTTTGTGGAACTTTCTGGAAGCTGTTCAGTGACTGATATTTCCTTCAAAAAAATTTCCTTGTTTTTTTTTTGTCTATAAAATGGCCCTGCTAGTTACTTTGATACTGTCATGACTGCTGGGTGATCGATGGCTGTGTGATCTGTGTGTGTGTGTTGTTTACCTGTGGTGCCGGTTCCTCGTGTGTTCACTAACTCCGCCCCCTTGTTTCAGTGATTGTTCACCGGTGGTGTCTCGTTTACCTTTCCCTTTATATTGCACGTAGTCCTGTCCTTCGTTGCGCGCTCATTGTTTTATCACAGTCCTGCTGCCCTGCCTTGTCTTGTCAGTCGCTCTCTGTCTTCTCCTCTGTTACCCCAGGTTTGGTTTCGGCGTTCGGAGACACGTCTTCACCCGGACCGCTCGCTTGTGGAGTTCTGGATTATACTGACTTTGTTTGTCTCTCGATACAGCTGGTTCGCTTCGTTTCTAGGCGGTATACCAGCTGTCTCTCTCTCTCCGGTTTGCATCATCACCCGTGAGTGGAGTACACCCATTTTTACCTTGTGGATTATATTGACTCTAACGACTGTTGTTTCTCGGAACCGCTGGTTCGCTTCGTTTTTAGGCGGTGACCAGTGGTTTCCGGGTGGTCCTTCTACATCTGGATTACACAGTGGATTATCCGTCTGAGAACTTGGACTTCCATCTCCGCCTGTCATCCACCTTCAGGGCGGCGTGTTTCATCCCTCTGTTGCGTGTGGTGACGGTGCTGGCGTTCTCGACGGAGCGCGTGGGTGGCTCTCTCTTCCTTTGGATCTGTACTGGATTATTGTGTAGTGCCGACTCACTCTCCCCTACTGTGAGAGTGCTTCATTCTCACAGTAGTGTTTCCATCGGAGTGAGTCAACGGGTGTACGCCGTGTGTGGATCTACCAGTGACTTTGCTCTCCTGTTTTCTATTTTTTCTAAATAAACTATTTAACTTGCACTTGACTCTGAGTCCGTTTTCCTGACAGATGAGCGCGCCAAAAATGGAGTCAGCAAGTTTAGAGAGTCTGGAGGTGCAGACCGCCCTTCACCAGCAGGGGGCGGCCATCGACCAACATTCGTCGTTATTGTCTGCTGCTGCCAGAGATTTCAGCATCCTGTCTGAGCAACTGAAAGAGCTCAGCAATCGCTTGGACCAAGTGACTCCTCGCCATGAAGCCTCAATCTCATCCGGAGGAGCCGCTTCATTTGAACGGGAGCCACACACGGCTACACCCCCCACCTACAATGGCGATCCCAACACCTGCAGATCCTTTTTACAGCAGTGCTCTCTCGTCTTCGCACTCCAGCCCCGTCGATTTTCTTCATCCACTTCCAAGGTGGCCTATGTCCTGACATTACTCACTGGAAGGGCGAGAGACTGGGGTATGGCCGCCTGGGGGGCTAAAGCTCCTTTTACTTTTTCATTGGAGGCTCTCGAGGAGGAGATGTTAAAGCTGTTTGACCGCTCACTCAAGGGAGACATGGCAGCGGCTGAGTTGGTGAGATTACGGCAACGTAATGACTCTGTGACAGATTTTGCCATACGATTCAAAACGCTCGCTATTTGCTGCAACTGGAATGACGCGGCATTAAGAGCACAGTTCCTCGAGGGTCTCACGCCAGGTATTCAAGACGAGATTGCACTGAGGGAGCCACCCACGTCCCTGGAAGCTGCCATCGATCTGGCTCTGAGGGTCGAGTCTCGCCATCGGCAGAGAGATCTGCGTCGCTCATTTCGCCAGCTGATGTCAGAACCAGGGGAGATCGCTTCAGAGACGCCCTCCGAGGAGCCTATGCAGCTGGGCAAGTTCCGAATTTCTGCTGGAGAGAGAAGTCGTCGGCTATCTAATGGCCTCTGTTTGTATTGTGGCAAGCCGGGGCATCTGGCGGCCACCTGTCCGGTAAAAGCTCACGCCCGCCGATGAACCTGGGAGTCTCGGTGGGCGCATCGTCATTTAAATCTCCCGTAAGCAGCACCACACTACCTGTCATGATTAACTCTTTCTCGTCACAGGCGTTGCTGGATTCCGGTGCGGAGGCGTGTCTTTTGGATGCTGGGTTGGCCAAGTCCTGGGGTATTCCATTCATCCCTCTCTCCTCTCCTTTGTCTGCCTGGACATTGAAGGGCCAGCATATGGCTGTGATCACGCACCGCACACCCCCTGTGAGTTTGTTTGTTTCTGGCAATCATCGTGAGGAGATTGAATTTTACATATTAGAGGATTCACAATCGCCAGTCATTTTAGGTCATGACTGGCTATCCAAACATAATCCTCACGTTGATTGGCAGAACAATGTTGTGTTATCGTGGAAGTCTTCGTGTTATGTTTCTTGTCTTGGTCCTGCTCCCTCTCTTGTCTCTTGTTCTGTCTCGCAGGTCCCGGCTGTCGATCTCTCAGGGGTCCCGGCGGAGTACTCGGATCTGTATCAGGTTTTCAGTAAGTCCCGGGCTACTTCTCTGCCTCCTCATCGGTCGTATGATTGCGAGATCAAACTCCTTCCCAACACTTCTCCGCCTAAGGGTCGTATATTTTCCCTAGCTAAACCAGAAAGAGAGGCTATGGATAAATACATTAATGACGCTCTTAAAGCCGGTCTCATTCGCCGCTCCTCGTCTCCAGCTGGTGCTGGATTTTTCTTTGTAAAAAAGAAAGACGGGTCTCTTCGTCCGTGCATTGATTATCGAGGGCTGAATGACATTACTGTTAAGAATAAGTACCCCTTGCCATTAATGTCATCAGCATTCGAGTTATTACAGGGAGCGCGCGTATTTACCAAGTTAGATCTGCGCAACGCTTATCACTTGGTACGTATTAGAGAGGGCGATGAGTGGAAGACAGCCTTTAATACACCTTCTGGACACTGGGAATATTCCGTTCTGCCGTTCGGTCTTTGTAACGCTCCAGCTGTCTTCCAGACCATGGTCAATGAAGTGCTGGGTGACATGATTAACAGATTTGTCTTTGTGTATCTCGATGACATTCTCATCTTTTCTCCCTCCATGCAGATACACACTCAGCACGTTCGCATGGTTTTACAACGGCTATTAGAGAATCAGCTATTCGTTAAGGCGGAGAAGTGCGAGTTCCACAAGAAGTCGGTTTCGTTTCTGGGTTTTGTCATTGCCGAGGGAGAAATTCGTCCCGATCCCGCTAAGGTTAAGACGGTTGCCGATTGGCCAGTACCCGACACTCGGAAGGAGCTTCAGCGATTTCTGGGGTTCGCCAATTTTTATCGGCGTTTCATCAGAAATTTTGGTCAGATCGCTAAGCCTCTCACCGCTCTCACTTCACCTAATGTATGTTTCCGTTGGAGTAGAGAGGCTCAGGAGGCCTTTGATGTGTTAAAATCCCGGTTCATCTCTGCGCCTGTCCTCTCTATTCCCGATCCGGCTAAACAATTTATAGTGGAAGTGGATGCATCTGATGTCGGGGTAGGCGCCGTTTTATCACAGCGATCGTCTATTGATGGGAAAGTACATCCGTGTGCTTTTTTCTCTCACCGGTTAAACCCAGCAGAACGTAATTACGACATAGGGAATCGGGAGCTGTTGGCGGTTAGACTCGCTTTGGGTAAAAGCGTCACTGGTTGGAGGGAACCTCGGAGCCCTTTCTGGTCTGGACGGATTATAAGAATCTTGAATATATCCGTTCGGCCAGAAGACTAACATCTAGGCAGGCTCGTTGGGCACTCTTCTTTGATCGTTTCAACTTCACCCTCTCGTACCGGCCTGGCTCGAAAAATATCAAACCTGATGCTCTCTCCCGTCTGTTCGAAAAGTCCGATTCAGAGAGGACGGAGACCATTCTCCCGGAGGGGAGGGTGGTCGGCGCCCTCGTGTGGGGAATCGAACAGCGGGTGAGAGAGGCCGGCCGGGAGGGGGAAGTTCCGGAGGGGTGTCCGGCGGGTCGCCTATGGGTTCCTGAGCGGTTACGTTCCGATGTCATCCGGTGGGGTCACGAGTCCAAATTTGTCGGCCATCCAGGTATTCGGAGAACGTTGGCTGCCGTCCGTCAGCGTTTTTGGTGGCCTTCTATGTCCACTGACGTCAGACAGTTTGTATTAGCCTGTTCGGTTTGTGCTCGTAATAAAGCATCTAATTTACCACCCGCTGGTCTGCTTAAATCTTTGCCCGTGCCCTCCCGCCCCTGGTCTCATATAGCCCTTGATTTTGTCACCGGCTTACCGGCATCTAATGGTAACACTGTTGTTCTAACTGTGGTGGATCGTTTTTCGAAGGCGGTTCATTTCATTCCCCTGCCCAAGCTACCTTCTGCAAAAGAGATGGCTCAGGTTTTGATTAATCACGTTTTTCGGTTACATGGTATTCCGACTGACGTAGTATCAGATAGGGGTCCTCAGTTCATCTCTCGTTTTTGGCAGGAGTTTTGTAGACAAATTGGCGCCACGGCCAGCTTGTCTTCTGGTTATCACCCGCAGACCAATGGGCAATGCGAACGGGCTAATCAGGATCTCGGTAGAACGCTCCGCTGTCTGTCGTCACAATATCCGAATTCCTGGTGCGATCAGCTCCCGTGGGTTGAGTATTCTCATAAATCTCTTCCCGTTACGTCTACCAATTTGTCCCCGTTTGAACTTTCCATCGGTTATCAACCTCCCCTGTTTCCATCACAGGAGCCCGAGGCAGCGGTTCCGTCTGCGTTAGCTTTCGTACGCAGGTGCAGACGCACCTGGAGGAGAGCTAAGACACTGTTATTATCCAATTCCAGACGAACCAAAGCTGCAGCTGATCGTCATCGGCGACCTCCACCCCGTTACGTTTGTGGTCAAAAGGTATGGCTTTCTACCAAGGATCTGTCTCTCCGTGAGCCTTCTCATAAGCTGGCTCCGAGATTCATTGGGCCATACAGTATTTCTAAGGTCATTAATCCGGTGACGATTAAGCTTAAGTTACCTCTTTCTCTTGGTCGGGTTCACCCTGTTTTTCATGTATCCAAGGTTAAACCTGTGATGTTTGCTCGCTATAACCCCCCTGTCTCTGCCCCCAATCCCCCCGCCCCTCGTCTAGTGGATGGTGCCCCTGTCTACACTGTTAAGAGGTTACTAGACTCCCGCCGCAGGGGCAGAGGATTTCAGTATTTAGTGGTTTGGGAAGGATACGGTCCTGATGAGAGGAGCTGGGTTCCGGGTCGGGATTTGCTGGATCCTGGGCTGATCGAGGACCTCCGTCGGCGACAGGGTGAGTCTCCCGGTCCGTCTGGTGCCGGTCGTGGAGGGGGGGCTACTGTCATGACTGCTGGGTGATCGATGGCTGTGTGATCTGTGTGTGTGTGTTGTTTACCTGTGGTGCCGGTTCCTCGTGTGTTCACTAACTCCGCCCCCTTGTTTCAGTGATTGTTCACCGGTGGTGTCTCGTTTACCTTTCCCTTTATATTGCACGTAGTCCTGTCCTTCGTTGCGCGCTCATTGTTTTATCACAGTCCTGCTGCCCTGCCTTGTCTTGTCAGTCGCTCTCTGTCTTCTCCTCTGTTACCCCAGGTTTGGTTTCGGCGTTCGGAGACACGTCTTCACCCGGACCGCTCGCTTGTGGAGTTCTGGATTATACTGACTTTGTTTGTCTCTCGATACAGCTGGTTCGCTTCGTTTCTAGGCGGTATACCAGCTGTCTCTCTCTCCGGTTTGCATCATCACCCGTGAGTGGAGTACACCCATTTTTACCTTGTGGATTATATTGACTCTAACGACTGTTGTTTCTCGGAACCGCTGGTTCGCTTCGTTTTTAGGCGGTGACCAGTGGTTTCCGGGTGGTCCTTCTACATCTGGATTACACAGTGGATTATCCGTCTGAGAACTTGGACTTCCATCTCCGCCTGTCATCCACCTTCAGGGCGGCGTGTTTCATCCCTCTGTTGCGTGTGGTGACGGTGCTGGCGTTCTCGACGGAGCGCGTGGGTGGCTCTCTCTTCCTTTGGATCTGTACTGGATTATTGTGTAGTGCCGACTCACTCTCCCCTAATGTGAGAGTGCTTCATTCTCACAGTAGTGTTTCCATCGGAGTGAGTCAACGGGTGTACGCCGTGTGTGGATCTACCAGTGACTTTGCTCTCCTGTTTTCTATTTTTTCTAAATAAACTATTTAACTTGCACTTGACTCTGAGTCCGTTTTCCTGACAGATATGCCCTGTTCTGTTATTTTTCTTTTTTATTATTATTTCTTATTATTATATTATTTTTGCATTCTATATGCCCATGTCTGAACATGTGTTTATTCAAAGATTGTAAGGTGATGTGGCTGTGTGTATGACTATGAGATACCTGTACCACTGTGTTGTGTTATTGTTACAATAAAAAAAAGACAAAAAAAAAAAAAACTTTGCTTTTAAAAGTAGGCGGGAGTATAATCCATAATATCCAGAGCCATATCCATGGCTCTGATAATATCCAAATTGCTGTTATTTCCGTGAGACATGATAACAGCATAGAGGGTGTGACTGCTCTGTGCTCTCTAGCTACCTGGTGGGTGGAGACCTGCGAGTGGGGTGGTGGGCGGGAAAATTCAAACTGAATGTGACGAAACGGTTTGTTACGTCACAACGGAGCTGAGTTTTAACTAGCGCAATCTGAGACTCAAGGCAGAGGACATTCAGAAACCTGTATCTCACTCAAAACAGCATGGATGGATTTTTTTCCAAGTTTGTATGCGTGTGGGGGCATCAGAGACACACCCAAAACCCAGAAAAAGTGAGTTTTTCATAATACGGGCACTTTAAGAAACCCTCTGGTTTAAAAAATCCAGAAAATAAAATTTTAAAGACAGAAAGAAATTAGTTTAGTATTGGCAGGAGGAGTTCTTAAGCCTATTCTGTACAATTCTGTTTGAGATTCTAACGAAACTAAATTAACCCAGTGCAGTGTGGTGACAGAGTTTTATTGGAATTTTTGTTTCTAACATACTTGAAGCGAAGTGTTTACGTTTGTATGTTTCTAAAGTAACTAAAAATTGGTTGTGTTGTTATATTTTCTGTTAAGATTCTAAAGCATGGCTATTCAAATCTTACCCTGGAGGGCTGAGCACTGCATAGTTTAGCTCCAACCCTGATCAAACACACCTGTGCAAGCTAAATAAGGTCTTCATGATCACTAGACAATCACAGGTGGTTAAGTTTAATTGCAGAATGAGATTGCACTCCGTAGAACTAACAAGGTCAAGCTTAAATTATCTGTGGAAATTTTGGCCAACAATTTGGAGGAAGCAAAGACAGTCTGTCAGTGAATGATAATGAAAGGCACAACTGGGAAAAATGCTAGTAAGACATTGTTAGACATCACAGTGTGTAGTCCAGTTTCAGATATGCCAGATTTGCAGAAAGAGTGTTGAGGGTTGGGAAACACTGGGAGGTTCTTAGTCATTAACCTCATTCACACAGAAGACAAGCCTCTGTGTGAACACAAACACGTCCTTTAAATTTTCTGGGATGGCTCCCAGAAAGAGGACCTAGTAAGATACATGGAAAACCATCTGTGTGAACAAGAAGCCGAAACAATGCCGTAATGAGCGTGTCGTAGTGAGAACGTGTGTGTGACCACTAGAATAAAGGTTTTAGCTCTTTAAAACGAGAGATTTGCATGCAGATCAACATTCACAATGAGAAATGTCGCAAACTAGACTGAAGCAGTTATCAGGAAATGATAAATGAGACGCATAAACAATGCTGGGTGTGCCGTAGTGAGAATGCGCGTGTCATGGCAACATGAAGTTGGTTCAACTCTTTAAAATGAGGGATTTACATGCAGATCAACATTCATGACAAGAAATGACAGCAAACTGAACTGAACCAGATATCAGGTAAGTTAGCTTGTTAGCATAGATGATTCAGCAGCTTAAAATAATATCACGTCACATGCTCATTTGAGCTTATAATAAACAAAAGTTCCCACGCATCATCCCAACAAGATCGTTCAGCTACTCAAAACTGGGATTTTAAATTACATTAACAATCACGATGAGAAATATCTGCAAACTGGACTAAAACGGAGATCAGGGAGCTTTTCAAATATCCACTCTAAAGCTGAGATCATTCACCAGCATAGAACGGTGCGTCACACGCTCCAAAAATGCACACAAGTGGTTTCTGGAGAGATAAATAATAAGCAAAACTTCAGACACTGCGGAGAAGAAAGTGCAGGACTTTAAACAGGTCATGTGTCTTTCTGGGACCTTATCTCCATGAAGTCACACACAGATTCCAGCAAATCATTGGCAGTGTGAATGAACAAAAAATCAAATGATCCCGGAAAAATCCCGGGTGCACTTTCCGTGTATTTTCCGGAATGTCTGTGTGAAAAGGGCCAGGGGCGGACTTACCCATTAGGCAAAGGTCGGCAGTTGCCTTGGGCCCCGCCTTACCAAGGGGCCCCAAAACGCAGGGGTGTACTTGGTGAGCTGCAACTTTTTGCCCCTGGTTATCATCAAGATTCCCAGAAGACTATCATAATTTTGTTTAATTAAGAAATCTATTTAAACGTCTTTTGTGTTTTTCAGTATATTCCCATAAAAGGTTTGAACGTTATTATTACATCTGCACGAATGCGCCCCCCATTATAGTTTAGAGTGGATCATTCCATGCACTACCGCATATACGCGTAGCTCAAATCAACAAGTTTTATCAGCAGAGCTGCAGGCAGCAGCGAGTGAGTTTGATACATTAAAAGAGCGAAGCTGCAAGGAAATAAACTAACAGTGAAACGTAGCTACACCAATAGAGCAGAAAAGATGATTCACACAAAAATGTAGCAAAAGTCTCCGCTTTTCTCCACACAAACACTGCCACGGTCTGTGCTGCTCTCAGCAACCTCTTTTCCGTCAGACACAGCTCTCTCTCGGCCACGGACACTGATAGTGTGCCGGTGAGTATGCTCTGCAAATAATACAGGTTCTACAGTTTATATAATATTAGCGCGTAATCTCAGGTACAGTAGCCTTTAGGTAAGCTTTAGTCCGTCGAAATGTCTGCCCAGCACCACTAAAGATTGTAATTCATCCCCAATCTGCACACAAATTAGTGATTGTTTTAGTCTCATTTAAATCTCATATGAAAACGGTAGCATGCTTCGGCTTTGCCCTGTATATCACTAGCGAACATCAAAGTACAAGATGTGTACATTAACTGATAGATGACATCTGTATAGTTCATTAATATATTAACATAACGCTTTACCATCCACTGTATAAAGTCAAATTTCACCCCTTGTTTATCTTATCTCGAGTTCTTAACCATATTATGTTTCTTCTTATCATATTATGTTCATTGGAATACAAAGTATTTTAATTTAAAATATATTGTGGATGTAATGTGGCATTAAATGAAAATATATTAAAGAAATTCAGTACACAAAGTAAAATAAAAAGTACATAAATGTTATACACATCTTTTTACCATGTAGTACTGCGGTTAGTATAAAATCCAATCATATTATCAAACAGTATATATATATTAATCTCAACCTTATTGGGGGCTGAAACTTATATAACCTAGAGGAAAAAAGAGATAGCGATGAGAAAGAGATAGAAAAATACAGTAAAGGTTGCATAAAGGGTGCATAGTTAGGGCCCCGACACATGGTTTCGCCTTGAGCCCCCAAATCACTAAATCCGCCCCTGAAAAGGGCTATTCAATAGTCAGTACTCTACAGTTAGATATCGAATGGGACCAGTTCATGTGACTACAACGATGCATACTAGTGAAGGAAGGGAAGAGCAAATTAACTCTACCATGGGGAGAGCATTTAATGAAACTAAAATAGAAACATAGAAATAAAACATTGGGGAAATTGAATCATGCCAAGCAGGATCCATTAGATTTTCTAAAGAATCTGGAACAATATGCAGATCGTCCTCCCTTACAAAAATTAACCACGGTTTTACTACAGTTATAAACAAAAAACATGGTTACTGTAGTAAAACCATAGTAAACACAAAATAACCATGGTTTGGGAATAGGGAGGGGGGACAATCGAGCTGGGGCATGGTTTGGTTTGGATGAGTGTGCCCTAACTCACGTCACAAGCAGATGTTGATGTGAACTAGATAATTGTTTCGTAATAGTAGCAAAAATATTTATGATTTTGGGAAAAAATTTTTTACTATGAAAGGGGGGTGATTCTTTATAATTCATGATAATTAATAGAAAATGTTTTAATGTCATCGATATGTAAATGTTATTTATGAGAAATATCGTAATGCCATTAATTTGAAAATAATTTCTCTTAAACGTTAGGGATGTTTAGGGGCGGTTTCCCGGACAGGAATTAGACTAGTCCTAGACTAAAATAAATGTAAGAGCTGTCCAAACTGAGAACAACTTGCACTGACATATCTAAAAATACATCAGTGCCCTATGTTTTGCCATAAAATGCATGCCAGTAATGTTTTTTGTAAGGCATGTTTGCTAAAACGAGGTATATTTCCTAATTAAACTAAGGCCTAGTCCTGTCTTAAGCTAATCCCTGTCTGGGAAACCACCCCTACATGTTCTGTAATTAAACTTGTATGACTTTGATGTTTTGAATGTGTTAAGGTTCTTGTAGGGAAAGGGTGGGGGCAACCTCTTCTTCTATTTCTCATTTCAGATAAAACCATTGAGATGTTAGTCTGGAATGCAGAACTCCCTGGAGAAATCTGGCCAATCATCGAGAGGACGACAGGGCCAGTTGTACTAGTGAAGCCAGAAGACTGAAGCTTCAGGAGAAAAAACTTCTTAAAGAATCAGCCTGATCAGGCTTCTTCAGAGTTACAACTTGAATGGAAAAAACAGACATTTCTAATCCTGCTTAGAGCTCCGGCCTAAAAAAATATACAGCAACTCCACACACCACAGGATTTAAAAATGGCATATATTGGAACAGCAATGAATACTTCATCTAGAAGAACCCGGTTGCCATATTGAAAGATTGGACAATTGATAGGAGAAACACAAAGATTTTAAACTGTATAATACTTGGGTTCAGGGTTCACTCCAACTCAGATGAACTCTGAGTGCTTCATGTACTTTGCTACTGCTTTGATTGAATAAATTACTTTTTGATTGAGATCTTCAACTTCCTCATATTTTTTCTTACAGTGCCTTTGAGGTATTAACTAGAGGTCTTCTCTGGTCCAAAGAATGTACCCGACGCAAAATGACCCAAATACCTTTTTATCCAAACCCGACCCGAGACAAAACCCAAGAAAATTAGACCTGAGTCCGATGCAATGGCAATTTTTGTAAAAAGCACAATGTTTGCAGTCTGCAGCCCCACACGCACCAGTCAGAAAGAAACCTCGGTGTGCTCGAAACCAATTTTGCCCGCTGATTTGTTATATGATGATGACACCAAGGTAACTGCTAAAATGTACATTCAAAATTGATTGACAGGTCTGGCTCAATGAAAATTAACCTACCACCAGCCACACGATGTCGCAAGGCTTTTGGCAAACAGGTTTGAAAAAGATTTGATGCACTCTCAAATTTTTTCTGAGAGTGAATGATAATTTGTTGAATTCAGAAAGTACTGTAATGTGTCACTAATCTTTCCTGTAAGTGTAAGCCCTGGGCCCTGAGCTACCAAGGTCTTACAAAACGCATGTAAACTTGGTGAATCTGAATTACATTTAATTGGGTATTAATCATATTTTGTATTTTTTCAATATCTCCATGAAAGTTTTAACGATATTATTATCTGCATGAATGCACCCCCATTATGAAGTGAGTGGACCATTTCATTAGCACAGATCACTGGAACACACTTAGCAAGTGTCAAAATGTTAATCCAGGTAGTGGCAGCAATTTGCACCAAATCAGATTCGTTTTTTTTTTTAGGTTCAATAAAATATATTTATATATAAGTTTTTTTTATGAACACACAAACACTCTGAAATGAGAATAAAAGATTATTATCTACACTTATCTGAATATTTTAGAAGCAAACGTCTTTCCACCTGTAAAAAACTCTATTAAACCAACTATTAATAAGACTACTTTAGACCAACTATGACTTTGTTTTTAATAAAATATTGTTTAATGCTTGTTTTGTATCTAAGTTTGTTTACTCTTCAATAAAAAATACACTTTTGGGACTCACTTTGGGGGCTTGTTTTTGTGGTAGTGTCAAGGACGCCGCTACTGATAGGCAGAGCAGTCAATTGCCTAGGGCCTCCGGCTGGGAGATGTGGCCTCTTACATCTCTGTTCGCTAGTCCATCAATAATAATAATAATAATAATAATAATAATTCATTTATTAACTTTCTAAAACCCAAAGTGCTACAAAAATTAAAACAAGTAAAATATCAATGAAACAAATAAATACAAAAGAACAAAATAATCATTACAGTACAACACAGTAAAATACTAATCACGACAGTCTATGTAAGCAAATATTAAAAGGATGTGTTTTCAACAACTTCTTGAAACTAGCTAAAGTAGGAGCATCTCTAACAGAAAGAGAAAGTGCTTTCCATAACCTGGGTGCCGCAACAAAGAAAGCTCTCTCTCCCCCATAGATTTTAATCTACAGGGAGGCTGCTAAGGAGTAAGAGAGTCCATAGACCAGAGGGAACGAGAAGGCGCGTACTGGCTGACTAAGTCACAAATATAAATAGGTGCTATTTCATGCACAGCTTTATATGTTAGTGTAAGTGTTTTAATAACAATGCGTGACTGGACAGGTAACCAATGCAAACTATAAAGCACACCTGCAATGTGCTGACGTGGTAAAGTATATGTAAGCACACGTGCTGCTGAATTCTGAATATACTGCAAGCGTTTTATAGATTTAGCAGGTAAACCAACAAAGGGGCGGTTTCCCGGACAGGTATTAGCTTAATCCAGGACTAGGCCTTAGTTTAATTAGGAAATATAACTAGTTCTAGCAAACATGCCTTACTAAAAACATTACTTGTGTGCATTTTGAGGCAACACAAAGAGCACTCATGTATTTTAAGATATGTTAGTGCAAGTTGTTATCAAGTTGGACAGCTCTCAAAAATATTTTAGTCTAGGACTAGTCTAATCCCTGTCCAGGAAACCGCCCCAATAAGTGCATTACAGTAATCAATCCTAGAAGTCACAAATGCATGAATCAGCCTCTCAGCATCAGGTAGAGAAAGGTACTTCTTAGATGATGGAATGCAGATTTTGTGATACTCTTAATATGAGACTCTACTGTTAGATTAGCATAAATAAATCACACCAAGGTTACGAGCACAGAAAGATGGAGATAAAACACTATCGTCTAGAATCAAATTAAAACGTCTCCCTTTGTGAGTAGCCACAGGTGTGCCAATAAGTAGAATCTCTGTCTTAGATGAATTCAGTTTTAAAAAATGATACTGCATCCACGTTTTTATTTCCCAAACACAATCTGAGGAAATTTTTGAGGTGACAGTAGGATCAGATTTAGAGCTGATGTAAATTTGAGTATCATCAGCGTAAAAATGATACCCCAGACCATTTTTCCTAATTATTTTATCAATCATGACTTACAGAAATCTAAGCTCATTGTCAAATGACTGATGAAATGTCACTCACCTGTTGTGAAACCAATCAATGTCACTGTTTCAAAACAAGTCCAACTCTATGAATGTGATGCAGGTATCCTGAAGTGATTGTATTGTATTTAGGGTTGCAAAATTTCAATTTGAATTAAAAGGAATATATGGTATAACAGAAACTAATGGGAAAACTTGGAAATTAAAAAAAAAATGGTAGAGTAGCCTATAACAGAGATCTTTAATGTAGTTAAAAAAATCTTGCAGCATAATTCTGTTGGCTGCAGAGAACAGTGCACTATTGTAGACTTATGTAGGCTACTGTGGATTTAATTATTTTTATATAAGTAATTCATAACCTAAAGTGGGCTGGTCTAAGGCATAAAACTCCAGTGTTGAAAATGAGTCCCACTCCGGCCCTGGTTCCAAGCAACACATATTAATAAATAAATGTTTCATATATATTTACAGTAGAAAATGTACAAGTTATCTTCATGGGATATTCTCATGATTTTTATTTAATATCCTAATGATTTTTGGGATTTAAAAAATCTATATTTGGATCCATACAATGTATTGTTACAGATGTGGCCTTTAAAAATGCGCGTCTCTGAGACCAGAATGCCGCGGAGACTTCCGAAATTCTGCGAGATCCCGCAAAAGGGGGGTTCGGTGGGGGACGCAGGAAATATAAAAACCTGTAGAGGGCAGGCGTGTTTCTTGTAGGCCATACTGACGACAATGTGTGTGCTCGACTTCATGCTGAGCGTATAGGCTACTGTATGATATTGAAGTAACATGACACGGACTTTGATGTCATACAAATGCATGCTTTTTGGCAAACATTTTGTTGGCGAAGTTTTCTTTTGCCAGTTACATAAACAGTCACATATTCTTCATAAAAATCCGACTCAAACGCGGATCATTTGTCTTATTTTTTCCGTGTACTTACAGTAGAAGAGACGTGATGTATGATAATCGAGTCTTATAACAAAATAATTCGCGAAGACCTTTGAAGAGACCGAGCGCATTTACGCAATATCATTAACTAGTTTATCTAATTTTACATTTAGTTCATTTTTGCATCTGAACGTTTTAATAGCTTTAACATGGTTGTGGTGCGCTTTTCTGCATTACTGAACAGTAGGCTACTTTTTATATTATTATGTTTCCCTTTACATGGTATGAAACGCGATAAAAAGTATGCATTGGTGTTTAATACATTTCACTGAGAATTTGTATAATATGTTATACTTTTGTACTAAGGAAATAAAATCATATTGTGAGTGTAAATATTCATAAATTCGAGGAGTTTCTGATGTGTTTGTCATCGGCAAAATGCGCAGTTTCTTTGTTGCTGATTAAAAACCGTTGGCTATGTGATTGTTTAAAATTGACATTTTTTCTACTTATTATTAATTTATTTTTTTGCCTACATTTACTCAAATAATATCAATGTGAAAATATAAGTAAATCATACTTCAAGTTAGGCGTAAAACTTACACATTTTTGATGTCAAATAGAAATAATAATAATTTGAAATATGCAATTATTACAGTTTTAAAAACTTAAATATATTACTCTGACCTTTTTAAATATATTGACTAAAATAATCTGTAAATGTAATACTTATATTATTAAGGCGTATACATCAAATAATATATGTACATTTTACACAAAATATCTGTTCTATTTTTAGTAATTTATTTTCCAACTAAAAAAATCGCATAACTGCATTAAGAGATTTTATTAAGTTACTTTAATCATTTATTTTAGAGATATTTACAAAGCCACTGAATCATTTTTAACAGTGTGTACATTATGACCTTATTATTAAATGCATATAAATAAAAATATGTAAAACTAAATAAAAAAGATATCATACACGGACTGTATGTAAGCATACGTTTTCTAGTTCGGTGCACGTGGGTTTAAATGCCGTTTTTCTAAAGAAGAATTTTAAAACTTTATTGGTGGTAGTTGAGAAGAATTCCTTTTTCCATTTCTAAATCATTTTGAGCGCAATATAAATATATCATATTGTTATTCTTATTATATAAGAATACGCAATTTTTACAAACTTTTTAACATATAGAAAATACACGTTAAGCATGTTGTGTGTATTTCCTAATTACAAGCTTTTGATGAAATTGCACCAAAACTAAACGTGCATAAAAACATAAAAAAGTCATTTAAATAAGCGAAAAAATATTTTTTATGAGCTCAAAAATTTGAATATAATGTGCTATTGCTGAAAATTGCCCATCTCTAAAGGAGAATATTCATCTTTAAAGTTTAAGAAACAAAAAAGTACTGATAAGCTTTCTGAAACATATATATTCTGTAAGCACTCATTTATCCATAATGATGTAATTTATTTTTTAATAACATATTGTCGCTGTCGGGCAAAGATACTCTCTGGACACCAAGACCATGTCTATGGGTTCAAGAATAACAGAATATTGGCCATTTGAAACTCGAAAGTCATCACTTTATTTTGTCCCATTGTTTTCCATTTTGCGTGTGGTAAAACTCCTGTGCGCGTCGTTCAAATTCATTGAAATTTCGTACACTTGTAGTTTAGCAAGTATGTATAATACAATCAGTCTGCACATCGTCTGAGGAAATCCGAAGTTGCGTCGAGGGGAACCAAGCTGACAGCCGCGACAGCAGAGATTGTCACGTACCTACAGAAGGGTATTGGAAAAAGCTTGCATCTGACCTGCAGCGATATCATTCTGGCTTGTTGGGATGTCAGCCAGCGAGAGTCATCTGATTCTGACCTTGTTCTTTTACTCCTTAGAGTCTAAAACCAGGAGGGCATATTAAGTATTCATTGTATTTTCATTTTAACAGAGCAGCTATGGTTGCGCGTTTCACACACCTCTCCAAACCACGTTGTTAACACTATGCTTGTTCGACTTCATGCGGCGCCGCAAGAACCGACAGCCGGATGACGTCAGAGTACCGCGAGAATGATTCAAGAAATCATATTTCGCCTCGCTCTCGCGATACTGTGACGTCTTCCGGCTGTCGATTCTCGGGGCGCCGCATGAAGTCGAACAAGCCTATTGACAGCAGCAAAAGCTACGCATGCGCTTTTAACTTGTAAAACTCAAAGGTGAATGGGTAATGTAGTCTCTGCTCTCGGTGGGACGAATTAGGTAGCTTGCATTGTGAAGGGCGCTTTGAAAAGCGGCAGCGCAGCCAAATAATTAAATTAAGCCTCTGATTTAAACAGATGTGCAAACGAGCGTTCTGGTACGTTAGAAGTAGGTTCTGGGCGCAGGGAGAGGCGGTGGTACGCTCAAGAGCTATATTTGGAAGTGGCGGTACTGGCCCACATTAAAGCACTGGCGGTAGCAAAGGTAGACGGCCCTTTGAAAAGCAAAAGAAAGCTGATAAAAATGAGAAACCTACACTGAAATAAATTGGAGTAGGATTTAGGCTACTTAACAAAATCTAAACATTTTTCACTCAGAAAATGCTAGTAAATATAAACAAAATTATCAGCAGCTTTATTTTTATTACTTTTTTAATTTTAATTCACTCTTTGTTTCAGCGATGTTTATAAATGTACTATATTTTTGCATTTTGATTACAAACTGTTCTACACTGAAAAGAAACTAATGTAACCTGATTTAATCACGTAAAACATGAGTCTAAACACAAGCACCACTTTTCTGAATGATGATAATCACAAACATCCCAGAGTTTGTAAATCAATTGTTTGTAAAACATATTTAATGCTAACTTTACTTAAAAATTCAGAAAATATTTTTTACAGTGTATAAATAAAAAGACATGAAGGAAGTTAATTCCAAAATGTAATTAATTGTACATGGTTTAGCTGCTTGTTTTAGCAGCTACCAGTGACAGAGAGTCAAGAAATTAAAAACCACCCACCCCTAGGTCTGCCAATTCTTTGCCAACCCCCAATGCTAATCGATCACCTCATCAAAGAAAACCGGTTTATCCAGTTTTCACCAGCGTGTTGGGTTTTAATATCAACCTTTGCAGTTTCTTTGTTAAAATGTAATTTAAGCAAATAGGCCTAATACATAAGCTGTATGTTTTTTTAAATGAATGTTTATAACTTATAAAATTAAGTGGATATCAGGTAACTTAATTTGACATATGTTGATATAACCTAGGCTCTTAAGTCCCACGCAATCGCCATGAGACACACGCATTTCTGTCAGTTCACACGCTCACACACCAAACCTTGTAAGCTATTTATCACGCTGAGAAGTAAAATAGAACTTTTCCTGCTATACAAATTAATAAAGGAGGTGCTGGTATACAGAGCATTTCTGTCGAGTTTAGCAGTACATTTTTTAGGTGTGGTCAACTTTACGCAGCGCGGTTGCTACCTGTATTTGTGGTCACACGGCTACAAATCTGTATGGTTGCCTAGATAAAGGGGGTGGGTCAACTTACCCACTGGCTCACTTTGCCCCACTCTCCCCTACTTGGTATTGAGAAACGGTGTTTATCGAAGCCGGAGCGCGAGCTACAAACTACAGAGCGAGTGCGCGGGTGCACAATGGTGAAAGAGCAACACACGATGTAAATAATTATACCAGTGCTCGCAGTACAGACGCTTTATATTTTAGCGTACTGCGTACCTTCCCTTTCTTTTGCGTGCCACCACTTCTCATGTTGCTGGTACTTTGCCTTAAAGAGTCAAAGGGCGTTTCTATGTGGCGCTGCGCAGACAGTTCGGCAACGAAGACATCAAAGTACCGCGAGAGCAAGTCGAAATGTTACAAATGGTCCGACTTTACCTTTGGTCTCGCGGTACTCAGATGTCATACGCCGACCAGTCAGCGCCGCACCATTTAGAGTCGAAAAAATATTTTTGAAAAAAAATGCACTAATAAAGATATTAGACAAGTTTTTCATGAAAGGAAGAGAGTTACTCCAAGAGGAAAATTTTATTGGAATTCCATTCTAAGAGATGTAATTTGGTGTAAAGCATGGTTGCTGCCCTATAAATTTTGTATTTCAAATAAAGTGAGAGAAATTCATTTGAAGATATTACACAAAATATACCCAACTAATTTACTACTTTCTAAATTTATGGACATTGGGAACGAATGTTCATTTTGTAATAATACTGAGGAGTCTTTATGTCATTTATTTTTTGATTGCCAAAATGTTCAGGCATTTTGGAATGAATGTTTTTCTGTCCTATCAACTAAAACTAACACAGTCATAACATTTAATATGAAAGATATTATTTGTTACTTTGAGAATGATGATAAAAACATTTACAATTTGGTAAATTTCTTCATTTTGTATGGCAAATTCTTTATTCATAAATGTAGATTGTTAAAATCTTATCCTTTACACCTGGTTTTCTTAAAAGAAATCACTCTTTTAATGAAGTCTCTTAAACTTGTTAAAAATGTAAAAGGTACATGTATTGTTAATGTCTATGAGTCTGTATTTGGCGTCCTGTGAATGTCTTCTATTTTATTTTTATAACTATTTTGTTATTCAACTTTGGAAGTTTCTATTTTGATGCCTGTTTTCTGTATTAATGTTCATATGTTCTCTAATAAAAAAAAATAAAAAAAATAAAAACCCATTTAAAGTCGAACACACAAAGCGTCAAGGCAGGGCCGCTGGAAGTCATTTTGAACAGGGGGTGCTGTGAATTTTTTAACCAAAAAACCTATGAGCCTATAGGCCTATTTAAAATACATTTTAAAAATAAATACATTGAGATTTACTACTTTATTGTCATATACACTTCAGGGCACACAGCCAGGGTCTGAAACACACAGACATCATCAGTTCTCAGATGAATATGCGCTATTAATCAGAAGCAAAAATACTTATCCCAGGGGGAATTACTTTCGTTACAATTTACATACAACATATAATATTATAACAACATATAATATTAATTAAACTTCACAATTTTCAATGTCCATGCGGACGAACATATTTTACTTTCGTTTTTAAGTTAGAATCACACGACAGATGTAAAATATTCTCACATTAACATACCTAGTATATTTTTATATAGATCTTTTTTTTTACTAAATAGTACTATTACTGTCTTTTTTAAACTTATAAATAATTCATAATTTGAACAAAAATAATGATGGGTTTAGTTCTGATATTGTATACTTTTATAAAGAAATACATGGTGTATAATTACATTTTTAGAATAGGCTTTATATAAGGTTTGTACTGTAAAAATACTCTATTTGTTACAAACAAAAGATAAAGAATTTACAAACGTGTGGAGAGCCATTTCAGCACTTGGACAGCGAAATGTTTTTTTTAAAAGCATTACTTAAAATGTTTTCTCATCTCACCATATCTACAGGTGCAGAGTCATTATATACAATAAATCCGTTGGGTAGCATTTAAAAAAAACATTTAAAAGTAGATGCATTTGTTTAAAGCAAAGCATTTATTTACTTAGCTACAGATGAAGCAGCTATTTAAGCCTTCTAACGTCTCATAATTGATCGTCATTTATGTCCAAGAGACTCAATAATAATCTGTTACATTTTAATCCTTTAATTTTTCATATTAAAAAGCGTTTTTGTGCTGCTGCGCATCCATGTATGTAATAAACAAACCCGCGTTGTCATTCCGTTAATACGCATATTATCAATGCGCTCTTTACTCGCGCAGAAAAAACTCGCGTCGCGCATTGCGCCGGTTGTATAATAGAAATTCCAAAGTCTCTCATGAGCTAGGGGACGAATGTCCAGGGAGTTCAGTATTTCTGTGTGGGCATGCATCAGGGAAAGGTGTGTGAGTCTTTTCTGGGTCATGGTGCTGTACCAATGTCTTTAAAAGACGCAAGACAAAGAAAGTGCGCTCGGATGAGGCCACGGATAGGCACAGTAATGAAATTAAAATCCAAAATACACGTAATAACCTACGTGTGTCAAAAATAATTTCCTAAAATATTCATAAGTAATATATCAATTGTGCAAAATATTTTTACTTAAAAAAAATATATTTCTCGCTTTTCCGCGACCATGCGTCAAGGTCTGGAGGAAAAGGATAGCCTACCCGCTCGGTGCCGATTGAGCATGTAAGCATATGTTTTCTTGTTCGCTCCACGCAACACGGGTTTAAACGCCGTTTTTTTTCTAAAGAATAATGTTTAAACTTTATTGGTGGCGGTGGAGAATAATTTATATTGCAGAATAATGTATATTGCATTTTAGCGCAATATAAATGTATCATATTGTTATTCTTAATATAAAAGAATACTAATATATTTTTTACAACATTTTTAACTTTAAAACATACATATAAAGATGCTTTGTACAATAGCTTTGCTTCTGACAACAATTTTCTGTAATAAATCAGTAAATCAATCACAAAATGTGTTGAAAGTGGCGAATAAAATGCTTGTCAATTCAAACAAAGGTGTATAAAACCGCTTTAATTAACAATAACTAAACTGTGCTCTTTTGCATACCTCTACTTTTCTCATGTCTTTCTTTATACCACCTTTATCTTTTTAAAATCTTGCCACTTTTAGAAATAATTTGTTTGCATTTTTTGTATACTGCACACTTTATTTGCATCAACTATACCCATAATAACATTTTCTACGTTTTTCTTTCAATAAAAATAAACATATTTATTATTGTCTTAACTTAAAACTTTGTTTTTTAATTTATTAATTAGATTTTATATAAATAAGTTTTAAAAGTGTTGACTGCGAACGTCTGAGATAAGATATCTGGAAGGACCTATAATATACGCCTATAATATATGTACATTTTAAATTAAAATGTCTGTTCTATTTCTAGCAATTTATTTTGTTTTGACCAACTAAAAAATACATAAGTGACATTAAGAGATTTTATAAAGTTACTTTAATCCATTATTTTAGTAATATATTTACAAAGCCACTGAATATTTTTACTGTTATGAATAACGGCTGAAAGGATAAAAAAAATCATAACACTGACTGCCTATATGCGCAAGAAAGGTATTATTAAAGTTTTAAATATGTAAAACTAAATAAAGATATCATATGCCCACTGTACAGTATGTAGGCCCATGTTTTCTTGTTCGCTCTGCGTGGGTTTAAACGCCGTTTTTAAAGAATATTTTTTAAACTTTATTGGTGGTGGTTGAGAAGAATTCCTCTTTCCATATGTAAAGCAATTTAGCGCAATATACATGTGTCATATTATTGTTCTTAATATATTAAGAACAATAATACTACTATATTTTTACAACATTTTTAACTTTAAAACATGTATTTTTATACCACATGAATCTCTTTAAAATATTAATACTTTTAGAAAAACGGACATAATTATTAATATTATGAACAAACAATGAAACGGTGTCAAAATTCGACAACACAAATAATTAAGATATACATTGTAAATAGAGTTAAGTGTGTATGCGCTGTAATGCTGGCAAGAATTGGTTGACGTCACTTTGCTGTTTTAATAGAAATGTTAAATATTCAGCAATGCCCTTATTAACTTCTGGAAACAACCGCAATGACAACGCATATAAAAATGTAGTTTTTTATGCGCCACCTGGTGGATTTTCTGTGAAGCGAAACACATTAAGGGAAAAGGGAAAGTAGCCCCCCCGAAAACACTTGCAGAATTCTGCGTGACTCCGCAAGACGATTTGGCGAATGCCGCGGGAGAAAACGCGCGTTTTTAAAGGCCACATCTGTAGCTATTGTTACAAATAAACTCTTTTGACTTATGACTGGTTTTGTGGCCATAAATGCTTATCTGGGATCAAACTTATGACATTTTTGCATTGCAGATGTTATGCTTTACCAACCGAGCAACAAAATAAAATATAAATGCATGTCACCATTGTTTTGTGGCCATGAAGTGTATAAGTAATATATACACTGCAAAAAATGACTTTCTTACTTAGTATTTTTGTCTTGTTTTCAGTAGAATTATCTAAAAATTCTTAAATTAAGAAGCTTTTTCTTGATGAGCAAAATGACCTACGTAAATAAGTCTAGTTTTAAGACTTATAAGAAATAATATAAAATTTAAGTGAAATTGTCTTTAAAACAAGCAAAATTATCTGCCAATGAAAAAAAATTGTGAAATAAGATTTCGTTTTTCTTAAACACTTAATTCAAGTATAAATTTATCACCCCATTGGCAGATATTTTTGCTTGTTTTAAGCACAAATTCACTTAAATTGTATATTTTTTGTCTAAAAACTAGTATTATTTTCTTAGGTAATTTTTCTCATCAAAAAATACATCTTGATTTAAGAATTTTTAGATATTTCTACTGAAAACAAGACAAAAATACTAGGTAAGAAAGTCATTTTTTGCAGTGTATTTACAGTGTAGTTATTTCTGACTTACAGTATATTACTATATAAGTGAAATTTGCACCCCCAACATAGAAACTAAATAAAATAGGTCACCTGGACACACACCAATGTGTAGTATAAAAGACATTCAAATGACAAATAAAGCAGCATCAAAAGAAACGACTAAATCAATCCCAGGGGCACAGAGATTTTGCACACTCAATCAGATCACTTGTCACTGTAGGGCTTTTGTTTTGGTATTTAAATAGTTTGTAGTCAAAAGAGCTCTACTGCTGTCATCTCATGATATAAGCATACAGGTATACATTATGAGATGCAAATGAGAACAAAATGTCTTGTTTTTTGCCACTTGGCTTGGGTTTAATCCAAGTACATTTAGTTTAGAGATAAATTTCTCTCACTGGGTTTTTGATCCAATAAGCAAGACTTCAGTTTTGCCTTGATTGAGTTGTAAGAAGTTTTGTGAAAACCAATCATTTATATCTTTAATGCAATTTACTAGGGAATCAATTTTCACCGGGTTGTCAGGAGACACAGCTACATACAACTGTGTGTCATCTGCATAACTATGAAAAGAGATACCATGCCTCCTGCTGAGTTGACCAAGAGGTAACATATATAGATTAAAAATTAGTGGTCCTAAAACTGATCCCTGAGGAACCCCACATGGTACTTTATAATATTCAGACAAGGTATTATTAATGGATCCTACAAATGTTCTTTCACTAAGATATGATAAAAACCAATTTAAAACTGTTCCAGATAGACCAACATAATCATTTAATCTATTTAAAAGAATCTGGTGATCAATTGTATTAAATGCTGCACAAGTTTACAATACTACAGTGCACTGAACTGTATGGTTCATTTTGTAAATATTTTGTCTTAAAAATGCTAAATCAACCTTTTTTTCAATGCCAAATAATTATTAAAAACCTAAACATTTAAACACAACTAATCTTAATTTTAAGTTAATTTCGGTTTTGTAATGAGGATGCATCATTTAAATTTGTTTTAGCTGTAAGCAAGGCAATTGCCAGGATTTTTCAAATACAGAGGACACCAACCCCCCAAAAAAGACACTTGAGAATACATTTTTAAATTTTTAAAACAACATATTTATTTTCAATAACAACAGGTGCAAATTGTTTTCTGGTATCTGTCTTGGGAGGGCCCTTTACCGATTATTTCCTTCTCCTTCTACCGCTTTCTCCTCCTCAACTGCCTGACTTTTAACTTAATAATAATAATGTACAACACACTGTAATTAAAAAACCCTTGATTTTGCAAGTCAATTAAACCTACTATTTTATCTTTTGGCTTAAAAAAGTTGACATAACTTTAAATTCAAGTTAAAATTGTTTAACTTAATTTTTTAAGTTAAAGTAACATAAAAAATATGTTGATTTGACAAAAATGCTGCAAATGTGCAGGCCAGAGTTCAGTTACCAGGTTTATTAAAGTGGCAATGAACCTGTCGATTTTATTGTCTTATACTGTTGTCTGAGGTCTACTTATGATGTTTGCCTGGTTTTTACATTCAAAAACATCAAAAGCAATAAGTAATAGGCTATTTTGTAACATGGACTAGTAGTTCTCTGAATCCGCGGTACACAAAGTAAACAAACACTCCCTACGCGAGCTGGAACTTCTTTAAAAACAAACTTTAACCACACATTCCTAATGTATACCTCCGAGTTAAGATGTACAGCGTCTGTGTTCTTCCCAGACGGTTCTTCCACAACCGAAGACTCAGTTTCCATGGGTACTCATAACAGATCACCGCATCAAAATAAAAGTCTCTCAGGAAAAATGTATTTAAAAGTAATTTTGGTTACATTTGGCAACCTTTAAAGACATGGTTGAGACACTGCATGGTTTGCTTTGCCCCTGGCTCACACGCGTGTCACACGAAGCTGTGGGCGGGTCTACAAAAGTGGTCGTTGTATGGAGGAGGTGTTTAAATTCTAATCTGACTTGATATTTCAGCACATTCCTGAATCGACTGTTTTAATGGCTTGGTGCTAAAAACTGATATATTTGAGTAAAGAGGACGTTTTCAGTTTTGAAGCTTGCAGGATGTTCATTTAAGTATGATGATCTCTTATATAAGAGAATATAGTTAAAATTTATTTTTATTCACTGCCCCTTTAACATACAAGCACAAAGTGAAAGTAGTCCGCTATAGCCAACTACTTTCGTTTTCAGATGTCAGCGGCATGGCCGGACTTACCAATGGGCTTGAGCCCAGGGGCCCGGCCAATAGGGGCCTTAGTGCTTGCTTGCGTTCGTTTGATTTGTTAAGTCGTTTTCATTTTTTATTTTACAGCCAAAGAGCCTATTGGTTGGTGCGGAATTGTTTGGTGCTGCATTTAATTCGTTAATATATATATATGTCAGTCATCTTGGTGCTGAATATGACGCGCTGAGTTTACCGCTTTTGAAAACCATAGATGCTAGTATAATAGTGAATACGCGAAATGGGAGTCATGAATGAGCTTTACAGATAATGAGAAAGAGCAACGCGAAAATGAAGCGCTCAGTATGAAAAAGATTACTAGAGTAGGCTATGGTCTTGTAACTCTGTTTTTTTCTTGTTTGTTTGTAATCTAACGTGATACGCCGTTATACACAATTTACCCACTAATGGTCAAGAATTTCCGTATACCCATTTAAAAACACGTGAAAATACTTAACAGTGTGTGACAAACCTTTGACACTTTCATTCATAAATTGACATCTGAATCACTCACCATTCGCATGCTCCACTTGCTACTTTGGCGGGTTTAACCTCATATACAGTCGGCTATTTGGTATTTGGTGCATTTGACTTCATGCGGCACTGTGCGATCCGATCATCATATGAAATCAAATTATCACGGCGCAAAAGTGACTGTAAAGCAGACGGGTGTATTCATGTTGTTCAACAAAAGCCAAAAGAATGACATCAGAGTACCGCAAGAGCGATTCGAGAAATCACACAGAGAAGTCTGCTTTCTAATCGCTCTCGCTGTACTTTGACATCACCAAGCGGTCTGCATAGCGCCAAATGAAATCCAATCTGCTCGCAGTCTGCAGCTCACAAGACACTAACCAAACAGTCCCTGTGGAGAAATAAACGAGTGAAGCAGAGCTACGAAACATAACAAAAACCGGAGAGTTAACAACGCACATGATTATATCAACATTTAAATCATCAGTCCAGTTTATTACTTCATCTGGAGGTGAGGATTCACTAAATTATGGCCATTTTGATTTCCTGATGGTTTTTGATATAATCCACTAGCTAGCCTAACTTTCCTGTAGTTTCTCTTTCAGCATGTTTGCTAACAGAATCACAGTTTAAACTTCTGAAAAGTTTTCATTTTTATATCTACATTCATATCAGACGCAAAAATTAAGTAATGATCATCTTCTCCACTTTGGTTTTTGGTGTCTAATATTGCATGATGGTCTTGTCATAATTATTAAATTACATCCTAAAATCTTTTGTTTTTCATTGTTAAACACTGCACCACTTAGGCTGTATGCACAAAATACACTTGTTGATTATGTTTATAACATTATATGGTGTGTAATAAGGTGAATGTATATCAAGACTTATTACACGGCTCTCTGGAATGCTTGATTCTGATTGGTCAGTTGAGACATTTGCAGGTTCGTTCTTTTCAAATAATAACCGCTCCAAAATAATAACGCATAGCCGGACTACTTGCACGAGTAAAATCGCTCCGCGCCAATAAAGATCAATAAAGATTACTGTCTGTTTGGCGCCATCTTGTGACAAACACTCGATAACCACAACAAGACACAGAGAGCTTACTGAGACTGAACTTGACAAAATAGAGCATGACAGCTACGAAGCCAACACACAAAAAAAAATACAGAATGGGCATTAAAACTTCTCAAAGACTGGCTAAAAGAGAAAAAATGGAGACAAGTATGAAGCAGAGGATCTTAATAAGGTATTACGATCATTTTATGCATCTGTGCAAAGTTTCGCTGAAGGATAAAAATGTTAATTTAAAACAAATATGCCAATAAAATGTTTCAAATTCATATTCATGTCCAGTTTTTTTTCTTATGTGGCAAGTAGCCGTGTAATAAGCGGGATAATGTAGAGGCAGCCGGTAGTTATTGGGAAATAAGCCCCTTCAGTGTGATACAAGACTGATCACACTGTCGGGGCTTATTTCCCAATAACTACCGGCCGCCTCTACATTATCCCTTACATATCATTCTTTTCTTAAGCTAAGTCATACACAATTATTTTAAATGTTGTTATGGGGTATTTTTTAATGTGCATGATTAATTTGGATTTGTGACATCCCTAAAAATACATCATTTATTTTTAGACTGGGCTTATGTTCTGCTATAGAGACATAGGGGCAGTTTCCTAGACAGGTCTTATCCTAGTCCCAGACTAAAATGCATGTTTGACGCACATCAGTAATGTTGTTTTGTAAGGTTTGTTTGTAAAAACTACTTGAATGCCCTAATATAACCTAGCAATAGGCCTAGTGCTGGATTAATCTAAACCCTGTCGGGAAACTTCCCTAAAATATAGTTCTATGATATATTTTTTATTTTAGGTTGTTTACTGTATGTGTGCACTCTCAGAAGATAATTTACACAAGCTGTCACTGGGGTGGTACCCTTTCAAGTAGTACACCTTTTTACCTAAAGAGTGCATATAATGGGTACAAATGTACCTATATCTGTACCTAAATGGTCAATATTAGGAACCATTTAAAGGGTACTGTCCTAGTGACAGCTTTTGTTCTAATAGTGTAGGGCCCAAAATTTATTCAAGCCCAGGGGCTTCCACCCTGTTAAGTCCTGCCCTGGTCAGTGGTATCTGCAAGTATGTGTGTCACGTGACGGTCCGTAGATGCAAGGATAATTGTCTCGTTGGTATTTTCACATCAAAATGAAACAAAACTTAAAGAAAAAACTTCAGAGGACATGACATCGGTGAACTCAATGGTAGCTACGGCCATGGCTGCAAGCATAAATACACATTTCTAATAATATGATCACAAGAAACCAACCTATTCTCTAAAACATTTGATTTGTTTAGGTTGTTTGTCCATTTCCACAAATATGACACAAACATGCATTTTCTAAATTAGAGCCTCTAAAGGCAGCAGGTGAAACTTAGTATATCTGGGTATGAAATTATATATTGGTGTATAATCTTGCAAAGATGGAATGTATTGGGATATTAATTTCAATTTAAACTGCCAGGACTACTTGTATTTATGAGACACATTACACTGCTTAGGCATTTTAAGCAAATAATGTACCCATTAGTTTACTTTATTATATAAAACACAGTATACAAAACAAGGTTTGCAGCACGAGGTTAGATTATCCAAAATACCTTTTAAAAAATAAATGTTTACGAAACCATTACTAATTTTTCGAATGTAGAAAATTAAATGCATCTAATAAGGCATAATGCAAACAAACTTTGAAGTGAAACGTAACCACAGGTTATAATAAGCTGTTGGCCACTAAAGGGCTTTTTAATGACACAAAACTTTACAGTACGTGATAAGCTGGTTTTAAATGTTTTTATTTTAGGAAAGTCTCCAAGAAAAATCATATTCAAATACTTCCTTTGAATTAGAAGGCATATTTGTATTCGGCACATTGCAACACATCGCTGTAGGGCTCCTGTTTTGTGTATTAAAATTACTAAAGAGCACTATGCACGACAAGAACAAAATGTCTTTTGTACTGTAGGTATTGCACAAATCCAACGCCTATGCACGTACATGTTCGGGTCAAATGAAGTATGCTTTGTGACGCTGTGTGTTCAAGTGTGCGGGTATACTTGCATACATATAAGTGTACTTGGGCCTTAATTCAGTCTGCATTAAAATGCATTTTTTGATAGTCTGGAAAGTTTACTGTGTTTAAAATGCAGGACCAGCAATATACAGTAATTAATTAATTTAAAAAATCTGTATAACTTTGTGTTAAAGAAATGATTTGGGACAAATCATTGGTATTTGTCGTAGCATTGTAAGGGTTGTTTCACATTTCTAAGAATATGATCACAAAAATAGCTTTTACAATTAAATCATTAATTTGCATTGCATTAGAATGTAGATTTCGGCACTATATGTGTCACATCACTTATCCCTTTAGGGTTCTTGTTTTGTGTATCAAATTGTTTGTAGTCAAAAGAGCACTAGGAACATCAGGGGTTTATTCCAGAAAGCTGGTTATGTGACTTACCCAGGTGAGTTTAGGAGTAAGTAAGCGGATAACTTCTGCCTTTGGTTCCAAAAACGGAACCGAACAGTTTTTTATTTTTTTTTTCCCGAAAATGTCTCTTAAATTGAACAATTTCTGAAATTATGTGGCCAGACAGAGAGGAATGTCTGGATGTGCAAGAATGATTACAGTACTATGTATGTTCAGTTCCAATATGTACTGCAATATTGTTTACAGTTGTGCACAAAAGGGAGTTTATGTTTGTTGTCAATAAGACTGTATTTTTTTCTTTTGCACAATGCTGTGAACAAATTAGAATTGCAAAGATGCAGTAAAAATGTGAAACATACATATTCAGTGTCTTGTACTCAGTTACCTCACTAAATACAGTAATGTGTAACTATTAGCTGTGCAAATGGTCAGAGATGGGGACTTGAGTTTGAGACTCACACGATTTAAGTCACACACACAGTGACTTCAGATTCGACTCGGATTAGAGCTGCGAGACTCGTGAACAATGTTTATTTTTAGGAAACGTCTGATGAGCTTGCTGTTATTCCCCTCCTTCTGTTACCTATAGGCTATAACCTGCCCATGACGTAAAACGTGATGTACTACGTATCTGCTCCACGCACGGTCACACATTAGAGGACAGAAAACAAACATGTCGACTGCACCTGCCGCTGCTGTGCCATGCATTGTAAGCTTTGGGTAGTTCTGTGACGGATCGCAGACCCACGGTTCGGCTCGCATGCGATTCGCGGATTAATATGCAAATTTAAATAGGTTTAAAAAGTTTATCATTTGCACGTGTTTCTAAGGCTTGCAAATATTAACATTCAAGTGATTTAAAACAATTTAACCGCAAAAAGTCACTAAAGTGAGCAGATTTCTGTACGCACATGCGGTTAAATGTGTCCGGTCCAGCTCCAGTCAGACATAATCATCGCTTCAAAGATCAGAACTCCTCATGTGTAAACTATAGAGAGAGTTGCGCTTCTGTGTCCATTAATATACATCCATTAACACAATCAACTGTTCCAAAACTCTTGCTGAATAGAGCAATGAAAAACAACTTAACGTTTTTATGTGAAGCGACTGTTTATGCTGCATCTTCTTCCTGAAGCGCCGTTTGGAATTCGCCCTCCTCCTGTGTGTGTGTGTGTATGCGTTTACATTTTTTTTTCTCAATTGATTTGGTACATTTCTCCAAACGCAGGTAACTGCTCTCAAAACAGTTAACCCAGGGATCTGTACACTTTGTAATAGCCCTAAACAGATCGTAAAATTCTGCTTCATTTCATTTATTTATTTAATTTTATTTATCCAGGAAGGTCTCATTGGGATACAATATCTCTTCTACCAGAGAGTCCTGGGGCCGTATTCACAAAGAATTTTATCTAACCACTATGAGTACTCCTACATCGCACTAAAAGATTTTAGCCAGGAGTTTCTTTTAAAAGTTATACACAACGCCTTTCAGACCTACTTTTAGTAAGGAAAAATGATAACTCCTAAACTAAGAGTGAGACTTCGTTGCTACGGATGACGTCAATTCTCATGCACGAGCTGCCTCGCAATGACTACGGTGATTGGTTGTTAGATGACAGGGCTGTCATGCGGAACATAACACAGACACACCAAATCATGGAATTACAACATCGAAATATGTCTGTGCCCTACACAAAATAATAATAGTAATGCCATCGAAATGCATATATAAAAGAAAAGTCGTGAATGAAATTAAATTAAATCAAGGTAGCCTAATACCCAAATGAGAACCGCCAATTGCCTAATAATAAAAAATGACATTGCATTAACAGTTGGTTGATTAATTTACATCCTATTAGCCTAAATAGACTACTTAAAGCAAGGAAATGTTGCCCATATTGAAGAAGCCTTATGTCATAAATAAATGACGGTGGATTATGAACTCGCCAAAACGGAAAAGAAAGCCCAACTGGACCCAGGATCAGTTACTGCTGCTGTCCCAGTTGGTGCTGGAAAAAAGAAACATAATAAAAGGGAAATTCGGCACTGAGATATCAAGCAAAACTAAGCATGAGACGTGGGAGACAGTGATGTGCGGGTCAATGTACAAAACAACCGGCACCCGACCAACGTTTTCAACTAACCCGCCCGCTCATTTCAGATCAACCCGCGCATCACTGGGAAGAGTATTTGTTTGCAGATCAATGCAGCATTCCCGCTTGTGTCGCGGACCCCGGACGACTGCGAGAGGCGGTGGTATGCATTACAATCATTACAATATTAAATATGTAATATCATTATTGTTTAATGTAATTCTAAAAACTTCCTGCTTGTCATGAATGTAATGAATTATGAAATGTCATAAACAATGCTTATATTAAAGTGTGCTTTTAAGTCTAGGCAATGCTTTTGAGTTGGTGAAACTGTCCATGTATGTGTTAATCAGCACCTAAGCCATTTTACGATCCTTTGTGAATAGGTCTTAGTGAGTTAGGAGTCCTCTCGACTTCTTTTAAGCTGTCCCAGACTTAGGTGCTACTTTTAGGGCTAAAATGCTTCGTGAATTACTTTTAGTGAAAAAAATTAGGAATCCTAAAGTTAGGAGTGACACGCCCATTATTTTTAGTAGTTGCTCCTAAATTCGCCAGTTAGGAGCTACTTTTAACCTTAAAATTCTTTGTGAATACGGCCCCTGGTCAAGATAGACAGCACAAGACAAAAATGCAAGACAAAACAATACACAACATCACTTAAAAGAGAACCAATACAAAATATGTAATAATTCCATTCTATGATCCTGATCAGTTATTAAAACATGTACAATGTTCCATAAAAATAGATTTTAACCCTCTGGGGTCTAAGGGGTTTTAGGGCCCTAGGGAAGTTTTGACATGCACTGACATTTGTGCTTTTTTCAGTTGCTTAAAACATTAATTGCAAAAGTCTCATAACACTGTGCTCAGCACAAACTGGGCTACAATATTATATGATCAACATGTATGTACATGTTTGTATTTTTGAGAGATAAATGTTTATGCGTGGTTTTTGAAAAAGCTAAATTTTTAAGTCACTGATATAAGTCCACAAAACTTATTCTAAACATTTTTTCCAAAGACTTTTCAAAACAGGATCTAGTAGTCTAGAGTTTTTTCTTCAAAATGATGTGAAAATCATATGGCCTACTCATTCACATAAAACAATATATTGATTTACAATTTCTAAGACACTTTTACTTGGGAAAGGCTGTATGCGTGGAGGTGGGAAAGCTCCTGAATAATCAGTGATTGACAGCTGAGGAACAAAAGAGTTGAATAATGAGCCACATAATGAGCCTTGTAGGAATGTTACTTTCTCTGTAGTAAAACCATGATAAGGTTTACTTGGGAATTTATAACAAAAATTTTCAATAGAATGTAAACACACACACATAATATATATACACACACATTTCTATTGAAATATTTTCTATTAATTTCACAAGTATACCTTTAAAAACCATAGTAATCATAGTGAAGGTACTGTTTGGCCATCGTAAAAATGAACCCAGGGTTAGTGTTTGGTTGGCCAGCGAGAGGTTTACTTTTGTGTAAGAAGAGCTGCCTATCGTTGTCTGGACTCTTATTTGTGTTTTTGTAGTCATTATAGTAGAAACACAACAAGGGACACGCGTGATAAACTTATCAATGTTTGTTTACAGCCGCCGTTGCCGCAATTACTCCCTCACATGTTGATCATGAAACCAGTACAAATGAATGCATGCACATGGTAGTGATCCTGTGTTTAATAAACTTGCTGTGCGGAGATATACGCTTAGACGTAACTAAATAAAGACTGTACTGTTTGCAATCGCGTATTTTATAAGAATTCCAAAATCCGCGTCGAATGACAATATCTGTTTTCGATCTCACTTACATCATTTAAAAGAAGACATTCAAAGCATTATGTAGACATTTATCTTTTGTTTCTATGACAAGTATTCGTTAAGTTACAGTTTATTTTTCTGACGTGTTTCTGAAAGGACTTAACTGAGGGAGAGAGAACAAAACGCGCGTAATGTTTATTTTCTTAATTTTGCAAAAAGCACAACATTCTGTTTTTATTGGGAGTGGACAGAAAAAAAACTAGACACTTTAACGTTTTAAATGATGTATAAATCATATCTGTATGTCCAAAATCAGCAGAATAATCTAAGTCTCTTTGCGGAGTGATTGAAAAATAGTTTGCGGTGACCCCAGAGTGTTAAGATGTTTCTAAATGAAGCAAGAGATGGAATGGATTCCATATGTAGTACACACCTTTTAGTTCATACAATTCATGTGGAGCATAGTTAAGAGAAAGCAGATCGCCCTAATTCTGTATGAAAAGTCGGTACTTTCAGTAAAAGCTTATCTGTTGATCTAGTATTGTAAACATTTGTGCAATATACTAATATACTAGATATGTAATATCGTAACTTTCCCAACAGTGCCTTTAAAACAAAAATTAACAGGTGGCTCTTTCTTCTAAAATACAATCAACTCCATTTTGTTATTTCATATAAAATACAAACACCTGCACTGAGCAAAAATCGCAGAGCAGCATGATAAACTGTATCCAATCCTTTTAAAATACTCAAAGGCGCATGCAAATAAATGATGTCACAATAATCCAATACTGATAAAAAGGTACATTCGACTACACGTTTCTGGGGAGCAAAGGAAAAACATCTCTTTAAACAAAAATAAAAGCCCAGTCTCGGTCTCAGTTTTATTTTAAAGACTGTCAATGTGAGTACTAAAAGTCAGCTTCTCATCAAGCCAAATACCGAGATATTTGTATGAAGCAACCCTCTCAAGCTGTACACCATTTAAAGTTTTAATCATATAATCTTTAAATGATGATCTGGACCGTGTGAAAAGCATGTATTTAGTCTTTTAAGTGTTCAAAATTAATTTTAAATCCTCAAGTCTGCTCTGGAATAAATTAAAAGCATTCTGTAGAGAATCCACAGCTACTTTTAATGATGTAGCTACAGTATATATAATAGTATCATCTGCGTAAAAGTGTACATTTGCTGGTTCAACTCCCAACCAAAGTTCATTTATGTAAATAGAAAATAAAATTGGTCCCAAAATGTATCCTTAAATTTAACCTGTCTTCATTATTAAAGGAGTAGAAATATAATCTTCTATAGACAAACATTGTGTTCTTCCAGTCAAATAGTTAAGGAACCACTTCAAAGCAGCATTATTGAAACCAACACATTTAAGCCTTTGTAAAAGAAGAGTATGATCCACAGAATCAAATGCTTTGGATAAATCAATTAAAACTGCGGCACACAATTTATTTTTTCATTGCAGTAATGATATCATTTGTAACTGACAATGCAGCAGTAATGGTACTGTGACCTTGCCTAAAGCCTGATTGAGTTTGACATAGTATATCATTAGTGGTCAAATAGTGCTTTAACTGATCATTTAATAGAGATTCTAAGACTTTAGCTGTAACAGACAACTTTGAAATGGGTCGATAATGATCCATTAGAGTTGAATCTCCACTTTTTTATAATGGTTGAATAACATTCTGACTTCCAGGAATTTGGTATCAAGCCACTGCTTAAACTTAAATTAAAGATGGAAGCTATAGGCCCCTCTACCAAGTCTGCCGATATTTTTAAGAAATAAGGTTCAATCTTATCAGTACCAGCAGACTTTTTGCAATCTAAATTTAACAAAGCTTTATGAACCTGAGATGGTAAAATAATAGAACACTCAAAATAGTTTCCTTTACAATCTTGGGGAAAAAACTTATTTATTTCATCTAAAAGGAGACCCAAAGAAGTAATTGGAATTACATTTGTAAAATGTGTATTAAAAGCTTCTGCTACATTATGTTTAACTTTTATCTTCAATCAAAAGCATAATTTTCTCAAAACACTGTGCACAAAATTCCCTAATGTTATCACAACAGCTCATACAGCCAACCAAAACTTATATCGGGAAAAACATTTGCAGCTTGTTCATTGGTCTTCACACAGATCACAATAATTTTTGTATCATTTTCAAAACAAATCAAATAAAACTCTGTGAATTGTAAAATAGTCAATTGCACACCTAATGTATTTAAATAACCCTAAATTGATATCTGATGAGTTAATTATCCACTCTACACAGAAAAAGCTAATGTCCTAACTGTTTACATAGCTGTCTTAATTACAACAACTACAAAAGGGAAGAAAAAACAACAAAGAAGACATTTGAGGAGAAAAGACAATAAAAAGTAGAATGAGCAGTGAAAAGGAAGAGGTGTAAGAGTGAGAGGTGGTGGACAGGGTAGAGGGAAAAGAAGAGGAACAGAAGATGGAGAAAGAGCAAATAGAGCTGAAGATGTAGGAGCAAGAGAAAGAAGAGCTGAGGATGTAGGAAGAGAAGATAGAGGAGTAAGGGAGAAGAGAGGGATAAATTGGAGGACAATTTTATAGTGAAAAGAGAAAGAGTAGAAAATATTAGAAGAGATGGACAGTGAGGAAGAGGAGCGCAAGGTGTAAAAAAAGGAAGGAGAGATAAGGATAGGGTACACGCATGTTTTAAATGAATCATGGTTCAGAGATCAGAGAGTTCAGCCCAATATAAACAGATCCACAATGGCTTCGATTATACGCACATTTTTAGAGAGAAAACTGGTAAGTAACTACAGTATATCATTCTACTTCTACGATGAGAGTCCACGTAGTCTTGTTTGACATAGGTCTAGATTTCTACAGTAAATGTTCCTGCTTGTTCAAACATTTTTCAGAATTGAAGTTAAGAGAACATTCAGGTGGACGAACAAGACTTCTTTCAATTAAACAGGAGCATATCATTGTTGACATGGTGGTCCAGAACAACAACCCCCACCTCAAAGAAATTCAGCAAAGAATAACACAGGACAATTAATTGTTCCACAATATCCACCAATGCAGTCTCTTCACAGTTGATCGTGGTCTAAGGAGAAATGCAGTCCGAATGAAGTAAGTATACTGACTTTACAGTTGCTGATGAGAACTCAAATCAAGAACGCTGGATAAAGGCCTGAACTTGGATCTGTTCCTCACAATGGTATGAATTTTAAAGATGTGGATTACAGCAAATGAATAAAAAAAACTGTTCTTCTCCAGGTTGTGATCATCCAGAGGTTCTTTCAGAGTTTTAACATGTGCCAACAGGCCTCTTCCAACAAAATCATCTACCTCTTCCCTGGAGCATCATGGAGTTGCATTGCTGAGTGACGAGTGACACTGAGTCGCAAGCCCAGTGCTCCGTTGAGCTTATCATCTAAATCCTATTTTCTCACTATCTTATTCCTATCTATATAATATAACTTATTCGTTTATCTTAGGAATACTTTACCTTGACGATTGCATGAAAACGGTAAACTCCGCATGTTAATGTAAACCTGCACTACTTGCCACATGTACAGCTTAGCTTCTTCCGTCAGCATAGAAGGTTTTACATGTGCTAAGTTTATTGAAGTAGTAAGGCTGATGGAGAAGGTTGCAGAACTAGAAGCGCGCATCCGAACGCTAGTTGAGCACAGTAAATCCGCTAATGTTAATGTTACAAATACTGTTTCCGGTGCGCCTGGTGTTAAGCGTAATACACATGGCTCGGTTCCGACTTCAGAGTCAAGGCGGCTGACTAACTGGGTGACTGTCAGGCGGCATAGTCACATTCAGCGCCCAACTAACTCTCCTGTAGTAATTTCTAACAAATTTTCTCCACTCACCAATACACCGGCTGAGACGTCTGTTAAAAGTGCCCTGGTTATTGGAGATTCTATTCTTAGGAACGTTAACATTGAGGCACCAGCCACCATAGTCGAATGTATACCAGGAGCCAGAGCGTCTGACATTAGATCCAAACTTAAAGTGCTGGCTAATGCTAAACACATGTTTTCTAAGATAATAATTATAATAATTCATTACATTTATATAGCGCTTTTCTGCAGTACTCAAAATGCTTTACATATGAATGAGGGAATCTCCTCAACCACCACCAATGTGCAGCATCCACCTGGATGATGCGAAGGCAGCCATATTGAGCCAGAACGCTCACCACACACCAGCTTATTAGTGGAGAGGAGACCAAGTGATATAGCTAATTAGTATGAGGGGATGATTAGTAGGCCAATGGGCAAGTTTGGCCAGGATGCCGGGGCACACCCCTACACCCCTAGATTGTTATTCACGCTGGCACAAATGACACCAGACTCCACCAGCCTGAGATCACCAAAGATACTATTAAAGAGGTGTGTGAAATTGCAAAAACAATGTCAGACAATGTAATATGCTCTGGACCCCTCCCCGCCTACCGGGGGATGAAACTTACAGTAGATTAGTGTCTCTTCAAGGCTGGATGTCAAAGTGGTGCCCTCAGCATAACGTAGGGTTTATAGACAATTGGAAGTATTTCTGGGGAAGACCTGACCTGCTAAAGACCTCCATCCGTCTTCGGAAGGAAGTGCTATACTCTCTAGAAATCTGACCAATATTCTTACTTTTGATATTGTCTGACTATGCAGGGCCCAGGTCAGGAAACAGGCAGATCGGCTTCTGCCTTGACATGTCAAGATCACATATATCCCAGCACATAGAGCCTTTTTTACCACAGTATCAACACATTTCGACTGTGTCTGTTCCTCAAACAAACAAATACAGAGCACCGTTTACCTCTTCTTGTACAAATCTTATTAACATAAAATTAGAACACAATACATTAACAGATGAAACACAAATGTTAAAATTCGGCTGTCTTAAAATTAGATCGCTTACCAATAAAGAACCTATTATCAATTAAATAATTACAGACCAAAACTTAGATGCACTCTGTTTAACAGAAACCTGGCTTAAAGCAGATGATTACATCAGTTTAAACGAATCCACCCCACAAGACTATTATTATAAACACATACCTCGTTTAAAGGGGAGAGGGGGTGGTGTAGCTACAATATATGTAAAAAATTTTAAGTAAACCATAAATCCGAACTAGCTACCATCCAGAGCCGGCCCAGCCACTAAACGACACTTGCAATTGCAAAGGGCCTTGTGTCCAGCAGAGGGCCCCCTAAAGTCACTTAGCTAGTGGCTGAGTTGAAAAAAATAATTCATTAAAAGAAACATAAAATAAATATAAATATTCATTATTTATTAGTATGCCAATGTTAAAAAGGCTGTTACTTGTTATTATAGTTATTATGAAAGTTCGCTAATAAGATCTCTTTCTTGCCGAGATTGATTGACACACAGCATCCAGCGCAGCAGCCAATCAGTGCCCGCGACTATGTGCAGGCGAGCATCCGCCCACAGAACGCAAAGTTGAGTTGAGCCGGATCGCTGATACAGACGCAAACTTTTGCTGTTGCTTTAAGGACAATTTCTTTAATGTTATGTGTGTTTGTGCGTAAATGCAAAGTAAGTGGATCTTATTTGACTTCGGTAATGACCAAACCTGTGTTCTGTTTGACTTCTCTTTCTTATATTTGCCATCATAATGTGAATTGGTTTATTAAGCTTAATAATGAATATTTAAACGGTTTAACGTGGTAAATTAATTCTGTTACGCTTATATTTCACGTATGCCATTGTCATTTCTACAAATTTATGTCATTAGTGTAATTATATTGTTAAACGTCTGAATTTAAAGTGTTTTATGTGTAAGAGTAAACAAACTTATGCGCATATGCGTGGTATGTCCAGACAGCGCACCGTTGTTTAACCACCTGCTAGCCTTTGCAAAAGTGTATAATGTCACTGTTCAGTGTTTAATATTTAAACTATAGCAATTCATATGACATACAGTAGCCAGCTTTGTTAGATTAATGTTATGAATGCAATGTTAATTGTTAATCTTCAGTTATTACTATTATTTGCAAGTGAATTATTATTATCCACAAACCTATGTTTGTGTCAGATTTAGCTCATCTCAAAAAAGAATGTTAGGTACTATTAACCTTGTTTGTTGGGTTTTAGATATTATTGTTAATTTTGTTTATTTGAAAAATTTAAACATTTAAGTGTTATATTTATTATTTTATATAATATTTTATTTAAACGTTATTCTATTTACTCTATTTCATTTAAATTATATATAGGCTGTTGTTTGTGCCTCTTAAATTCTCTGGTGTCAATTAAAAATGTTTCTTTGATGGTCAGTGAAAATCACTTTATCAGTCTTTTTATTCAGCAAGTTCATCAGTGTGTGTTCGTTGCACTGCACTGCCATTCAGTTCAGTCAGTGGTATCATATTTTTCTGTTAGACATCAAACATGGAACTCAAATCAAGAACTCAAGGGGCAGTTTCCCTGAAAGGAATTAAACTAGTCCTAGACTAAAATAAAGTAGGCTAAGAGCTGTCCAAACTGAAAAAAGCTTGCACTGACATATCTTAAAATACACCACTGCCCTTTATTTTGCATCAAAATCCACACAAATAATGTTTTTAGTAAGGCATTTTTGTTAAGATTTGTTAAGTTTTCTAATTAATCTAAGGCCGAGTCTTGTCTTAAGATATTCCCTGTCCGTGACCACTCCAAGGTCTTTTATTGTCATTCTGTAGGCTACATGTTGCCACATAAGAACGAAATACGTACTCAAGACCAAGTGTAAAAAAGATCATTAACATACAGTATACATAGAATAATTAAAACATAATTTAATAGACACATTTAAAAAAAAAAACATATTACATATAATATGTGCAGTATAGTCATAAGGTAGTCATTGCTTTTCTTTAGGCCTTACTTAAAACGGTCAAAGGGGCCCCGACTAAATTTTGCTTAGGGCCCCCAAAGGTCTAGGGCCAGCTCTGCTACCATCTACAGACCTCCGGGCCACCACACAGATTTTCTTAAAGAAATAGCAGATTTCCTGTCTGAGCTTACAGTAATGTAGATAAAGCTCTTATCGTTGGTGATTTTAATGTCCATGTGGATAACCCAAAAGATACATTAGAACGAGCGTTTATGGATGTTCTAAATTCTCTCTATTAGAGAAAACGTATCAGGGCCCACATATACTCGCAAGCACACATTAGACTTAACTCTGTCACTCGGACTCAATATTTATGACATCGAAATATCACCCCAGAGCGATGCAGTTTCAGACCATTGCCTTGTGTCATACATGGTACTTCTAGATAGGATCACTCAGTCTACAACATGCTACACTTTAGCCAGAACAATAATTTTCACCACTAAAGATAGCTTTATTAGCACTCTTCCAGACCTGTCCCAAATTAAACAAGTTGCAGATAACTGTGAAGTTTTACTCTGAATATTGTAATAGAAAACCTGAACAACGTTTGTTCTAGCATACTGGATGCCGTTGCTCCCATTCAAAAAAGAGAATCTAAGAAAAAACGCCAGCTCTGTGGTATGACCATCATACTGCAGCCCTTAAAAAAGTAGCTAGCAAAATGGAACGAAACTACCGAAGCACAAAGTTAGAGGTATGGCGTGCAGCATGGAAAGAGACAGGCTATAAAAACCACCAGATCTACCTATCTCAGTACGCTTATTAAAGAAAATCATAACAACCCTCGTTTCCTCTTTAGCGCAGTTGCGAAACTGACTAGAAACAAAGAACAAACAGAAACCAATATAAAACCAAGTTAACTCCAACACAATAGTAACGACTTCATGAACTTCTTAACTAACAAAATTACGGTTATTAGGGAAAACATAGAAGCTACGCAAGCATCCACCACTCTACCCAATAGTACATTTAACACTAGATTACCATACAAACTTGAGTCATTGAAACCTACTTCAATAAAAAAGCTCTCAAAATTAGTAACATTCAAATCATCGTCCTGTTCCCACAAAATTACTTAAAGAGGTATTTCCTGTAGTGTCAGACCCAGTACTAAATATCTTTAACTCATCGTTAGAATTAAAAAACCAAACCTTGACCTTATCTAACCAATTGATATCACTTTATTTATGTAAATGAGGAAGAGTCATATCACTCCCCAGTTAAATATGGCGTACCACAGGGATCAATTTTAGGCCCTATCCTATTCTCATTATATATGTTACCTCTAAGAGACATTATCAGGAAACATAACATAAGTTTTCACTGCTATGCGGATGAAACCCAGCTTTACATCTCGTCACATCTTAGCGAAACCCACCAGTTCTCTAAGCTAACAGACTGCATTAGCGATATTAGTGACTGGATGGCACATAACCAGTGTTGGGAACGTTACTTTAAAAAGTAATTAGTTATAGTTACTAATTACTTCTCACAAATAGTAACTGAGTTAGTAACTCCGTTACATTATTATAAAAGTAATTAATTACCAGGAAAAGTAATTACTGCGTTACTTAAAAAAAAATTATATTTCAAATAACTTGAATGCCCCTTACAAAATTAAATATGTTAAATTAATAAAATGGATACTAAAGAGAAATCACAAATTTTGTGGCAGCATGTGACGATGTGAGGTGCTTTATTAGATCAGAATTACTTGCCACAGACGTGGAGAGACTTTTTCTTCATGGGCATAAGTTGCACATTACACAAACATTCTTGCCTTTCACCTCAACAATGGAAAAGTAGTGCTTTGTACTTTGTGTTTGCGACTGCTACCTTGAGCTTGTTGTACTTGCCATCGCCCTGTCGCCGGTGTTTTCGGAGTGATTGATGCGCGATGACCGGGCTGCATGTCAGTGCTTTGAGATGGGGGCACAGTCAGCAGCAGCACCGCTGCTCGTTGAGAAGACAAAACGACGCGTATTTTCATGTCAGTCTACAAAAGTCTCCAACCACGCCAGAAAAGATAGCTAGATTTGTCCTATAAAGTCGCTAAAGTGATAGAAAGTTGCTAAATCTAGCAACAAAGTGACCAAGTTGCTCAGACTTTTAACACTGCTGCTCGCTCCTCTGACTTGGACTGCGCGTGTGGGCGGGCCTTTTTGTGAACTCTGCCTCTGGTTGGCTACCGATGGAAATTAAGCCAATCATCATTCGTTATGTTTCTCACAACACACACAAGAGAAAAACAGTGTTTGGCTGAGAGAGTGAGCATATGCGGCTGAAAATCACTACAGTAAGATCAATTTTAGTAACGCGCAGCATTTTAATGGCAGTAACGATAACGGCGTTATAACGGGGGAAACAGTAATTTATTTGATTACTCGTTACTGAAAAAAATAACGCAGTTACTTTCTTATGCTAAACTCCAATAAGACTGAGATACTTATTATTGAACCAAATCGCTCCAAACATAATATGTCAGATTACAAGATGCCCATAGATGGCTGCATGGTGGTGCCATCTTCCACAGTTAAGAACTTAGGCGTGATGTTTCACAGCAATCTATCTTTCGATAGTCATATTTCCAACGTCTGCCACACAACATTCTTCCATCTTAGAAATATCTCAAAAATATGCCATATGCTGTCTGCATCAGATGCAGAAAAGCTTATCCACGCTTTTATGACCTCTAGAATAGACTATTGTAACTCGTTACTTGGGGGATGTCACGCAAATCAGGTAAACAAGTTACAGCTGGTTCAAAACGCCGCCGCAAGAGTCTTTACTCGATCTAAAAATTATGACCACATAAGTCCAATTCTAGCATCCTTACACTGGCTACCAGTTAAATATCACATACAATTTAAAATATTACTAACCACCCACAAAGCCTTAAATGGCCTAGCACCCTTGTATATTAAAGAATTACTATCAGAATACAATCCATCACGTAGACTTTGATCATAAAAATTCTGGCCACTTAATTATCCATAGAATAACAAAAGTGTCTAAAGGTGGTAGATCCTTCTCCTACTTAGCCCCTAAGCTCTGGAATGATTTACCAAATAATGTTCGAGTATCAGAAACATTCAATCAATTTAAATCTTAACTTAAGACATTCTTCGTTAACAAAGCATTTACATAAAATGTCCAGTAAATGTACTTATCCCGCAATAGTTAGTTTGTCTAGAACAAAGCACTCACATAACTCATCTGGGTAATATACTATGCCGCAATAGTTAGCCTGTCTGGAATCGAGCTGACCTAAACCACAATACTGTATGACACTTGCATTACATGTGAACGGCCCCTACGCTAATAGGATTCTGTTTCTCTCTCCCTGCCTTGTCCTTGACCCTGAGGACAATGAGACAAACAGACCCAGTTCCTGCAGCTGTGAAGGTCATCACACCACTGATCTACTGACCGTTCTTCAACGAGATGCCCAGCCGTTGCCTGACCAGGGACCACCGGGGGATCCAGTTTAATTGGCTTACCCGTAGACATACCCCGATAGTATTTACATTCAAGCTCAAAATTATTCATACCCTTTTTAAATTTGACCAAAAAAGGCTGTGAAAATAAATCTGCATCGATAATACTTTTGATCTTTAATTAAAAAAATCTACAAAAAAATCTATCCTTTTTTGGAGCAAAAATAATTCCTTTTTTAACAGCAAACACTCAACATTAGTTTGGTGCACACAGAGGTAAAATGTACCCCATGTGTACAATGTAAATTGCTGTATCTGTAATGTTGTGGGCCTATTTTTCTGCTGGAGGTCCTGGACATCTTGATCAGATGGCATCATGGATTCTATGAAATACCAACAGATAAAATATCAAAACCTGACTGTCCTGTTCTCCTGTACTGCCCTGACTGACTGGCATGACATTTGCCTTAGTGATGTCCGGTCCATGAACAAATTGTTCTTTTGAACCGGTTCTTTTCAGTGAACGAGTTGAATCAGTACACCTTATCGAACTGAATTGTTTAAAAAGTTTGTGTTTCGAGACATACTACATTTTCTAAATCTGTTGTAGATTTATAGTTTGTTTTCCACCTTAAATAATTTATTTTTACTTCTTGCATGTGTAAAGGAGGAAGAAACAATGAACACACCAACCATCATACCACATAACCATCCACAAAGAAACATCTTCATGACAGAGTCACCTGGACACTCTTCATCACAATCACCATCTGCTACAAACTTTGGAACTCCAGAGACCAGCTCAGACAGCTCTTGCCAGGAACCTCAACACAACTTCCCATTTCACCAATCATGGTTTCTTCTAACATTCCAGCATCACCATCTTTATAGGATTTAAATCCTGCCATGATTCAAAACTGACAATAAAGCTCTAAAAGGTTGAAACTAAGTGTCCGAAAACCCAAAACCGTACAATTTTTTTGCAAGATCGAAAAATAAGATTTGCAAGCCTGCAAAAAGTAAAAAAAATATATATATCGGCAAACATTAAGTTGTTTTTAAGATTTTCTTTTTCGGAACTGCAACATCTTTTTTACGATGTTGCGCAAAAAAATTTCAGAGTTTCAAATTTCTCAGTGTTCTCTCACTGTATAGTTTGTTTTCCAGGTTTAAAAACCTAGTACATGGTGATCTGAAAACTGATGTGCAAATAGGTGAAAAAGTTTCGAAACTCTGAAAACTGAGGTTTGAAAGGGCGAAACTGATTACATTGTAGGGCTGCACGACTAATCATATTTTTATCATGATAATGATATGTGCACCCCACGATTAGTTAAAGACAATCGTTGCGGTTAATGTGTAAAGACACAGCACAAAGCAGACTTCTAGAATCAAGCAATGTGTTTATTTGATATGGGCGGAGTCAGATTAAACGGAGTGGATATTTGCAAGCGCAGTCTGTGTTATGGTAGAATTAAGTTTGCATCACAACATTTACAGTCATTCATCTTGAACGAACATAATGGCAGAGCAACAAGAAGAAGTGCAGAAATACCTACGTTAGTTCCCCGAAAAGGGTCATATACTCCATTGTTTGGATATTTCGGATTTGAGGAAAGTGATGTTGATTAGGTAAGTTACTTGTTCAAACTGTGCTTTTGTTTCGTCCAAACGTGAAATATCACATTTTTTAAAAGCTGAAGACACAAGCCACAACCATAAAAAACCCAGATCATATATGAGATACATATATAAGAGCCCTGCATTTCAGCCTTTTTACGCCCCTCTGATCGGGTTTCGGGCCACTTTTAACGTCACAGTTGATTTTTCATTTTAATTAAAAGAAACTTTGAGCCATTGATGATTGTAAAAGAAAGACGTTTAACCTATCGCACGAGTCCGCTACGCACACAATGCACCTGTTGCAAAGGTGTTTAGCCTCTCCGCCCGCAGCACCGGGGGAAAATATAAATGGAGGACTGGATTAAAACCTTAAATACTGTGCATAATATATGCACACAGCATCTAAGACACAACCTATAAAATACTTTTTCCTGTAGTCATGTAAGAATGCTGCGTAATTTTTTCTTCTTTCTTAGTTTAGCCTAACTGTTGGATACACGAATAGCCATGTTCTGTGTTAAAGCATTACATTTTAATTGATGCATAGCGAATGTGTAAGGTAAGGCAACCTGCATGTTTATTTCGTTTCATGTTTATTTCGTTTTGTTTTGAGCCCTTTTCGTTATTTTTCTGCACTCCGTCGCGACTGTGAGCAGGAGAGCAGCCTGCCTTCGCTTTTTAGAATAGTGTGTGTTGATAATAAACATTTAAACAAACATTGTTATGTGCTGAAAATATATATTTTATATAAATGTTATTTTAGGCAAGTGAAGTGTTAATTTGAGAGGCTCAATTGATCAAACATGCCGTTAACTTGCAGTCGGCCGCTAACCGCTTGGTCATCATCAAAAACCTTAATTTAACAAACACAAAATGCTCTAACACTGCATGAAAAGTGGAATTTTCGCCAGAATGTGGCACTGTAGATTGTTGTGAAACTCCAAGTATACGACTGCGCATGACAATTTGCAGCCAACACCGAAAACTGCCATAAGTTGTCAGAAGTTGACGTGGGTCTTGCTCTGAAGTTGTCCCCCCTTCCCCTAATTCTAGGGGAGGCTTAACATGTAAATGAACATGCTGTGAGCTATACAAATGCAAATGAGGGTAGCAGCTGGGGGAGTTTACTCAGGTGACATTCTGAGAGGTTTTAAACTTTGATTTTAATAAAATCTCTGGTATCAGTATAGCCAAATTACAAACTCTTAAATTGTAGCTTGAATTGATTTATTTTCAAAGTATGCTACACTGTTAACCCAGATATTGTCTTAATGATATAAACATTACTTAATATTTTGAGTTTTGGACATATACTTAAAAATATATTATACCCATAATCCTTTGTCCCTGAATATTATGATTATTTAAGCTTTTTTACAGAATTAAGAACTAATAAGAACTTTAACTACTTAAATATTTGTTAAAATGTCATAGAGGTTTTTTGCTCTAATATTATTCATGTTGTTTAGTTTTAAATGATAAATTACCATTTTTGTTAATGAAAGTCACCGTTCAGGTGATCAGTGTTTATTGACATAAACAGCACATTGTACTGTATTTTTCGCAGTTTTGTGTGTGTTTCAGTGGAGAATCAAGTTTATTCAATGACTGACTTATTCATGAGTTTTGTGTTATAATACCATTTATAACACTAAGAGAAATTATAATTATAAATGAATTAAAAATAGAAAATCTTTCAACTCAGTTAACTAAGCGGAGATGTTGGACAGAGTAATTCAAAATCATCTTTAAGTTTAATGACAATCATTTATCAAAATATTTTCTTCATCATTTATCACAATACTTTCAAAATATTTTTCCCTAATTTTTTTTAACTATCCCTTTAAGTAGATTCAGTTTGTCCAGGCTAACAGTATATATTAATATCTCTGTATGTCATTAGCAATAACCAATGTTAGGTAAAAAAAAAAGATACACAAAACAATTTATTTCAACAATTTTAATTGTTTTAACAGAGTTTTAATCAGGCTCAATTTGTGCATTCTATGCAAACAACATGTCAAACAACAAAATGTCTGTCTGGAAGGGAATGAAGCAAGGAAACTTGTGCAATTACATCACAGCTCAAATACTGTGCATAGTGGCATGACTACAGTTATTGAATTCACATACTGGTAATCCTGCCATACTTGTCCATCATAAACATCTCCTAACACACCCTTTGGCATTTCCCGCTTTCGCCTTTCATCTAATTTCTCTTCAAATCCAAGTCTTTTAACAAGTCCTCCCAGAGACTGCACAACACTCTTGTATCAGTAAGAACGTATTGGATGGACATACTCTTCACTGCTCAAATATGTAGTCTTGCTTAGCAAGGCAGAGCCACATTTCTTCCTTAATGCAGACCTCTGCTGTGGGTGATTATAGAATGGGATGTGACCACAAGTCCTGCAAACCTTTGTACCATCCCGTCTGAGCTCATAGGTTTCAGTAAGCATGTACACTGTCATACATTTTGGACAACCCATACTGTAAGAAGTCGTCACGGAGGATACCAGTCAATTTCATCATGCCCAAAAGTTTCATTAACAAGTGTTCTGGTTTTTCACTTCTGGCCTGATCACTTCCATGCTCCTCCCCATCTTGTATGTGAGGATAGGGTTCACTCTGCTCCTCAGCAAGGATTTCCCCCCTTCATCCACATAGTCATCCTATGAAATTTTAAAGGACATATTTAAAACACATGCAATGCACATACTCAGCACCACCATTAGACCATTAGAGATGGAAAAGCCCATCGTTAATATGGCCATTTGAGATTGAAAAGTCCATCATGAATGTGGCCATTTGAGATTGAAAAGTCCATCATAAATGTGGCCATTTGAGATTGAAAAGCCCATTGTTAATATGGTCATTTGAGATTTAAAAAGAACATAATTAATATGTTCATTTCTCATCAATAGGGCCATTTGAGTATGAAAAGATTTGAAAACTGTAGTTGAAAAAGATCATGTGCATCTCAAACAGCTAGCTTTAGTGCAATGAACCAGTTAAGTACTTTGTGGGAACTTCATCCACTTCAACTTCATTTTAGGATTTTTTAATACTTTATAAAGTGTGTTTATACTTTAGTTGCTTTCATTAGTTAACTAACAGAAATTTAAGAGTGGAAAACAATCATGTGGGTGAAAATTGTTAGGTTTTCCCATTTCAGCTCTGGATTAGCATGTATTGAACTTTATACTAGTATATCCAAATGTAATTTCATGCTTACCACACAACAGGAGATGTCCAGGAAAAGACGAATGCTTTGGTCATCTGCTGTTTCGTCTGAAAAACAACAAACAGAAGATAACGTTATGCATTATAACGCGATATTCCTATTCAATTATAATTTACTATTAAAATAACAACAACAGTGATAATCAACCACATTTAACTCCAACGTTTTTGTTTAACTTGTTGATTTTATTTTACTTTACTTGTTGATATGTTTTAGTATTGTTTAAAATGATAACATACGTAAAGCAAGCCAAGCTTATATAAAAAATATGTATTTATGCTCACCGTTGTCTGAACTGAAATTCGCTGGGTGCGTTTCTTCAAATTCTTCAATCACTTCTTTTTCTGGGTCCTCGGAGTGCATTTCACTTTCACCAATCTCTCTAACTCCAGTAAAGTTATCTTCCGGGTCTTTACACATGACGGGACATCACTCACAGCGGATTCATGACTGGGTAGCAGCAGGCTCTGTACGTTATCTGACGTAGCCCTTTTGGATTTTTTTCTCCCAAACTCCATTTTTTAAATAGCGCTTTCTGTGGTCAAAATACTGTGTATGACACACTTCAGTGTTGCAATGTTTACAGAAGCGCCGAGGTCGTTTCTTCAGTCTTGGGACTTACATCTTTCAACTGACAGCACACTGTGTTGATTTCACACAGAGCTTCCGGCACATCGCGTTTGTTGTTTATATCATACGCATGCGCACACGTCTCACAAGATTTTCCTTATATCAATAACCTCGCATGTGATTGGAGGAGCCCGACAGGCTTCTCGCCTTCGTCCAATCATGTGCGAGGTCATGGTCACGGCTCACACAGCAGTGTCGACAAGCGTAACAGACGTTTGGTTTGGTGTTTGTAACTCTCCAAGAAGAGCAGACGGGTGCACAATCCCAAGATTGCGGTAAGAATAATTTTATGTATAAGCATATTTTTTGAAGTAGCCCAAGCTGTGTGTTTTATAACTAAGAGGTGTTTTTGTCTTGTAATTTACAGGAGGCAGTACGGCGTCTCTGAGGCACACTGCAGGCGCTATGAACCAGAGCAAAGGTAACGTTACGATTTAAAGAATATGTTTTTATTCTTGTATAAGGAAATAGATACGTTAATAGATCCGAGCTTAAACCCACACATTTGTTTTCACAGACTAACATCGCCTCATAACAAAGCCGTGACCTCCGATTTGCTTGGGGCTATTTCAGCAAGTCCAGATTTACTGCTGAGAATGACGACATTGTTTGTAAGTATAACTTCTAATGTTTTTCCTCATTTCTTGTTTAATTGTACCGTGACTCTTTTATTAATACCAGTCTCATTTAATTGTTTTCCAGCTGCCCGTAAGACGTGTTATGAGTCGGTACGCCGGAGTTTTCAGATACAAACAACCTGAACTCGCATCGCAGGCGGAAAATGCGAAAAGTTTAGCTCGGAGTCGATCCAGAAGAAAAATGGTAAGATTTATTATATTAGATCAGTTTTTTGTCAATGTGAGTATTTTTCAGGTCACTTATTGTCCTTATTGATTGTATTACAGTTGCTGGAAGCGAGACGAAGTGTGTTGGTTGAGGATGAGATGGACATTTGGAAGTGCGCCACCATAGATCTCATATCTGATGAGGAATACGGCATTGTTGGCGGGGTGTCTGGATGGATTGTGCGGCCACCGCCCTCTCGCATCCTGGAACTCTCCGAGCTCTGTGCCACGCTGCAATCCAGATTAGAGGCGATACCAAAGTACCGGGCAACTCACCATATACGCGTGAAAAAGTGACTTTTTTACAACGTTTTTGAGGTTTTTTTTGAAAAAGATTTTTAGGGATCTTTCCCGAACATCTTAGGCACTTTTTGACGTGTTTGGAGTACAATATAAGAGACATTATGCTGCTTTGTACATAGTTGTGTGTTTATAAATAAAGCTCTTTCTTTGAATAAACAGCTGTGTGTTTATAAATAAACCTCTTTGTTTTCTCTTATATTCCTTGATGTTGTGAATAATGTAGTACATAGCACAATGACATTAATATATAAAAAATGATAACATAAATTATTTATTATTATTATTATTATTTTTGGGGTTTACATTTATAATGAGCCAGGGTGCCCAATAACCCCCCTCTTTAGAGTAACGGCCCGACTTGAATTTACTCACTCGGTATTGGCTGAAGCCACTACTTTTAAACAAGAAAAATCCCTTGTGATTGGCTTGAAGTCATCTGCCAACCATTCACGGGGGATTTTACTTGTTTAAAAGTTGTGGCTTCAGCCAATACTGAGTGATTACATTCAAGTGGGCCGTTACTCTAGTTTTGCTGCTATTCACATGCTAATTAGGCCAGAGACGCTCTAACTGGCCGGCAGAGATTTCGCTGCTATTCATATGCTAATTAGAGGCATCGCACCCGCGCGGGGCTCTCCACCTACGTCATGGTTCGTTTATGACGATTTGTGACACAGACAAACGCGAAGCTCGCTGCTGGTAAATTGAGGAAAGCTGCCGAAAATTCGGGAGATTTTCGGGAGCCTACAGGCGCTTACGGGGACGAAAATCCCACTTTTCATGCAGTGTAAACTGTAAGAAATAAAAGATATTTAATTATTTTGACATTTAAAACAAAACTGAACTGCTTTAATTGCTGTAAGAGTGTCAGCTACAATTGATTCTGTGGAGTTATTTTTGCTATGTCTGCTGATTTCTTTTGCAAAATCTATGCAGAATTTTGCGGAATGATTTTAAATGTTTTTAAAAAGAGAATGGGAGCTGTGAATATTACAAAACAATAAAATATTTTATAATATATAAAATATATAGCCTAATATTATATACATGGCTGTAAAGTGTAGTAAAAAAAAACTGAAGTGAATAGAAGTTATTTACTTAGAGAATGATCGTGATTTTTAATCGTGATCAAAAGTTTAAGCAAAACAATCGTGATCATAATTTTTCCTGGAATCGTGCAGACCTATTACATTACATTACATTTGCACTCCTTTGCAGACTATTTTTTCAGAACTAAATTTACAACATCCACTTTGCGGAGATACCCCCACAAAGTTGTGAGCTTGCGACTGAAGTGATTTGTGTCAGCGTTGTCACGCAGCTCTGCTCTGAAACTCAGACTGAGCGAAAATGAATCTTCGCAACCTCACAACTTAAAAAAAGCATGGAGGGAGGGCCTTCTGCTCTTGGCCGATGCTTTGCTGTCTGCTGATGTACAGTCCAATCACAAGTCGTATTTACTAGAAAGGTTGGATTGAACGACTGCTCCCCCAATGACGAAAGCGCACAGGATACGCAAACAGGATGCACGGCTCTCTGCCACAAATCAGTCACTTAACGCCACTAACCAAACCAATAAACCAATTTTCTTCAATTTCTTTATTAAATAATAAGATTTTAAACATCTGTTTACTCTTGTATTCGTAACGGTGTTGAACGACCTCTATAAAGTGCTGGTTGCGGTAGCCGAACGGACTGTGTGAGCCACGAAAGCAGCGCCTTAATGTAACTAAAGGCGTTTCTGGTCTTTTGTATTATTATTATTATATGGTATGTCCTTTCAATTTGGGAAAACTAATCTGTTGCTGATAACTGATGAATTAAAAGGAAATCTGTATTACAGGCGAACTGCTTTAATACATCTCTCATTTCTAGGTGCTTAACTGATGTGAACATCGAGAGGAGAACAGAAGTCAGCCAGGTAAAAGTGTCAAAGAAGACAGGGATCCTTGTGCAGGAAAGGCAAGCCACTGTGAATCCCTGAGTGCCCACCCTTGTTAAAAACCTGATGGACTTTGAGCAAGGTTTAATTTAATCAGGTGAACTCATAGCATTGTGTTATCCAACCAGATGCTTGTGAAGTCACATCATTGTGTGTTCTCTAATATTTTTTTTTCTGAAGTTACAGCAGTGCATTTTGCAATATGATTTTATGTGACGTCATTTTTGTTCAGTCCAGTCTCACTTGTAAAGCAGAAATTGCATAATTTATTGAATGCAGTGAATATGTCAACAGCTTCAATAAAAAGTTTCAGTATGTATTTTCAGTGTTTTTATTTTAGAAGGCAAATTTTAAATCACTTTATAACAGTATTATAATATAAAGATCAAGTTATATAATAAATGTTATAGTTGCAGTTATATTTATAATGTTTATTTAAATACAGCAGGAACATAAAAATAACAATATAAAGGCAACCAAACACCTAACAATATTCTGTGCAGCCATGTTTTTTACAACACAATACTGTAATATGATGTTTCAGGTTACAGTATGTAAACAGTTAAAATATAACAGCTGTATGCTGGCAAATCTAGCTGCCAGTATTTAACTGCGATTTAACAGGAATGTTATATTTGCATTTTTTTTACAGTGCATCTTAACTAATCTAATAGTGCATAAAGTAGTAAATGGCTACCTTCCTGATGCAGAATTACTACCTCACTCTACTTTAAGTGCTGTAATTACAAAAAAGCAATGACTTTCCTAAGAAATTTGGTGAAAATTGTATGGTAATGTACTACTTAAAATATCATATCCTACTACACATCATTGCAAAGAGCAAATATATTAATTTACTTCATATGTATTGTGTATGTTTTAAAGTTCACTGCATTCATTAAATATTAGTTTTTATCACACACATCTTTTGAAATCGATTTAGGTTTGCTCTCCAGGTGAAACACCTCTCCACCTTCATCCGTTAGCCACCTTATTGTGCTGCGATTCTGCAGTCCAGCGCTCTTTAGCTTTTCACTTATCTTAAAGAGAAACATGAAACATTCAAAGACATAGCTTCAGACTTTAAGGTCTATGTGATTATATCAATGTAGAAATATTTCATCAATGCAGCTAAAATGTGTGCGCAAACTGCACAATAACATAATTAACCTATAAAGCAGTTTTGTGCCATGCAATTAATAATGTGACTTCTGTTATACTGACTGTGTTATGTGGATGTGTAGATGAACCCAAATGCAGACAACAAGGGGTTAACTAAGGATATTTATTAAAGAATTAAACAGAAAACAAAACCCACGAGGGGCAAAACAACATAAACAAGATACTAAACAGGGGAAGTGAACACTAAACAAGACTAGACTATAACTACACTTAACAGGGTACACTTAACAATAAACTTGACAAAACACTTGATATATAAAACACTAAACTAGACTTGACTTTCGGACAGAGTACTCACAGGTATTTGGAACACAATGCACAAGCACAGGACAATGAATACAAGAGGATTAAATAGGGGAACAAATCAAGAGGGGAACAGGTGATATAAATCAAACAATAATAGGATGATTAATGGGGAAACAAGGGGGCGGGGTCAAGAGACGAGACTGAGAGCACATGGCTAGGAATAAACAAAGCCAGTGCTCTCACACAAAACATGGGTCTGTCATGGTTCTGCCACAAGACTAGATAAAACAAAGGACAAGATGGCAGAACCATGACAGAACCCCCCCCTTAAGGAGCGGCTACCAGACGCTCCCCAGGGGAACACTAAACACGAGACATGACCGACTGGAAACTAGACAGAACCCAAAAAAACATGACAAATAACAGCAATGGTAAACAATGAAGAATTACAAAAGGGTTGGGGTGACACAATAAAAACAATAAACAAGGGAGGGGGGGAGGGGGAACAGAGCTTATGTGAGGAAGTCCAGGTAGGGTGGAGCTGGGTGGACAAGGGGTCTTGGGTTCAGGGGTAGTGGAGGACTTGGGACGAGGAGTCCGGGCAGGCTTGGTGGGGATCTTGGAGGGAACAGGCTTGGTTGGGGATGCAGGCTGGGAAAGGGGAACAAAAGGAGGCAAGGCAGGGTTCCAGGGCGTGTTAGGGGTAGACGAGGGAGCAGAAGGGGGCGAGCCAGGACTCACAGGGTAGGGGAGAGAGTTCAGGGAGGACATGGAGACAGTAACAGGGGAACAGGCAGACAAACTGGATGACAGTGCTGGGGAGAAAGCAACTGAAGGAGCTGGAGAGACAGGGGGCGCTGCGTCCGGCAGCGGAGACGAGACAGGAACAGAGACAGGGGGCGCTGCGTCCGGCAGCGGAGACGAGACAGAGACAGGGGGCGCTGCGTCCGGCAGCGAAGACGAGACAGTGACAGGGGGCGCTGCGTCCCGCAGCGGAGACGAGACAGTGACCGGGACAGGGGGCACTGCGTCCGGCAGCGGAGACGAGACAGGGACAGAGTCAGTGACAGGGGGCGCTGCGTCCGGCAGCGGAGACGAGACAGGGACAGAGTCAGTGACAGGGGGCGCTGCGTCCGGCAGCGGAGACGAGACAGGGACAGAGTCAGTGACAGTAGGCGCTGTGTCCGGCAGCGCAGACGAGACAGGGACAGAGTCAGTGACAGGGGGCGCTGCGTCCGGCAGCGCAGACGAGACAGGGACAGAGTCAGTGACAGGGGGCTGCAGCGGAGGCTGCGCAGACGGCAGGGGCTGCAGCGGAGGCTGCGCAGACGGCAGGGGCTGCAGCGGAGGCTGCGCAGACGGCAGGGGCTGCAGCGGAGGCTGCGCAGACGGCAGGGGCTGCAGCGGAGGCTGCGCAGACGGCAGGGGCTGCAGCGGAGGCTGCGCAGACGGCAGGGGCTGCAGCGGAGGCTGCGCAGACGGCAGGGGCTGCAGCGGAGGCTGCGCAGACGGCAGGGGCTGCAGCGGAGGCTGCGCAGACGGCAGGGGCTGCAGCGGAGGCTGCGCAGACGGCAGGGGCTGCAGCGGAGGCTGCGCAGACGGCAGGGGCTGAGGGTCCACAACCCCTCTCCTCCTCCTCTTCTTGCGTGGACGTGGTGCGGTGAACGGAGCAGGTGGGATGAGCGCCGTGGTGGGAGTAGCAAGATCTGTGGAGGACCCCTCGGACGTTGACTCCCACGAGATCCTCCTCTCGCGCTTCCCCCGGAGGTCGGCAGGCTGGACAGAGCTTACGGGGACCGGAGTGGTGAGCGCCGGGTCCTCCCGCGTCACCACTCCGATGACAAGACCCTCCGGGATAGGGGACAAAGGAGGTGGGGGTACGACCTTGACTGAGGCCCTGGGCTCCGGCCGGTTACTAATATACCGCACCATGTCCTCGAAGCCCAGGTACCTCATCATCCTCCGCTCCTTGGGTTTGAGGGGCTCCTTGAGGCAACTACAAAAAATAGTCATAAGTTCTGCCTCATTGAAACCGGAGCCCCTCGCTGCATCCAGAAAATCGCTGGCAAAGGTCCAAACATCGGCCTCCTTCTGGCGGAGGCCGAACAAAATGTGCGCCTGATGCGCACGCTGGGCCTTGTCCATGCTGTCTGCTGGGTTCATAACTGGCTTGTGCATTCTGTTATGTGGATGTGTAGATGAACCCAAATGCAGACAACAAGGGGTTAACTAAGGATATTTATTAAAGAATTAAACAGAAAACAAAACCCACGAGGGGGCAAAACAACATAAACAAGATACTAAACAGGGGAAGTGAACACTAAACAAGACTAGACTATAACTACACTTAACAGGGTACACTTAACAATAAACTTGACAAAACACTTGATATATAAAACACTAAACTAGACTTGACTTTCGGACAGAGTACTCACAGGTATTTGGAACACAATGCACAAGCACAGGACAATGAATACAAGAGGATTAAATAGGGGAACAAATCAAGAGGGGAACAGGTGATATAAATCAAACAATAATAGGATGATTAATGGGGAAACAAGGGGGCGGGGTCAAGAGACGAGACTGAGAGCACATGGCTAGGAATAAACAAAGCCAGTGCTCTCACACAAAACATGGGTCTGTCATGGTTCTGCCACAAGACTAGATAAAACAAAGGACAAGATGGCAGAACCATGACAGACTGTTGAACAATGATTTAATTTAGTCTAATTTAATTTGAAGTGTTTCCTTTACATGAATAGCAGCAAATTGTAGACTGTAATTTTAAATGATGATTTTTGGATTTAGGTACAAACATTCCACCACTACCTTAGGTCTGACATTGGATGTATCAACTAAACTGCTTCACAAAGCACATAAACAGGCATTTCACACAGTGCTTAACCCTGGGTTATCTTTATTTTAAATGCTGCTTTTAACCCTAGGCCAAGGAGCCTTTCACACTTGTAATTCAGAAGTAGACTTATTCCTGAAATGAATTGATTGTGAGCTAATCTTCCAAATATGATTAAGAGCATCACATGATTAGCTGGCCAATTGGAAGACACTGCACTTTTGAGAATGATGATCTTTGTACAAAAACAATGTGTTTCAGGGAGGCAGGGCGGAGGAACAATAAAGTATGATAGGTGGAAAAAAATCTGTTTTTTAACCAAAACCATGCAAACACATTGTAATACACCAAATACAAAAAATAATGTTGTTTTTTGCAACATAATAGGGGCTCTTTAAAACAGCCAAAAGAGATTTAAGTTACAATAGGTTTTGTCACTGACGCAAAAGCGTGAGACAAGCACTTTTTTAAAGCGGCAGTTCGCTATTTTAATTCAGTCAGATTGACATCGCTATTTTCATTTTTGACACTGCAAATATTCAAATAAAAACGTTAACCCGAGGTTTAGAAATGCACAGTGTAAAACGTCATATTATGAATACCCAGGGTTATCCCTTAACCCCTGGTTAAAGGCGTTCTAAGCGAATCTGCGAGACGTTAGTTATTGTTGACGTTTGAATTGTTTTCAAACAGACAGAGTGTAGCTAACTCCTCCCCCTCCCCCTCCCTTCTGTGCTTTCATGAACGCGCCCAACCCCCACCCCCAAATCCTTCTTGTCGTTTATTTGCTGATACACTTTGTTATGGTTTCTGTTTGTAGGTTTGGCCACTGTTTTGTTATTGCCGTTTGTGAAGCCTGGGCTGTCTACAGAGATCGCGTTTTTTTACAGTTTGATCAGCGGACAGGCAGCAAGCAGATAGTGAGGAGATGTTTGCTGTATGTAACAAAAAATGTTTTATGGTCTAAAACGTGTCAATTCGCTTAGAGCACCTTTAAGTATGAACAGCCCTTGCGAAAATTAACTATGGTTTTACTACAGGTAAACTGTAATAAAACGTCTCGGGTTACGAATGTAACCATTGTTCCCCGAGAAGGGAACGAGACGCTGCGTCGCCGAAGCTACGCTATGGGAACGCCCTCTGCGTGATTGCGTCTGAAGCACGTATGTCAAATCAGTCCAATGGTCAAGTGACACGTCATAGGCGGGTGACGTGGGAACCAGGAAGCTATAAAAAGAGCACCCGGCAAGCCACCTTCAGCTAAATTGTGCCGAAGCAAGGCGAGACAGGGATGCAGGGAGTATGGCAGGGAGACGCAGCGTCTCGTTCCCTTCTCGGGGAACAATGGTTACATTCGTAACCCGAGACGTTCCCCTTCGAGGGAACTCGAGCTGCGTCGCCGAAGCTACGCTATGGGAACGATGTACCAAAACACCATACTACCAAATGCCTGTCTGTGTGTAAAAACGCGCACAGCTTAAGACATGAGCACCTGGGCTCCAGGTGTAGCACCAACATCTAACTCGTAAAACCGAACGAATGTGAGCGGAGAGGACCAGCCTGCCGCATCACAGACATCCTGCATTGAAGCCCCTAGCCACAAGGCCTTGGAGGCTGCCATACCCCGAGTAGAATGAGCCCTGACGGTGATAGGTGAAGGCCGTCCAGTGGTCTCATAAGCCAGAGAGATAGCCTCAACTATCCACTTACTGAGTGTCTGCTTGGTCGCCGGCAGGCCTTTCTTGGGCGAGCCAAAGCACACAAACAGTTGCTCAGACCTCCTCCACAAAGAAGATCTGTGAACATAGGCATCCAGTGCTCGCACTGGACACACCAAGTTAAGCTTTTCCTGATTCCTATCCCTAAATGGGGGAGGACAGAGGGCCTGAAGTACGACAGGTCGTGGCACATTAGTCGGTACCTTAGGCACATAGCTGGGCCTTGGGTACAAGAAAGCCTTAACCATCCCCGGTGCGAATTCAAGGCACGTAGGGGAAACCGACAGGGCCTGAAGGTCACCCACTCTCCTCAGAGAAGTGACTGCCAACAGAAGTACTGTCTTAAGTGCCACAAACTTGACTGGAACGGTCTCAATGGGCTCAAACGGAGCCAAGGACAGACCTTCCAGCACAACGGCCAGGTCCCAAGCTGGGACCCTGGGTCGGACTACAGGCCTCAGCCTCCGAGTGCCACGAAGGAAGCGAACCACCAGCGGGTCTCTCCCAAGGGACTGCCCGACCAAAGGAACATGGTAAGCCAAGATGGCCGCCACATACACCTTCAGTGTAGAAGGAGATAACCCTGCGGTGAACTTTTCCTGCAGAAACTCCAAGACTGTACCAATTGGGCAGTTCACAGGGTCATGCAGGTGTTTGCTGCACCAGGAAGTAAAGACTCTCCATTTAAAGGCATAAAGCTTCCTTGTGGAGGGAGCTCTGGAGTGAAGAATGGTCTCAGCAGCCTCAGCTGAGAGACCAGATTCTATGAGTCTGGCCCCCTCAGTGGCCAGACCCACAGTTTCCATAACTCTCCCTGATTCAGACACCCGGGAATGTACACTGCTCTGAGGGACAGCAACTTCCCCTGTGTCCACAGAAGGATATGCCGCGCCAATTTGTACAAAGGGCGTGAACGCAAACCCCCCTGGTGGTTGATGTACGCGACTACCGACGTGTTGTCTGTCCGGACTAACACGTGATGGCCCCGCAGGTGAGGGATGAAACATCTCAGGGCGTAGAACACTGCCATCATCTCTAGGCAATTTATGTGCAAGCTGAGCTGTCTGGCCCCTCATAATCCATGAGCCAGTTGGCTCCCCATAGTTGCTCCCCAGCCTGTGAGGGAAGCATCCGTTGTCAGCGTAACTCTACGGAACTGAGCCCCCAACATCAGTCCTAGGGAGAGAAACCATGGTCTCTTCCAAAGATCTAAGGCACAAAGACATCTGCGCGTGACCTTGATCAGACGGAACGGGTTGCCCCTCGGGGAAAACCCTTTGGTTTTGAGCCACCACTGTAGCGGTCTCATGTGAAGCAGCCCAAGGGGTATCACATTGGACGCTGCTGCCATGAGCCCCAACAACCTCTGAAATTGCTTTACAGTGTGTGACTGGCCTAACTTCACTCTGCCTACAGCCAAAAGAATGGATTCCACACGAGCAGGGGACAGATGTGCCTGCATTGTCGTTGAATCCCATATAACGCCAAGAAAAGCTGTCCTCTGTACTGGAGAGAGCATGCTTTTCTTTGCATTTAGCCTTAACCCCAGTTCTCTCATGTGGGTCAGCACAGCATCTCGATGCTGCGCTGCCATACTCTCTGATTGGGCTAAAATTAGCCAATTGTCTATGTAGTTTAAGACACGGATTCCCCGGAGTCGTAATGGAGCCAGCGCTGCATCCATGCACTTTGTAAATGTACGGGGTGACAGAGATAGACTGAAAGGGAGAACCCGATATTGGTAAGCCACGCCCCCGAAGGCGAACCTCAGGAATCTCCTGTGTTGCGGGAGGATAGATATGTGAAAATACGCGTCTTTTAGATCTATCGTCACAAACCAGTCCTCGGATCTGATTTGTGTGACGATCTGCTTTATAGTTAACATCTTGAACTTTAGTTTTGCAACAGACCGGTTCAGATGACGTAGATCTAAAATCGGACGTAACCCCCCGTCTTTCTTTGGAACTATGAAATAGCGGCTGTAAAACCCTGACTCCCTGTTGTGAGGAGGAACACATTCTATGGCTTCCTTGCACAAGAGAGTTTTTACTTCTTGTTCCATTGTTAGAGTCTGCCCAGCACCCACTATGGTAGATAACACGCCGTTGAATTGGGGTGGCTGGTTGCAAAACTGAATTTTGTAGCCCTTTTCTATTATTTGCAGAACCCACTGAGACACGTATGGCAGGAGTTTCCACGCTGCCAAATATTCTATAAGGGGGACCAGCCACTCGAGTCTGGCTTTTTGTGTACTGCTTAAACATTTCCCGTGCCCTGAACCAAACTGGCAGGGTTCAACCTGGGTGATATTAATGCCTCCCTCCTCGGAGAGAGGTGTTGCGTGCCCCGCGCACGAGGCACACAAGAATATGAAGCCGCTGTGCCCCGAAACACACACTGCGGCGGGGATAACACACTGGCATCCCGAGGGCATCGAGGAGAGACGGGCACCGTGTTGTGAGGTGACTGCCGGCTCTCCCCGATTGGGGGCTGCCCTCGGAAATATGACACTACGTCCCTCAGGACTTCTTTTTAGCCGACGCCTTCCTCGCCATAATAACAGCCCTCAGGTCTGTTTTCTGCTTGGAGGATGTCTGAGTGCGACCGCCCGAACCCCAGTTTTTTTGAGGGGGACCACAAGTGGCAACACTATGCTTTTGCGATGCTCTATATGATGTCGATGGCTGCTCCCGCCCAGCAGCCCTATAATCAAGAGCACGGCGGGGGGAGATAGCGTTCGAACGCCGCCGACTGCTTACGAGCCTCCGCAAATCTCTCGACGACAGTATTAACGGCGTCGCCGAAGAGACCGGAGGGCGCAACGGGCGCGTCTAAGAGAAAAGCCCTATCTGAGGTTTTAAGCTCAGACAGATTAAGCCATAAATGGCGTTCCGTGGCTACGAGAGCTCCCATCGATCTACCCACGGCTTTCGCAGTTTCTTTAATCGCCCTGAGTGACACATCAGTGACTCGACGAAGCTCTTTAAATACATCAGACGTACCCCCCGCCTCGGTATCTAAATCTTTAAGCAGTTCTGCTTGGTACGCCTGTAAGACAGCTAGGGTATGCAGAGAAGCCCCAGCCTGCCCCGCAGACTTATAAGCTTTACCCACTAAAGATGAGGTTAACCTAACCGGTTTCGTGGGAAGCGAAGGCGATTTTAATGATGACGCCGCAGCGGGGGAGAGATAGCTCGCAAGCGTCTGCTCCACCCGGGACATCGTTAAATATCCGTGCTCACCCATCCCCACAATGTTGGAATACATGGTGGCGTGAGGGGTATGAACACGGGCTGAATACGGAGCTTTCCATGATCTCGACAGCTCGTTTCTGTTTTAAAAAGCGCTCATCTAACATACTCTGAGGACGCGCGCTCTGTGTCTCCGCCGGCCAGTCTAATTTTAAGCGAGCCACGGCATTAGTGACAACCTCCATCAAATCATCGAACGCGGGGGACGAATGAGAAGGCTCCTCAGCGTCCACCACGTCCACAGACATAATATCGGACTTCCTCGGACGACGATAAATGCAAATCTGGGCTCCCGCCCTGGGCGGAAGAAACCGCAGCGCGTGCTTCCGAATCCAGAGACGGGGCACTAGATCCCGCGGGTGAAGGCTGAGAAAGGGGAAGACCCGTCTCAAGCTCGTCCGCGAGATCTAGTTGTGATCCCCACGATCGCAGCTTCCGCTCTGCCTCGCAGCAGCGGGGCCAGAACCGTGGGGAACACGCGGCTCCCCACCCTCCTCGAAGAGTGCGAGCCGCGAGCGCAACGTACGGAGTGGCATCCTATCACAATGTGCACAACCACCCCTCTCAAGAGACGATCGTGCGTGTTGTGCCCCGAGGCACATAACACAGAGATGATGCGAGTCCTCGCTCGTAATGAAACAAGGACACGGGGAAGCACACTCCTTAAAACTTTGTTTGGACTTAGACATGATAATGACACACACTCGCTTGCTGAGGCACAAAGAGCTGAAGGTGGCTTGCCGGGTGCTCTTTTATAGCTTCCTGGTTCCCACGTCACCCGCCTATGACGTGTCACTTGACCATTGGACTGATTTGACATACGTGCTTCAGACGCAATCACGCAGAGGGCGTTCCCATAGCGTAGCTTCGGCGACGCAGCTCGAGTTCCCTCGAAGGGGAACCATGGTTTTGCTAATGGTATTCAATACACCAAAATAACATGGTTAATACACTTTTACCACAAATAACATGGCCCATTTTATAAGAGAGTGTGACATGTGAAAAGATAACCCAGGATTCTGTAAACCTGAGGGTTTAGAATATCCCAGGGTTAACTATTTCAAGTGTGAAAAGCCTAAAATTGTTTGAATGTTCCAGAATCTAATAATGACACTGAATGCTGTATTAAGGACAAATACATACCTGATTGAGAATGACAGTCTGTAGTGAAGGGTCATTCAGATTATATTTGTCATCAATGGAAAAGGTCAGTCTGACAGTTTGAACTTTGATATCTGTTAAAATACAGAAGATTATCTATATTAAAATACATGAATATATCACAGATATTTATAATGAATACAATGAAGTATTTTATTCTCACCGTCATAACAGAAGAAAGGATGCTGTTTATTACAGGAAGAATTGACCCATTTTCCAGTAACTCCTGACATGACAACACAGTTATCAGTTCCTGAACTCTGTAATGGGGATACTGTTGCCCAGTTTCTAAAGGTAAAGTTGCATTGGTCAGACCACTGCCAAGAGTCTAAGAACAGACCGATCCAGACCGATGGTGCAGATCCAACAACGGCAAGTAGCTCGCTTTTTTCCTGAGCATTTCGGACGGTGACCAGATCAGTGTAATACTGTCTGCAGTAACTCTGAGCCTCTGTCCAGCTGTTCATCAAACTTAAAAGGATGTATTTAGAAGTTTCTATTGAGAGATACAATAAAGGAATCAGGGCTCAGCTCTTCTCCTTATGAATGTTTATCAGGAACATATTAAAAATTAAAATAAAGATTGTAATACTCACCATTGTAGCATACAAAATATAAATGCCGATAGCATTGCCTAGTATACCAATTCCCATTATAGCTAAGCCCACATGAACTTGTAAGTTCATCAACTGGTGGGCTGTACCAAGTACTGTACTGAGAGAGTGTGTTTTCTCCATCTGACCAACCCCAACTAGTCTGGTTTACTCCCTGCAGTCCAATCCACACTGATCCTCTGTACCCATTTGTTAAAAATATCATCCTGTTCACATCATCCATCGAGTCTACAGTAGCCAGATCAGTGTATCTCTCTCTACAGTAACTCTGAGCATCTGTCCATGTCATATTCTTATTTATATAGAAGTACTTTCGCTGAGAATCAGAAGTCCTGAACAAAAGTCCTGTTCAAATGAACATGTTTAAATATATGCATGTGTACACATATACTTGTGAAAACAGATTTAAAAGATGACGCCAACCTGACAGCAGAAGCAGCAGAAACAAACTCATGTTCATAACTGCTGTCACAGCTCCTCGCCGATGTTTCACCTTTACTGCACGCTGATCTGCTTTAATAAGAGAAAGAATATCAAGAAGTCACCCCAAATTTTCTTTCATTTATATTAGTCCTCTCTTTTGAAAGTTTCTTCTTTTCCCTAGGTGAAAAATATAAATTCTTACCTGAATTTCTTTTTATTCTTTGATCCTTACACAGAGACAGCTACTGTTATGTTGTTTTCAATCCTGTAGCTAATATTCAATCCTTTCATTTGATGCTGTTACAACTTTGCTCAGAGGTAAATACTCCAAGGATCATCCTCCTAATCTTTCTTAAATAATCCTGCCTCCATAAAAAACAAATGTTTAAGCATGCCACAGAGTAAACATAAATGTACATTTCTAACAACAAGAAGACATTTTATAGTCAAATAGTTAATTTCCAGTGACACCAGGATCGCTAGTCGCGGCCCTCATTTGTGTATTAAAATTCTAGTCAAAAAGTGTGCTGTAGATGTCATCACATGATGTAGGTTCATCAGTTATGAGTTACAGAAGAAAACTAAATAATTTGTACCTAAGCACGCTTTATTCCAGGCAACATTTTAGAATGAAGGCTGTATTTGTTAAGATTAGTTAATGCTTAACTAACAATGAGCAATACTTCTACACCATTAATTTATCTTAGTTCATGTTAATTTCAGCATTTGCTAATACATTTTTAAAATCAAAAGTGATTGTTAACAATATAGCTGCAAAGCAGCGATGCCGGGGTCAAGCCAAAAAGGGCACAGAATGAAGTATCAGTAATGACTGTCATGATTTTAGATCTAAGTTTTCAGTAGATTAAGGCAAAAATAGCAATTTTTCAAATCTTGAGACCACTAGGTGGCGCTGCACCGAAACAATAGATGGTGCCTCGGGTCATGATTGTGATGACACCCACCAAATTTGATATACATATGATTAAGCAATGTTAAGATATAGCCTCAAATGACCTGACCACTGGGGGCACTGCACCGAAAAAATTGATGGTGCCTCAGGTCATGATTGTGATGACACCCACCAAATATGATAAAGCACAATAAAGCAATCTGGAGATAAAAACCTCAAAACTCTTAACCACTAGGGGGCACTGGAAAGTTTACAAGGGCATTCAAAAAATGTTGCTGATGAAATAGGTGGCGCTGTAACAAAACATTCCATGCACCCTCAGTTAATGACATTTACAAGTTGTGAAACATTCACCTATTCATACAGTGTCAGCCATGCAGCTCATCAGGAGCAGTTGGGGTGTAGATGTCTCGCTCAAAGATACCTAAACACTTGATAAGGTGGAGCTGGCGTTTGAACCACCAACCTTAGGTTGTATACAACCTACACTAACCACTGAACCACTGGCAATACGCAAAACTTTTGCGAAGATATAGCCTCAAATCCATTTCGTCATGCTCGCCATCATATTTGTTGATACGCTTACTTTTCAAATCTCGTGACAACCCGTTCCATGCACCCTCAGTTCATGACTTTTATGACATATAACAGCTGGGGTTAGAAGTCTCACTCATGGACACCTCAACACTTGATAAGGTGGAGCTGGCGTTTGAACCACCAACCTTAGGTTGTATACAACCTACACTAACCACTGAACCACTGGCAATACGCAAAACTTTGCGAAGATATAGCCTCAAATCCATTTCGTCATGCTCGCCATCATATTTGTTGATACGCTTACTTTTCAAATCTCGTGACAACCCGTTCCATGCACCCTCAGTTCATGACTTTTATGACATATAACAGCTGGGTTAGAAGTCTCACTCATGGACACCTCAACCACTTCGTCAGGTGGAGCTGGGGTTTGAACCACCAACCTTCCGATTTGTAGACAACCTACACTAACCACTGAACCACTGGCAAAACGCAAAACTTTTGCGAAGATATAGCCTCAAATCCATCATTTTAAATCAAGTTAGAATTAGATATAAGCAAAAATAGAATTTTTTTAAATTTTGTGAACACTAGGTGGCGCTGTGACGAAACTGTGCATGCACCCTCAAGTCATGACTGCCATCAAAACTACTTTGGTGAAGATACAGCCTCAAATCCGTTTGTTCCCGCTCTACATAAGATTTTATGACGCGGTATACGGAAACGGATTGGCGAATCAACACAAATTCCATAACTGTTTGCCATGAGTGTCTCTAGATGCTACACACCCATTCTTTACGCAAATTGGACAAAAGCTCTAGGATGAGTTCGAAAAAGTAGGTTTTACAAACAATTCAAAATATTGAAATAATTAACATAACGGAAATGACGTCATATGGTGCAATCAAAACGGCATGGAATCAGAAGAAACAAGAATTGCGTTTCTATGATGTACGGGTCAGCAGTTATAACCAAAAATGTAAGTGAAAATTTGGACTGTTGGTATTTGGACTGTTGGTGGCGCTATTGGGTTTGACATAGACACTTCAAATTTGGTGTGTTGACTATTTGGAATGTCCTCTATCAGTGTGCCAAATTTCATAACTTTCCTACGTACGGTTCTATGGGCTGCCATAGACGCAATGGCGGAAGAAGAAGAATAATAGATAATAATAATAATAATAAGAAGAAGAAGAAGAAGAAGAAGAAAACTAACAATCCCAATAGGGGTAACGTTACTAACTAACATTACTGATCTTAAGTTTATTAGTAGAACGGACTTCACAAATCTAACATTAGGCGTATGAGCACATTACTTGGGATAAAGGTGTTCCTCAGTCGGCTTTCTGTCCGTTAAAATTGGCAAGAAACAAACATAAAGGCGCTTGAGTGAGCTTTTTAAGTTTAACACGCCGCCTTCAGCCACTGCCTCAATTGCTCATCATATGCAGTTGGAAGTACGTTGATAAAATGAGCGCAATGGAGCCGCCCTTGTTGTCGTGAAAAATAAGGTGAATAAGATGAATAATTGACTCCGGTCCTTTGAATTATTTAAAAATAATGCACACCCGCGGTCTAAAGTCACCCCGCTTGGTGCATATATATTTCATGTAAACACAACAGAATCTTTATATATTAGTTTAAAACTTTTTGTGACCAGCCTATGAAAAAAACAGTAGTATTTTTTGTGATTTACTGTTTTCTATATAAAAACATAATATATAAATGTAAAGAACATTATATGAAAGTAGTGGAGAGCGGGGTTGGTTGGCACACTTTTCACTCTCTGTAATATTTATCAGTCATGTAATTTGTTAAAAAAGTCCAATCAGTAGCAACTGAAAGGATTGCGATCTCAGCTAATCAACAGATACATTTAATGTTCACAAAAATTCCCAAAATTTTTTTTTATTCATCATTAAAGTCATGTTGTGCAGTTGTGCCAACCAGCCGGGGGTTAGTTGGCACATGCAATGGGCAGGGCCGGCCCTGGGCATAGGCAGAATAGACAAATGCTTAGGGCGCCGCCCACCACTAGGGGTACCTGTGCGCTCAAATTATTATAAATTCTGAGACATAAAATCTTTTTCCACCCGCACAGGACTTTTACAATGCGTCTCATGCAATATCCACTCCTCGTTGCATGGTTGTAGTATGTTTTTACTAAATACGACAATAAATATGAATTATTTGAATTTGATAATTTAGTAATGCTATATATATATATATATATATATATATATATATATATATATATATATATATATATATATAGATATATATATAGATATAGATATAGAGATATAGATATATAGATATAGATGTCACAGAGTGATTTATAGGGCGGAACTAAAATGGTGAATAGAGTTTCCGCCCGGACCGAATTTTACAAACACCAGTCACTTCCTTGTTCTCCATGGTAACACAAGTCAGGGCTTTACGAGCAACAGGTGTGGAGATTGAATGTGGCAACTTGTGATTGGAGGGGGTGAAAAGATGAGACATATAAATGGATCCGTAAAACACAGGAAGGGAGCAGTTGATTTCGGGGCGAGCTCCTTTCCGCCAAGGGCGAGCCAAACACACACACACACACACCTTTTGAAGAGTCTGAAGGCTCCGTTGATCCGGCGATCGCTGAGAAGTGAGCGGAAAGAGTGCGGGGCCGAAGGAGGCGAAAGAAAGGAGTGGTAGTTGTTGTGTTAAAGTAGCACTACGGAAAAAGGTGTTCATTCAAGCCGATCCGGCGCGAGGAGCTGAGGTCTGGGCGAAGGCACTATTTGTGAAGGCGAAGGTTGTTATTGACTGGGTGAAGAAGGAGACAAGGATATTATTGAGTGGGTTGAGTATACGACATTGAATTGATGTTCCAATGAGACAGCATATGTAAACCACTGATGTATCTTGAGTAACAGTCATAGGAGATACTCACCGAAAGTGTCATCGAGGGCGATCGCCAGCAACTGGTAATCGATGGTGTGAACAGGATCTGACAGCTCAAAAGAGAAGGAGATAAAGGCAAAGTGTTATCATTCAATTGTGAGTACCCTGGACATCTGTATCATACATCATTGTGAAAAGTGCATTATCCAGCGTGTGTTGTGAGCTTCTAGTAAACAGGTTAGCGGCCCCACCGTAGAGAGGAGTTGTGGGTGAGCCGGGGAGTATCAGTACAGGAGAACGCAGGAGGCTGGATGCTAACTTCCGGATTTCTCCCCTCCACCATAAACAACCGCATGGAAACCCTAAGTTGACGTCCTGCATTGACATCTTGGATTGTTCCTGTCTCGGTGGAGGCGGTGGTGAATTATAAAAGTAAGCAAGACTGGTGTGGGTAAAGCAGAAAGTATACCTATATGCAAGGAGAAAGTTTTACTGCTGTAAATTAGCTGTGTGGAATAACCTTACCTGTTGTGGAGCCCCTTCAAAGGATCGCCCCTGTCTAGATCTCTAGACCCGCAAGCGGAAGAGAGGAGAGGGAAGCGTTCGGCTCGGCACGACAGTGTCCAACTTAACCTGCCGTACAGGAAGCCTCTACGTAGGCTCGTGCCAAGACGCTTTACCACCCAAGGTCTGTAAGTCCATCTAATTATTGTATTGCAGCGTATTCATCGTAAGCCCACCGCCTAGGAAGAGTATTACATGTGAAATCCCGGTTGCGGTTGAGAAATTGTAGGACCACAGTAAAGCCCCAGTCATCTGTGAGAAATTACTTACCTTCTGCCTAAAGCTAAGAGCCAGTGATTGAGTTGTTACCTGAAGTCATCATAAAGTCCCAGACATTTGTGAGAAATTTTTACCTCCTGCCTAAAAGCTAAGAGCCAGCAGATTGAGTTTGTACGCCACCTGAAGTAATAGTGAAAGCCCCAGTCATCTGTAAATTACTTACCTCCCGCCTGAAGCTAAGTGCCAGCGAATTGAGTGTGTTACCTGAAGTCACAGTGAAGTCCCAGACATCTGTGAGTGATACTTACCTTCTGCCTTAAACTAAGAGCCAGTAGCTTGAGTTGTACGCAACCTGAAGCAACAGTAAAAGTCCCAGTTAACTGTAACTTACTTACTTCCTCCCTGAAGCTAAGTGCCCCGTAAATTGAGTTGTGTTACCTGAAGCCACCGTAAAGTCCCAGACATCTGTGGGAAATACTTACCTCCGGCCTAGGGCTAAGAACCAGCAGCTTGAGTTGAAAGCAACCTGAAGTAACAGAGGAAGTCCCAGTTACTGGTGAAGTATCTCCCTTTGCCCAAAGCTATGCATTATCAGATTGTGTTGTGTGCCCTCAGAAAGGAGAGTAAAGCCCTGTCACCAGTGAAGTACTTACCTTTGTCCATAGCCAGAGACTACCAGATTGTGTTGTGTGTCACCGAAGAAAGTAAAGACCCAGTCATTTGTGAAATACTTACCTGTGTTTTCCCTCACAGCTAGAGTGACCTCCCTCTTGCAGTACTTACCCGTGTCTCCATCTAGGGAACCCGTGGAATATTTACGTCAGCAACCGCAGGACGAGTGGGAACACCTCTGTTGGACCTACTGGGGTCGCGCACACACACACTCAGGTATCGATACTTACTCTTTCGAATACTCACTCTCTGTCCTCCTTACGCCCAGGAAGAAAGCGAGAGCCTCGGGATTGGTGCCCTACAACAGAAGACACAAAGGCCAGTGAACGTACTGTTAACGTCGCAAAGGAAGGAAATGAGGCGAGGAAGGACCCCCCAGAGACCTACCTGCGACTGAGTCACGGAGACTCGAGATTGTGTTCTCTAAACTAGTGGATTTAAGCTTCCCTCTTCCCCTTCCCATATATTTTAAGTAATTTAAATAAAGTTTGTTTTAATTATACATACCTTTCTTGTGTGGAAAGTAGGAAGGGGCATGACCCGCAACATCTGTGGTCCGCTCCAACCTGTTACATATATATATATGTAAATCTTTATTTAACACCCCTTCTGGACACTTTGAGTACTGCGTTCTGCCGTTCGGGCTCACAAACGCCCCCTCTGTCTTCCAGGCTCTGGTCAATGACGTGTTGAGAGACATGATTAATAACTTTGTCTTCGTGTATTTGGATGATATTCTCATTTTTTCCCTCTATGTAGGAATACACTCAACACGTCCGCAGAGTCCTTAGACGTCTTTTAGAGAATCCGCTGTTTGTTAAGGCAGAGAAGTGCGAGTTCCACCAGAGGTCGGTTTCGTTCCTGGGTTTTGTCATACCCGCTGGTAAGATACGTCCAGACCCCGCTAAGGTCAAGGCAGTCGCTCAATGGCCCGTCCCCAAGTCCCGTAAGGAGCTGTTATGGTTTCTCGGCTTCGCCAATTTTTACCGGCGATTTATCCGTAAATACAGCCAGGTTGCTCAGCCACTAACGGCTCTCACCTCAACTAAGACCAGGTTTGCTTGGAATAGAGCGGCTCAGGAAGCCTTTGATAATTTAAAGTCCCGGTTTATCTCTACTCCTTTTCTTTCTATTCCAGATCCAGCAGCCCAATTTATCGTTGAGGTTGATGCTTCTGATGTCGGGGTCGGCGCTGTTTTGTCCCAGAGGTCTCCTACTGACGCAAAGGTGCATCCGTGTGCCTTCTCACATAAGCTTAAGCCAGCAGAACGTAATTACGACATAGGTAACAGGGAGCTGCTGGCGGTCAAGCTGGCCTTGGAGGAGTGGCGTCACTGGTTGGAGGGGCCCTTAGAGCCTTTCCTGGTCTGGATGGACCACAAGAATTTGGAGTACATCCGTTCAGCCAGGAGATTGACTTCTCGTCAGGCCCGTTGGACACTCTTCTTTGACCGATTTAACTTCACCCTCTCGTACCGGCCTGGCTCTAAGAATACCAAGCCTGATGCCCTTTCCCGTATGTTTGAAGGTCCTCAGCCCACCAGAGACGAAACCATCCTCCCGGAGGGGCGGGTGGTGGGTTCCCTGCGCTGGGGCATCGAACAAAGGGTAGAGCGGGCCGGCCGAGAGGGGGAAGTGCCAGTTGAGTGCCCGACGGGTTGATTGTGGGTTCCGGTTGCGCTACGCTCTGAGGTCATCCAGTGGGGTCACAAGTCCAGGTTGGTTTGCCATCCGGGGGGTTTGAAGAATGTTAGCCGCCGTCCACCGTCCGCCAACGTTTCTGGTGGCCCTCTATGGGTCCTGATGTCAGATAGTTTGTATTAGCCTGTCAAGTCTGTGCCCGTAATAAGGCGTCCCATCAAGCACCCATTGGTCATCTTATGCCCCTTCCTGTCCTATCTCGACCCTGGTCTCACATAGCCATTGACTTTGTTACCAACTTACCTAGCTCAGAAGGTAACACCGTAATTTTAACTGTAGTTGATCGCTTTTCAAAGGCGGTTCATTTTGTCCCCTTGCCCAAGCTCCCCTCTGCCAAGGAAACTGCTAATGCCATGATCAAACACGTCTTTCGCTTACATGGTCTGCCCACAGACGTGGTTTCTGATAGGGGTCCCCAAATTCATTTCTCGTATCTGGCAAGAGTTCTGTAGACAGATCGGCTGCACGGCAGCTTGTCTTCAGATTATCACCCTCAGACCAATGGGCAATGTGAACGGGTTAATCAGGATCTAGGTCAAGCGCTCCGCTGTCTGACATCTCAATATCCGAACTCCTGGCGCCAACAGCTACCCTGGGTAGAGTATGCGCACAACTCCCTCCCGACGGCTTCCCTTAATATGTCCTCTTTTGAGGCGTCCATGGGGTTCCAGCCTCCACTTTTCCCCATCTCAAGAACCCGATGCGCCGGTTCCGTCTGCGCTAGCCTTTGTCCAACGTTGCAAACGCACCTGGAAGAGGACTAGAGATTCCCTTCTCCTAGCATCCAGACCAAGGCCGCAGCTGACCACCACAGAACCACCACTCGCTTTATTTGTGGTTAGAAAGTATGGCTTTCTTCCAAGGATCTGCCTCTCCGGGAGCCTTCTCGTAAGCTGGCACCCCGCTTCCTTGGGCCATATACCATTAATAAGGTAATCAACCCGGTGACAGTCAAGCTCAGATTGCCGCCTACTCTCGTTCGGGTTCACCCGGTTTTTCATGTTTCTAAATTAAAACCGGTGTTTTTCTCTCCCCTTAATCCTGTCCCTTCTGCTCCCCTCCCTCCCGCCCCTCAGCTCATTGATGGTACCCCGGCTTATACTGTTAAGTCTTTTTTAGATGTGCGCCGCCGGGGTAGAGGTTTCCAATATCTGGTGGACTGGGAGGGGTACGGTCCAGAGGAGAGGTGTTGGGTACCGGCCCGGGACATCCTGGATCCTGGCTTGATAAAGGATTTCCGCCAGCGATGAGGTGAGCCCCACGATAGACCGCCAGGTGGCGGTCGTGGGGGGGGTGATGTCATGATTTCGGTCTTACTGGTTTGCTGTGTGCTCTGTTTTCCTTTGTTGTTTTGTGTTTGTTTGACAGATTCACATGCGCGCCTCGCACAGGTGTTCCTGCTCTCCGTGATTTCCTCACTGTGTCATTCTCACCTGAAGCTGGTTTATTTCCCCAATCGACATTAGGATAAGTTCTCTCCTTTCCCCTCAGTGTTTGCGAGTCCGTCATTTGATGTATGTCACCGTATCGTGTCTTGTTGACTTAAATATTAGTCTGTGCTATCTGCTTTTCGCTACTTACCGATATTCAGCTTCTGTTCCCTTGATTGTGGATTGCCATCTCTTTGCTGTGGATTTTCTATTTGCCTATGGACTATAAGAGACTCTGGTGCCCTGGGTAGGGAGTTCGCCCATCCATCCTCCAGCCTCCCGCGTGCGGCCTACGCGCCTCGCCCCATATTGGGGTTCAGTTACCCCTGTGTACCCCGTGCCGGTGTCCAAAGCCGGGGCATTATCTATACCTCTTCTTCAGCGGCAGCCTCCTTCTTCTTCTCTTTATTGTCAAATAAAAGTACCTCTGCATTGGGATTCTGACTCTGTCATTTCTTTCAACTACTGTATGCTAGAGAAGTGCTCAATGAATAGAGTTTTGTGCATGAATACCAGATGTTATTATTCTTGCTGTTTGTGTTTAAGCTATAATGTGGTTTAGGTGCTGCCATATTTTTATAGTTTCAGTATCATTAGCTTTTTAATAATAAATTGTAACACCCAATGGTCACATATAATCCTCCTGTTCTCTTTTCAGATGCACTTTTAAAATACAAGAATATATGAACCCTGTCCCTGCAAATCCTGGGCAGACATCTCCATCTCAGCACCACCCAGTGATTCAGCATCAAGCACATCTCTTCCCTCCACTTCAGCACCGCCCAGCGATTCAGCATCAGTTTGCAAAAAGGCTGCACCATTAGACCCTGCTGACTGGCCATCCATTTTAAATTAAAAAGGTAAGAACAGAGTTTGTTCTCAAAAGACCATATCATATAAAACAATTTCACATTTACGAAATAAAACGACTGAAGAAGATATCAGCATGACTATTTTAATAGAGTTTTAGTCAATGGAGAAATAAATGAAGCTAGCTAATGTACTCAAAAAAGAAGGACTGTTTGTACTGCTGCTGCAAAATCTTTTCTCAGAAAGATTTCAAATTGATTAAAGAAGGACTATAGGACTGGAAAAATGCAAGCCACTTGCTCAAGATAGCCATGAGCACAGTACAAACATGGCAACATGGAAGGAAGTAGAGGTTCGTCTTGCAAAAGGGTTAAGCATAGATAAGCTAGAGATGACACTCGCTGAGGCAGAGGGAAATAGGTGGCGAGAGGTTTTTACCAGACTGGTGGCAATAATTCAGTCCTTAGTTGAAAGAAACTTTGCTTTAAGGGTATACAAAGACACATAAAAACCAACCAGACAATGGCAAGTTTCTTAAAGAGGTGCAGTTTATGGGCAATTTTGACCCAATAATAAAGCAGCATGTTGGTGGGGTGGAAAGTGGAGCTGAAAGTCACACACATTACCTGGGCAAAAGACTCAATAAGCACAAAAATACTGGAAAAAATATTGGAAGAGATCAAGACCTCAGTGTATTTCTCCATTATTTCGTCATAAAGAACACCCCTTGTGATTGTCAGGATTGTTTCACTTGAAGAATAATTGCCACAAATGAAAGAACATTTCATGGGCTTTCTTGTGGCAGAGGAGTCAACCAGGGAAAGTTTGTCTGCTCTCATCCTCAAAAGACTAGAGGTGTTATGAGAGCCAGATTGGCTTCCTCTGCTGGCCTACCATGGTTTCTCTCATCTGTCACTATCCAGACTGCATTGCCCATCATCCCTTGCACTGCCAGTTCCTCACCACACCTGTTACCTGTTAGTAATCACCTGGACTATTTAATCCAGGGGTAGGCAAGTTCAGTCCAAAAGAGCCGCAGTCCTGCATATTTTAGCCTAAGCACTGATAATCTAACCTGCTTTCTAAATCCTAAAGACATTGATTAGCTTGTTCAGGTGTGTTTGATTAGGGTTGGAACTAAACTCTGCAGGACTGCGGCTCTGTAGGACCGAACTTGCCTACACCCGATTTAATCCATTCACACACATACTCACACTGCACTGCACATTCTGCAGGTGCTGCTCCTTTCTTCTCACTGTGATGAAGTCAGATGTGAGCTTGACGCCACGCTCGGCACAGTCATTGACAACGTGAATTGCACGTACATTGACCTCACTTTTTTTGAACGCAGCATTGGTTGCCCAGTCCTTTACATCAAGAGACATAAATTCTGGATCAATGTACAGCTGGTGCATCCCAAACCAGCAATCCTTATTGGCGGGGTCAGCCAAGCTGGTGGTTGGCAAGAGGGTGAGGAACTTTGGCTTGCCAAAGCCAGTGCCCAAAACGCTACTCAGGGATGTACATGTGGAGATCAGCGGGCTTGTGCTCCAAGATTGCTCTGGCAAGTGCACTCTTGTCATCATTGGGCACCTTGCTGCTGAAGAGAGCCAGGGGTAGCATCTCACCTGTCAGGTACCAGCGGTGCCTCTCCAGTGCCTTAATCGCTGATGCTGCAATGCCCTGAAACATCCAGAACATCCAGAAACACAGAAACATCCAGAATCCAAAGACACAGATGCACAAAAACATGGTAGTCACTTAGCTTGTGTTCAGTGGGGTGATTTTCCCCAAAACCAGTTAAGCGCAAACCACGGCCCCTTATGTTAAAATCCCACCCCGCAGCCATGACTCTCGCCTCTGCTTCGATTTCATTGGTCAAAGGTGTTACGTAGTCACCTAAGCGGTTCAGACCGGTTCAGAAGTCTCCTTAAGGCAAGGCAAGGCTGTATATTATGGATCCGAATTTGGCGCTGACAAACTGTAAGATACGCCGCCTGATTGTTTATATAGCATTTAATTATTACCATAAATAACAATTAGAAGGTTTACGCAAAAGTTTTTTATTATTATTTTAACTTAATGTTTATCGTATCCTATTTATATCCCCTGCAGCGGCTTAAGCTTGTTCTGGCTGTAATGAAGACCAAGCCTCACATCTGAAGGTTAACATTTTTAATTAATTAAATGTTATGACCAGTTTCATGCAAATGTCAGCCTTTTTATGAAAAGTAAAGTTTTTACCTAAAGTTTTAACCATACTGATATCAGATGTTAACATTTGGGTATTATATTATTAAGGTTCAAAAACATGTGTCCTTTTGTATTACATTCATAACACATGTATATATTTTCTAATCTAAAACAGAAAACATGAGTATAAATTATGATTTCTCTGGTAATTTTTATTTTTACAGGACTGGTTAAAGCCATATTAAAATTATATTCGGACTCTTGTTTACTGTAAAGGATGCATGAAATTACATTTTCTCTGTGCAATAATTTTTTTTATACCATGTGTATGTAAAAGTGTCTTTGTGTAAAATGGCAGTTTTGTGTTTTATCCATTTAATAAATTTTTTAAAAAGAATTAAAAAGTGTAGTAGTCATTACATTAGTGCAAATAAAGGTGTGCTTTCGAGTTACTGGGGTACTTGGATGACATAGGCCTATGCTGACTGGTCTTTGCAGTGTCGCTTCAAATTGAACCAGTCTGATGTCTTTTGAATTCTAGACTTAGACTGCATTATAATAAGGTACTATTGTTTACAGCGCTATATTAACTCTCATATCCAAATTTTAACTATGATTTAAGTTAAATAAATTTACGCCCACATTAAAATGAAATGAAAATGACTGAAAACAAAACTATTATTTTCAAATATTTTTGTTATCGTATAAATGTATTTTCTTGTTTACTATTTTCACGACTCTGATAAGATCAGGATACTTTTCAGAATATTTATTGTGTATGAATATTTTTCTTTTGTACAGTACACAAATGCAGTTTTCTCAGTGTTAAGCTCCTCTTCTGTTTCTTTTTTATAGCATATAAATGCGTTATTTTATGCACCAATTTAAACTGTGTGCACCTTTTCATTTTGTATGCGTGTGTATCCCTTTTGTATTTTGGATTTTTACAATAAAATAAGTTTAACGGTGTGTGGAATGAGCGCTGCGATGTAGCTGACCAATGAAATCGAAGCAGAGCCGAGAGTCATGGCTGCAGGGTGGGATTTTAACATAAGTGGGCGTGGTTTGCGCTTAACTGGTTTGGGAAACAAATCATTCTGGTCAGTGACTTCTTCGAAAAATTGCCCAGGAGTGTTTGCTCGGTGCTGCCAGGAATGTATCGGGTGTGTGGTAACATGTTCCATTTCTTTCTCAGACGTGTGAACAAGGTAACCTCTGGCAAGCGTGATGACTCCACCTTCAGGTCTGTGAAAACCTCGTTCAGGAGGACCTCACCGGTGTTTGATGCAGTGGTGTCAAATGCCATGTTAACAACCTGGTCAGCGCAGCATCAGTCCTGCAGCAACTTGCATGTCAACTGGGCAATGATCACTACACATGCCTCATTGCTACTTATACGCCGGGACACCAAGCAGTTTCAACCGGTCTGCAGCCGTTTCTCAATGTCAAGGATACTTCCTTGGCAGGACTAGTCCTTACAAGTCACTTCCTTCAGAGGCTAGGCGAGGCTCCTCTTAAGCATTTGGAGAACACGTTAAATTGAACAGGCTAGCAAGTGCACGTCATTGCGTGATTGAAAGGTGTGCTTTCGGTGCTGCGCGCATAGGATTGTGGGTGATTTCAGCGCGTGAAGAGCGCGAAGGATACACATACGCATCCTTTCCTGTATATGGGATATTTCTCGAACGAAGGACTCAGTCCTTGGCTGAAATTTCGAGGATCCTCGACATTGGAACAGTCATTTGACTCAGGAAATTCTGGCTTCCGAGGATTTTTCCTTGAAATTGAGAAACGGCTTGCATCTCCAACCACCACTGTTAGACGCTCCTCCGATTGGTGCACATTGCTGAGCATCTGTCTTAACTTGCTGTCCCAGTGTAGGGTGCACAATGGAGGTGACTGTCTCCAGCACTTTGCGTCTTGCTCGGTCAGCTGTTGCGTAAGATGCAGAGAGATGTGTACATTCACCGCCTGACTACGCAACAATGCGTCGTCTGGTTCACCTGAGTCGTCTGGTTCACCTGATTCACCTGAGTCGTCTGGTTCACCTGAGTCGTCTAGTTCATCTGATTCACCTGAGTTGTCTGGTTCACCATCCAGACTATTGCCACCCTGGTCTGTGGAAGCTTTCCCAAGTTTTTTTTGGGGGGGTAGTACCCGGACACAGGAAGGAGGCAGAGGACACCGAGGTGGAGGCCGAGGTGTACTCTGATCCTTCCTCTCATTGTGATCCAGGTCTATTCCTGCCCCATGACCAAGCTTCATGTCTGTCCATTGATCTTGCTCCATGTCTGCACCTTGATCCTGTTTCAAGCCTGCCCCATGACCCAGGCCCAAGCCTGCCCCATGACCCAGGCCCAAGCCTGCCCCATGACCCAGGCCCAAGCCTGCCCCATGACCCTGGACCATCCTGGCCACATGATCCAGGACCTCCTCTGTACTGCCCTGCCTTCGCCAAGAGGTCCTGGCCTGCCCACCCACCCACCATGGGACTTTGTATTATTTGTTTGTTGGGCTCCAGGAGTCGCCCTTAAGAGGGGGGGTTCTGTAAGGTTTTGTTCTGTGTTTTCTTGTGATCAAAGCCTGGAGTGGAGCCCAATCATGTTCCTCTCACCACTGTAAGCGTTCTGTAATCGCTACATACCAGATCCACTCCGGGTTTTGTGGCTGTATCACGTTAAGCTGAAGTAAAACTTTATTTCAGCTAGCATGGACAAACTGATAATGCAGGAAGGCTTCGATGTTTTGGAGATCGATAAAGGTGTAAAAGACCAATGGAGATTGACTTGGCTTAGCGAAATGATGAAGATTGGCAAGCCTTTCAGTTCGTGGGCTAAGAAAACCAAACAGCCAGGTACCTTGCGTGTCTTTGCACAGTTTGATTGGGGTCCTGTATTTTGAGGGTAAGTGATTTCTCCCGTACATGATCACCCGCGTCTCGTTTTTGACTGCTATGCTGATCTAACCAGTGGCTGATACAACGGGTTTGTTAAACTTGTAGGTAAACTTCATGTGGTGCCACAAGAACCAAGAGGAGGATGACATCCAAATCCTGTGAGAGTGATTCGAGGAATCATAAGAGAAGACTGCTTCCGAAATGCTCTCGCGGCACTTTGATGTCATCCACCTGTCGGTTCTTGCAGTTCCATTTGCGTGTGGTCACAAAAATGTATCATTTGTACATGTATTTAAGCACCGCAGTTTAAAAACAAGTGATTTTAAGCCATTCAAACACAAACAACAGTGCTAAATGCGGCCGCTGTTTCTGTGTCAGAGGAGTATGCAAGTTGCGCATTCGCTTCTCATTGAGCTTGTGTTGTGAGTATTTTTGCCACTTTATTGGCCTTAAATACAAATATGCGTCAAAAATCCCGTCTTTCCAAGTATCCTCATATAAACACGACCATTTAGGTCTTAGGAGAAAGTAAACAGCAGAAACATTGCACATAAAATAGCACATCAGCGCTGCCTCTATTGTAACATAATATTTAGTTGATAAAGGTACAGTCATCCAATTTACAACTGTCACTAAGCTTACAGACATCCTGTGCGAATTGTACACGAGTTTAACTTGAGTTACTCGTTCAGGGTTTATATTCATACATAACGTTACTGTATTAGAGCTGTGACTGTAAGCTGTTCTGTGAAACAGAACTGACCCTGGATTTTTCGTTTATGTGTACTGAATAATATGATATGAAAGAGTTGTATTTGATCAGTCAGAAGAATTTTTTTCATTTTAATCCATGAGTTAAACGCTCCATGCATACACACATTTCCTTCCTTCCTTAAAGTGCATGCAAAGAGTTGTACATCTATTGTCATAGGATGAACTGTAAAGAAAAATCAATAAAGATTCGTGCACTTTTTCAATTAGTTTATTGTAACTTGCCATTTTACTTTTGGTATAATTAGTTTGTATTGATCTTGTATACAGTTCAATAAAAGTTTAATTAAACATTCTTACCTCCCATACTATTCTTTCGTTTTCCAACCATGCTTAACTAAACATGCAGTTTGGATTGGCACTGAATGTTGAATCTCTGACTGATTGTCTCTGTTTCTGGTAGTTATGGGATGAGACTTTACAAAAAAAGATAACTAATTGAAACTTTAAAAAAAATTGTTTGTGTTTCATTTTCTTTTTATTTTATACGCAACAGGGCTATGCGTTTCAGACAGGCAATAATGTAATTTAATCTAATGTGAATGAATAATCGCACTAAAAGATGATTGGACAGGAAGAGATAAACCTGAAGTTCTGATGGCAGAAAACAACATTGTTGTTATCAACATGGTTAATGAATATAAATATAGGTTATTTGTTATGAAACATTATTTGTTATGTCATTGTGTAAGAGCCATTTTACCTTTTGTTTAAACATTGTCATGTAAAGGTGTCCCGTAGGGGTCACTCTTGTCCAATGATTCACCAATATAGGTAGAAACCTTTCTTCAGGTAACAGGTGTTGATGGAGGGAAGGTGCACACAGTTCTTGAATAGCTGCTTACAAATAAATTTTTTATTTTTACATTCTCTAATTTACTGGTTTATTTTAAGTGTCTCTGGACAGCAGTTTGTGTCTACCATCACCTCAGATTGTGTTTAATGTAATCAAGGCAAATAAGGGGCGCCATAAGGGGGAAAGCTTAGGATGATTCTAAGGGCCCATGAACTTTTGGGGGCCCTTAACTCTGCATTTTTAGCGCCTTCTTCAATCCATGTTCTCACAGTGCGGAGTGAACTTCAGAAGAGAACAAGGTGTGTGTACATCTGCATGTGTGCATTCCTTAATAAATGCAGTTTACATAATATGACGCTGGAACAATACAATATAATTTCCACTTCCCTTTCCACTTTAAAGTTTTCGCTCTGTTCGCCCCAGTTAAAAAAAACAAGGTGATTTACATTCCATGATTTGTGTTATGATTCTGACGCAAAGTCAGCCCATTCTATTTTAATTAACATAGCCCGTATAAGCTAATTAACATAACTGTTCTATCAGTTACACATCCCAATGTTTTGTAACAGAATATGCCAATGAAGTATTTTTAGAACCGAGTTGATTGTGATAAAACAGAAATGCAATAAAAGCTAACTAGTCCAGTAATGTATACTAAAGCTTCTCGCCTTGCAACAGCTTTAAGAAATCAATGGAAATGTATGGTGTAATCTGCTATAGTTGTACTTTTCATTTCATTTTAGAATCCCATTGATAAAAAAACAGTCTGAAGAATCATTTAAGAGTTTTCCCCAGTTCACGGTTTTTAAGGTCTGTCGTTATTTTTGCTTTACTTAAGCTGCTGGTGTATGTGAAACCTTATAAATAATGCTAATAATTACAATAAAAGGTTTGGTCAAGCATTTTTGACCGAGTCTTATTTAAGGCATTGCCATTTTTAAATGTTACAATTGTATTGCTGTGTGAAGCAGGTCAAGTATATAGTATGTCACTAAGAATGCCTGTGAAAAGCAGACTAAAATCTCAAATTATATTGTAAGATAAAGAGCATCATGGTTTGATTTCAAGCATTCAAGCATCTCACTATGATTTCAATCGTTAACATGACATTACTCAGTCAATATTAAAATATTTAATTTATATTTTCACATAATATTCTTTACATTATCTAGGATGATTTTGTCATAGTCCCGGTCTAATCATCTGGTGTTGTGTGTGTGTTTTGTCGAGCACATGCTGTTTTGTTTTGACAGCTGGCCATGTGCTCAGTGTCTGCGTCTCTCTGCCCCACCCATCTCATTCTCCTTGTTAGTTGTTCTCATCAGCACTTTCACCGGTCTTGCATTATCATAGCTAATTGTATCCCTTTATATTTCTGTGTGTTGTCTGCGTCCCTTGTCAGATCGTTGAGTTTGTTCCCTTTATTGACCGTGGGTTATTATCTGTTTCCTAGTTTGTCTTGTCACAGAAAAGTTATTAGTGCACTCACCTGTGTTGTCCTTGTTTAGACTCCTGTGCTGTGGTCCTGTTCCTGTGCTGTCCTATCACTGCTCTCTCTCCAGATCACCCATTATCTGCTGGTCACCCTCCTGTCTCTGATCACTGGATTGCTTTGTTGTACCAGCTACTAGACCCTGCTGAGCTGCCCCATGTGTCCTCTTGGGTCACCTTGGGCTTTTCAAAGCTTTTCAGCCTTTTTGAACTTCTAAGATTATTGCATTTTGAGTTTTACAGAGCGTCAATAAACATTTGTGAACTTTACTCTCCCACAGTTGAGTCAGTCCTTTGCAACATGGACTGAGCAAGGGCAGATCCTCTTCGTTCGGCTTTCCACCAGCAGGGCTATATGCTGGGTCAGCAGGCGTCTCGCCTCAGTGCCACCACACAGGAGGTGAGCTCTCTAAACGCTCAAGTTGCTGAGCTCTCAGCCCGGTTAGAGGAACTCCTTCGGGCGACCTGCGAAGCCAGAGCCACAAGCCAATAACCAACTACCTTATGATGGAAAACCCAATAACTGCCAAGCATTTCTCTCACAATACTCCCTGGTATTTTCACTACAGCCTCACCAATATGCTTCTGAGGACGCCAAGGTAGCCTTGTTTTAATTGTTTAAAGCCCCACGTGGACTGTGTTAATAATTCTGTGTTGGCTTGGAGTCAGTCTTGTCATGTCTTGGTGCCGCTCCTTTTCCTGTGTCTTCTGTGTTTCAGGTGACGACTGCTGATTTGACAGGGGTTCCGGTGTAATATCATGACCTCTGTATCGTGTTCAGAAAGTCATGAGCCACCTCTGTACCTCCACATTGCCTCTATGACTGCACCATTGACCTCTGCCGGGGAGTTCTCCACTGAAGGGTCGCCTTTTTCCCTTTCCGCTCCTGAAAGAGAGGACATGGATAAATACATACATGAATCTTTACAGGCTTGGCTCATCCATCAGTCCTCCTCTCCAGCGGGTGCCGGGTTCTTTTTTGATTAGAAAAAGGATGGCTCCCTGTGCTCTTGTATTGATTATCGAGGTTTTAATGACATTACTGTGAAAAATAGATACCCCTTACCTCTACTGTCTTCTGCCTTTGAATCATTACAGGGAGCCTGGGTCTTTACCAAACTAGACCTATACAACCTGTATCATCTGGCGCGAAACCATGAGGGGAATGAGTGGAAGACAGCATTTAACACCCCCGCGGGGCACTATGAATTTTTGGTTTTACTTTTCGGATTAACAAACGCTCCGTCTGTCTTTCAGAGTCTCGTCAATGCCATATTGTGTGCCATGCTTAATTGCTTTGTCTTTGTGTACCTAGATGAAATCCTAATTTTTTCTTCCTCTGTCCAGAAACACACCCAACATGTCAGACAGGTCCTCCAGCACTTATTAGAGAATCAGTTGTTTGTCAAAGCGGAGAAGTGCAAATTCCACACCCAATCAGTTTTGTTCGCTCAGGAACAGGGAGGGATGAACCCAAATGCAGGCGATGTCTGGGGTTGAACAGAAAACACTTTTATTTAACAAAAACAAACGAGAGCCCACGTGGGGGCAAAAAACAGGAAACAAGAAACTCAGACACTTGACAGACTTAACACTAAACCAGACTTAGCTACACCAGACTTAAACACTTGACTAGACTGAGCCTGACTACATGCAGGCAATACAAAACAAACGAGCACAGGACAAGAAACACAAGGGCATTAAATATGGGAGCAAATCAAGAGGGGAACAGGTGATAAGGATCAAACAATAAATATCAAAGAAGATGACAAGGGAGCGGGGTAAAAGTGATGAGACAAGGAAACCACGTGGCCTGATATTAACACACCAGGCTTGTGCACAATTCAGAATTTCAGAATTGGCCTCCATTCAATTCATGAATTTGAATTGAATTGACTCTCCCCTACGGGAAGTTGAATTTGAATTGGAATGAAAGGAAGTGGAATTAAATTCATGGCAATTCAAAAGACATTCCACAGTCACACAAGAGAAAGAATGTCACATACATGTTAGGAAAGTTTTTTTGGAAAATTGTTTGGCAACCATTTAAATACTTGGTTAAAGTAAAGCATTCTGGGAAATGAAGTCATGTTCCATAAAATTACAATAAAAAAATTATTTTTGTTTTTAACATTAATTGTTGGAAGAAAACATTTCCTGTTAATGTAATCTGTACAAGTAGTTTGAACTAATATAATTTATAGAATATATATATATAATATACTGAAAGCTTAAATTTTAACACTTCACTTACTGTATAATATGAATAAGAATTTCTTTGAATTTCTATTGAATTGCAATTCTGCTTCCTTTAATTCAAATTTGAATTGTAATTCTAATACAGGCACAAGCCTGTAAAACACCATGGCCACGTGTTCCCACACAAAACATGCTACTGTCAGAACAATGTCAAAATTATCTTAAAGAGCACCTATTATGAGATACACGTTTTTAAACATCCTTTTGTGTGTAAGTGTGTATTAGTACATGCTAACGATATTCAAAAAGTACATACCTCAAAGAAAACGATGACGCGAGTTATCGTCTCTAACGTTCGAGGACTACAAAAAACACTCGGATTGTAGGCAACAGTTTACTTCCTGGGATTAGTGACGTAGATAAGACCAACATTATCATAGTTCAGCCCTCTCTGCTTTGCTTGGGTACGCCCTCAAAGACGGGGGTGGGGAGCGCCGAGTCAGAAGAGAGCTAAAATGGCGGAGGTTGGGAGTCCCTGCTTTGACCCTGTTTGCAAACTCTTGTTTCATTGTTTAAGCGATTAAATCTCTCGAGTAGACGCTGTCTCTTTAGATGCAAGGGCAAAATAGCACTTTATGGACTTACACAGAGGACATCATGTTTAATACCGTTCCGGAAAATCCAGTCAGAAGTTGTTCATGGAGTTTTCACAATAACTGCTTCTCATGAACCGAAGCTGCGCGACGTCTCCTCCTGAAAGTTGGATTACCGTGCACTTCTGGATCACAGGCTGTAAGTATTCATGTTTATTATTTGCCTTTACTGTAAGTTACGTTACCGGTAACCGGAGCTTAACATTATGTGTAGAGCTCAGATATATATCTATGTGTAGAGCTAAGCTTGCAAGCTAATTGTGTTGTGTTGTAATAATGTATTTCATAAACAACGTACCATATTTACACACGTGTATGTTGAATTATGCAGACTATCGTTTTTATCGATGTTTATTTAGACGTGTTTACAAACTTGCTAAGCTGTTCCAGCTAAACTGTTACCGGTAAAGTTTGTTCTCATGATCAAACTCAAGAAACTCTAAGTACAGATGATTTGTTTAACGTTATATGTATTTTACTGTTGTATTTACTTGAAGCTTTCTTAGATTTTGAAACGAAGTAAACACGTAATGTGTGTTGCTAATATTGGGCCATGTAATACATTAACGTTTTAATGAATAGTCTAACGATTTATAATCGTTGTACTCTATTGTTATAATATGTCTTTTTGACTGAATACATGTTTGTTTTATTTGTCTATATCCTGGATTCGCAGCTGGACACATCCTTCTACACTGTATGCAAACATGCAACATCATTACACACAGTACAAGGAGTCAGACTGGCATATGAGGAGCAAAGGTATGTAACACATATGATGTATTTAGCTAGTGATACCACTACCAGTCTTAGATGTATAACTGATGATGACAAAGTTTTTTTTCTCTGCATAATCATAGGAACCCAGGCAGTAGCATCGTTTCACAATGTTTCCATCACCATCATCAGTGGATGCCTTTGCCGTCCGTAGCCTGAGTTTTCTGATTTGCAGCAAAAAAAATTTATTTTCTCATTTATTGGAATGCTGTGCAGGTATTTAAGTATTTTAGTAACTGTGTTAAATAAAGTAGTATTTACTTTTACAATAAATTAATTGCTTGTTTATATTTTACAGGTATTTGTACCTTGCAGCCATCCATTACAATGTCACCAAGCCGTAACAAAAGCAGGAGAGGGAAAGTACAAGGCTATGTTCCCAAAACACACAAGTGACATACCGTAAGCAGTAATGTTTTATTTCAAATACATTCATAATTAAAAACTTAATGTATGAAGCAGGGAAATAAATGATCAAAACAAAAGATTTATTGACCGCAATATTTCTACAGTTATGTGGATGATGTGATCAGGCTTGTGTTTGCTGAGGTATTTGAAGATAAGCTGAAGGAAACCCCGATTGAGAGACCTTCAAAGGAGGACGTGATTGCATGCCATCTTCAGTGCAGGGGTCGTCGGAAGCCAACATTCCGATCAGGAAGCTCCAAGCGTATCTGGAGAACAACACACGACAGGATGATAACCCTAAAGTGTCATCTTAGATAGCATCAGCTGACAAAGCTTTGATATGCCATTTATCTCAATAGATAGCTGTAAGAAGTGAATTGAACAATTTTTTAAAGAAGAGCACAATATGGTTACTAAAGTATGTTTATTTGTATATTGTTTAACATTTAAATATATATTTGTAATAAATAAACTTTTGACTGCCTACTATATTTTCTTTAAAGTTACATCTTTTGTTCTTTTGGGTACTTTGTTACTATAATAATACTTTAGTGTTATTGGTTTAAAAATGTAATAAAACTTACTCTAGTCCTGCGCCTCAAAGGCTTATAGTCGGTACAATAAATGTTCTGTGTGTAGGGATTTAGACAATTTGTGCAAAACCTGGATGATGAATCACGCAGGTAAGAGGCCCTGGAACCTGTTGTATTCTCCTTAAAACCTAGTAAGTAAAAACATAGCACAGTCTTTCATAATAAAGTTTACCATAGTAAAATAATGTAGAACTAACATTCATTTCAATTAATACTTTCTTTGTGCTACATTTGGTGTTTCCATATAGTTTGCACAGTAAAATAGTATGTAAGCAGTATTTTATAATTAAGTTTACTATAGTAAAATAATGTAGAAATTACCAAGTGAAATCGTTTTATAATCATTTTAACAAATACTTTATATGTGCTACATTTGGTGTTTCCATATAGTTTGCACAGTAATAGAGTATGTAAGCAGTCTTTTATAATAAATTTTACTAGAGTAAAATAATGTAGAAATTACCAAGTGAAATCGTTTTATAATCATTTCAACAAATACTTTCTATGTGCTACATTTGGTGTTTCCATATAGTTATGTAGTACGTTATAATTACCTTTTGGATGTCTTTGCAACACATTTTCGTCTTCGTTTAGCATTCTGGCAGAGCTAAGGACTCCTAAAAAAGTTAAATCCAATCGCGTTCATTGACGGAGATCGTTTATATCGTAACGGCCGTCTGAACTCTCTGGATCGAGCTCGAAGTGGTAAGGCAGTACAGACACCATCATTTATAGAGAAACATAACGCTTGTTTACGTTGCCTCTGAGGCTGTGACTCTCAGTCAGAATCTGTGTCAACCCACACGTAGTCAGGGGCGTAACCTTTCAAACACACGCTGAACCCAGCTGACCAATAACAGTTGAGTAGTCATCTGACCAATCCGATTACACTAGACATTTTGGGAGGCGGAGACAGGAACTAAACCGAGCGTTTTCCAGACAGTGGGAAATCGGTGAGGTATGTAAGCAATTTATAAGACTCACAATGCATTAGTTCAAGTTTTAATAACATGTATGTACTATGGGATATTGCAATAACGTGCTAACGTGCCAATTTATTAGCATAATTGGTGCTCTTTAATTATAATATGGGAGCAAAAGTTTTACTTAAAAAGACATTCTGTTTACACATCAGCCAATCACTTGGGTGAGTCCCAGTGATGCGCAGGTCAGTGTATAAACAACCCGCACCCGACTGCAACTTACACGCCTGAAACTCGGACTGCAAAAAATACATTCATATATATATATATATATATATATATATATATTATTTTTTTTTTCTAAGTAGTAATTGTTTAAAATAGTTAATTGGCATCTTTATTTCAAATGACCTGACCGACCGCAACCGAATATCATTAAAAATATTTTTGGATGACCGCAGGCACCCGCTCATTTGTATCAACGTGCGCATCATTGGCGAGCACTATAGCCTAATCAGATCAATTCGACCATATGATTCGACCATTTGATTTAGTGACTGTAAGGAATTGAGATCAAAGACTAAGAGTGGCCATGTACATCTGTATTCATATGTCTTAGGGGTACAGCATTAGCATTTGGAAATGAGAACAAAGAGTAAGAGTGGTAATTTACATTGGTATTCTTGGTTTACATCTCAAAGGGCACAGCATTAGGGGTGGGGAAGCAGATTTTAAACTGTATAAGTATTAAGACTGACTTGGGTTTAGGGTTCACTCCAACTTAGATGAACCCTGAGTGCTTCATGTACATTGCTACTGCTTCAATTTAATAAACTTCTTTTTTGATTGATCTTCAACGTCCTTTTTTTTCTTAGACTGGCCAAGCAGCGATGGATTTCTGAAAAAAGCAGGAGAGGGTAAGAAAGATGTATTTTTATTCTTTTTATGCTGTTTTTGTTGCTGTTGTTGTTTAAGGAACAACCTCGTTTAAAAAAAATCCAGAAAAATAAAATGTAAAGGACATAAAGGAATTGTGTTTGTTTATTATTAGCAGGAGGAGTTCTTAAGCCTATTCTGTACAATTCTGTTTGAGATTCTAATGAAACTTAACTAACCCGATGCAGTGTGGTCACAGTGTTGTATTGGAATTTTTGTTTCTAACATACTTGAAGCAAAGTGTTTAAGTTTGTATGCTTCTAAAAAGTAACTAAAAATTGGTTGTGTTGTTATATTTTCTGTTAAAGAGCCCATCTTATGACTGCTTTTCCACAAGGCTCCAGTGTAAGATTTAAATAGCTCACTTAAGAATCTTAAAGTGCCCATATTAGGAAAACTCACTTTTTTGGGTTTTGTGGTGTTTTTTTGTGTCTCTGCTGCTTCCACATGCATACAAACTTGGAAAAAAAATCCAACCATGCTGTTTTGAGTGAGATCAGTTTTTGCTTACACTGTTTATGGGCTTTCCCCGATTAAAGAAAACCACTTTACGCATTTACATGACACCACGTGTTATCAGTTTATTAAGCATAATCGGCGTAAGACTTACGTTAGCCTTGTCGTAAAAGCCGGGTCGGTAAGGCCCGGTCTTGGTTAGTTTGGCAAAACACTATTACTTATTAAGTTCATGTAGAATTGTAAACTAAAGCAGTTAAATATTTCTTTTAACTCTCGAAAACTACGGTAGCTGGTCACTGGCTTTGCAGGAGAAACCATGCTGCAAACTAACTAGCATAGCGGTTAGCCACCTCGTCGTTCTCAATGACAAATGACTGCTAAAACGCACACACACACACACACACACACACACACACACACACACACACACACACACACACACACACACACACACACAAATTCATCCACTCGACGTGCACCAATTAGTGGGCGGGATAATGTCAGTTTACTGTGTTAACAACATCTATATAGTCTACAAGCATTAATAATATTATTATTAACATGACTATACATCGTTTAAAAGGTATAACTTATGGGTTTAACATCAGTGTATGGTCTCTGTTTTGAGATACAGATGCTCTAGCATCATAAATGTAGTATTTTGTGACACAAGTCCAGATGACAACATTCAAAATAAAAACGTGACTTCTTACCTTTTGCCTTGATATTACGATCGTGAATCCAATCCAGTCTGTTTCAGATGTGTGAATAATTCATGAAAGTCCAATAAAATGCATCCAATGACCATTTTTGTCCACAAATGCATATAATCCGTGAAATATAGATATTTGTTTTGTCGAGTGGATGTCTGTTGTTTACATCAGATTTCGCATTAACGTCTTATCGCCAACAATCTGAGGACTACTTACGCCATAACAAACTGTATGAGATTACACTTTAGGTTCCAATAAACACGCATTAAAACTTTGTTTTTAAAAATTGGCGGGAGAATAATCCATAATATCCAAATAGCGTTGTTATTTCCGTGAGACATGATAACAGTATAGAGGATATCAATGAAGTGACTGCTCTGTGCTCTCTAGCTACCTGGTGGTTGGAGACCTGGGTAGTGGGGTGGTGGGCGGGAAAATTCAAACAGAATGTGACGACAAGGCTAGTTACGTCACAAACGAGCTGAGTTTGAATCCGTGCAATCTGAGACTCAAGGCAGAGAACACCCAGAAACCCGTATCTCACTCAAAACAGCATGGTTGGATTTTTTTCCAATTTTGTATGCATGTGGAAGCAGCAGAGACACAAAAAAACACCACAAAACCCAAAAAAGTGAGTTTTTCGTAATATGGGCACTTTAAGATTCTTAAGTGAGCTATTCAAATCTTACACTGGAGCCAGGCGCTCTAATTCCAGATCTAATTTATGGATCTGGATATCTCGGTCAGCCTGCGTCTCCACTACACAAAGCTTTATCATTTCGGCCTCACATTCTTTTTTTTATTGCGAGTTCTAATTACTTTAAAGGAATTGTAGGATTGTAGTCTCAGAATTGGTATTTATTCCGTCAACATCCACTGATGCTTCATCCAGTTTCTCAAACAAGTCTTCCTTTAGTACTTGCTTAGTCACGTCTTTTTTGCAGAAACATTACATAACTCTGCCATTAACACTAGATCCTTTTTCCTACAGCAATAAACTTTGCTTCTGTATGGAAAAGAGTAAACTCAGTAAAGTCAAACTGCATTATCCGGACACTACACTACACTGGACTAGCCCCCACTTGTTACAAGTTCTCCCTGTCTAGGATTGTATTGTTGGGAAACAATATAAAGAAAGAAAAAGAAGAAATCATTACGTGTACTAATGTTACATGCTACTTTTAACACCTGATCACAAACACACAAGACAAGTGCAAAGAACCAAGTCAACACACCAATTTCACATTTACCAACACAACCACACATGTCTGGTGCAAGGGAGAAGGAAACCTCTCTAAGCACTGTTCATGCTGCTCTCTTGCAACACTCCTAACGAGCCTCAGTTGTAGCAAATCAACTGCAAGGCAAGCAGAGTGAAGGAGAGACAGCCAGAGCACATAACAAAAACAACATTTAACAAAGTGAAATATTAAAATAAAAAAACAATTCATTTAATACATCCTCAGGATATAACATTCATCATAGACCAAGGCGATTTGCAAGAGTAAATTTAGAAGGTTTTATTCTTTGCTATGCATGTGGAAACGCTGGTCACATTGTTGGGCATTGTCAAGACAATGAGAGACATCACAACTTTGTCTGTCATGCATGTGGAAAAGATGGTCACATTGTAAGGAATTGTTCAGAAAAAAGATGGAAAGATCAGGAAGTTTTGGAAAAATGTGGAAAGAAAGGACACAAGGCAAGACAGTAGTCCCTTTCACACATACAGTCTTTACTGGTAATTTACTGGTAAATTGCAGTTAACAGATCATGTGTGAACAGAACCTTTCCGGTAAATCAGTGCTCCCAATTTACCAGTAAGACAGGTTGTAAGATTACCAGTAATTTACCGGTAAGCGCTATGTGTGAACGAAAAATATAGGATTACCGGCATTTAGAACGGACGACGTCAGACCGCGCTGACAGCTTCGGGCCAATCATAATGTTTTAAAACAGATGACGCGTTTACGCCCAGACTGTTTACGGACGTTTCCACACATGCGGTGCTTGAAAGTCGAGCACACCTGAAGTTTACGTCCACATTTCTTCACCAAAGTTGTTTAAAACATCTTACCACCTACTTGCCGACGTCCTTAGCACGCCCTATGTGAAGCCTAATGTGCAAAAAGTACTCTTGTTTAAAACGCCATCGGTTTGACGTCGCCTCATGCAATGTTGTTTGGTCATGAGCAACTTCGCGACTGTCAGAGTTTACCACAGACGTGAAAACAACAAAATACGGACCGTGGATATGAACGACGTGGATTGTTTACAAATACAACACTGAGCTCGCCGCGCGCCACAGGTACTTCCGCTTTCTCAACGAATTTACCGGTAATTTGATACTGATGTGTGAATGATGTCTTACTGGTAAAAAGACGGAATGTCACTGCCCTTACGAAAATTAACCATGGTTATATTGTGGTAAAAGTGTAGTAACCATGGTTTTTTGGTGTATTGATTACTATCAGCAAAACCATGGTTTTACTACACTAACTATGGTTTAACTATGGTTTTTGAAAACCATGATTGTCAAAACCATGGTTATTTTGTAGTTACTATGGTTTTACTACAGTAACCATGGTTTTTTGGTTTTAACTGTAGTAAAACCATGGTTAATTTTCGTAAGGGTGCATGTGTGAACAGCACATTTTTGTATTTACTGTTAATTTCATTCTGGTAAATTCATGGTAATTTACCAGTATTACTGTGTGAAAGAGGCTAGAGTCACTTTTCACATTAAAGAAAGATGAGCTTTCATGATTTGCTTTAGAAAACAGGCAATTTAGAAACCCAGTTAGCACTGTTGAAAGAAAAGAAGAAGGAAAGCTTTCACACCTTGACAGACACATCAATGAGTGCGTTTACATGCACAGAAGAAGCGGATAACTATCAAAAATCATGCGTTTACATGCAAATCAATAAACCGGTTATGCAGACAACTGCGTTTACATGGTACTTGGAGGATTATCAGTTTTCTCGCAGGCAGTGACGTCACCACCTATAGTACATAATAGTCGATTAAAAAGCCAACGACATATCTGTCTTAAGCTGTACTGTTGTATCTCTTCTCGTGTCTACAGAACCAGTGAATGTAACATAAGCTTTTATTTTCACAGTTTATCTGCCAGCTGCTTTAGTCAAGCGGAGACTTTTATGCGTTACTTTGCGCTTACTTCCGCGTGTGATGTTTATCTTTCATACGCGGAGACATGCGCACATGGACAAAACCGTGAGAAAGCCAGTTAAGGTGTTTACATGCCACGCGAAATCGGCGTAATGAGCAAAAAACTACCTGTGCCGATCGGTTTTTGCTTACGCCGTTTATGAGCTTTCCCCGATTAAAGAAAACAGTTTTACGCGTTTACATGACCCCACGTGTTATCAGTTTATTAAGCATAATTGGCGTAAGACTGTGCATGTAAACGCACTCAATATGTGAACAACATGATTGTAAGGGCGTACTCACACTATAAAACCAAACCGTGCTCGGGTGCGTTTGACCACCAAAGCCTGGGGGCCGGGTTGCAGAAATAATTATGACTGTGTAGAGTTCTCAATGGGCCTGAAAATTACAACCCGACCCGACCCTGCCCGTGGCTTTTAAGCCCGGACCCGATGTAACTCGACACATCAACGTGAATTATCTGTCCGAACCCGACCCGTGGCCCGACCTCCGGGAGCTCCGGTATGGATCTGTTGCTGATCCGCTCCAGAGCTTATTGCTATGCCCCGCCCCTCTCTGTGATGCACGTTGCACGCAGCACCCAGATCAGACTTTCTTTATGGTGAACAGCAGTGATGATTAATAATTTTTTTCACGGAGTGTAAAAGATTAAGCCCGAGGTCCGACCTGACCCAACTCATTTGCTTATATTTTTGACCCGAACCCGTTGAGAACTCTATGACTGTGCCCTAACTCAGTCATAAGCAGATGTTGATGTGAACTTCATAATTGTTTTATAATAGTAGCACATTTGAGAAAAAAATATGTTTACTATCAAAGTGGGGTTATTCTTTATAATTCATGATAATTTATGTCATCGATATGTCAATGTTATTAATGAGAAATATCTTAATGGCATTAATTTGAAAATGAATTCTCTTAAATGTTACTGATGTTTAATGTTCTGTAATTAAACTTGTATGACTTTGATGTTTTGAATGTGTTAAGGTTCTTGTGGGGGATAGGGTGGGGGAAACTTCTTCTTCTTTTTCTCATTTCAGATAAAAGCATTGAGATGTTAGTCTTCTTTCCTGGAGGAATCATCGAGAGGACGACAGGGCCAGTTGTACTAGTGAAGCCAGGAGACTTCCTTATGGAAAAAGACTTCTTAAAGAATCAGCCTGATCAGACTTCTTCAAAGTTACAACTAGAATGGAAAATACAGAAATTTCCAATCCTGCTAAGAGCTACAGGCCTAAAAAAAGAAACAGCAACTCCACACACCCCAGGATGGATGGAACTGTAAAAATGGCATAGATTGGAACAGCAATGAATATTTAATCTAGAATAAGCTGGTTGCCACATTGAAAAGATTGGACAATTGATAGGAGAAACACAAAGATTTTAAACTGTATAAGACTTGGGTTCAGGGTTCACTCCAACTCAGATGAACTCCAAGTGCTTCAAGTACTTTGCTACTGTTTGACTGAGATCTTCAACATCCTCATATTTTTTTCTTACAGTGCCTATGAAGTACTAACTAGAGGTCCTCTCTTGTCCAAAGAAATGTACCCGACGCAAAATGCCCAAATAACTTTTTATGCACACCCGACCTGGGACAAACCCAAGAAAATTAGACTTGAGTCCGACGCAGTGGCAATTTTTTGCCGAATGTAAACAGCACGACGTGTGCAGTCTGCAGCCCCACACGCACCAGTCAGAAAGAAACCAATTTGGTGTACTTGCAACCAATTTGGCCCGCTGATTTGTTATATTACAATGAAACCAAGTAACTGCTAAAATGGACATTCAAAATTGATTGACAGGTCTGGCTCAATGATAATTAACCTACCACCAGCCACACAATGTCGCAAGGCTTTTGGCAAACAGAGGTTTGAAAAAGATTTGATTCACTCTCACATTTTTCTGAGAGTGAATGATAATTTGTTGAATTCGGAAATTATTGTAATGTGACACTAAACTTTTCTGTAAATGTAAGCTCTGGGCCCTGAGCTACCTATGTACTACAAAACGCAGGTAAAATTTGGTGAATCTGATTTACATTTAATTAATCATATTTTGTATTTTTCAGTATCTCCATTAAAGTTTTATTACATCTGCACGAATGCACCCCCATTATAAAGTGAGTGGATCATTTCATTAGCACATGCGCAAGCAGCTCAGCTCAACTACAGTTAAAGCAAAACTTGCAGTCTTTACCCTTGACCACTTGACTACTTAAAATGATGCATTTCCTGTATTTTTCCCAGGTGTTCTAGTGGGCATGAAGATCACTGGATCACACTAAGCAAGTGTAAAAATGTTAATCCAGGAAGTGGCAGCAATTTGCACCAAAATATATTTTTTATTTAGGCTCAATAAAATATACATTTTAAAGTTTTTTTAATGAACACACAAACACTCTGAAATGAACATAAAAGATTATTATCTTCACTGTAAAAAACTCTATTAAACCAACTATTAATAAGTTATTTTCATTGAACATTCATAAAAAAATCTATATTTTGACCCATACAATGAATTGTTAGCTATTGGCTACAAATAAACCCTTTTGACTTATAAATGGTTTTGTGGTCGTAAATGCTTTTCTGGGATCAAACTTACGACCTTTGCATTGCAGATATGATGCTTTACCAACCGGGCATCAAAATAAAATATGAATGCATGTCACTATTGTTTTTTGGCCATGAAGTATATATGTGATATATTTACATTGTCTGACTTACAGTATATTACCATATAAGTGAAATTTGCACCAGTAGCGTAACGAGCCAACACCGGGCCCCTAAGCAGGATTATCAAGGCGGGCCCTTTACAACAGCACGTGATGACGCAATGTCCACAATGAGGCTGCAATGAATGGGACAGGACAGGATCATAGAGACATGAGATGACTGACAAAATCAGAAATAGCCTACGCGCACCACAACAAAAACATAACATCGGTGACAGCGCACCATAACATATGAAACAACACTGCTGGTGACAGCACACTATAACATTTTGTTACTCACTGCTATGACTACACACACACATACACCTAGGTCTAAATACATAAAAAAAGATGCTCACTTACATTCAGGGGTTAAATTGGGATTTGTTATGTGGGGGGGGGATCTCTGCGAGGAGGGGTACTTCGATGGGTAACATGTTTAATACTGATGACAGCAAAGCCACTGGTGTGTTTCAGTGACATTCTGGACCTCTGATAGGATTTGATAAGTTTCAGCTTTAAAGCTGTGCCAGAGGTTGACCCCAAATATTTTAAAAAGAGCATCTGAATTTTAAATGATGCAAATCTATGAGTTTGACACCCTATATCCATTTGTTCCACATGTCATTATGCACAATTTATTAAACTTTAAAGGAAGTTAAAAGAATTAACCTCCTTGAATAATTCTAGCCATAAGATACCCAAAAAGACTCTTACTTGTCTTATAAATTAGCCATAGAGATTCCCTATGCTGGTCAGCAGCTAAAACAATCATATAGTTAGGTTTGATTTGTGTAATCAAAATACATTATTTTATTAAACTACCTATACAATCAGTTATATCCAGTGTTATCCAGTTAACATACTGTAATTAAATGTGAGTGACAAATACTTTAATTCTTTACACGTTTAGTCTTCTATGAAGTTTTCTCGACGTGGGCACCATTCTTACCTCTCTCTCTCTCGCTCGCTCTCTCTCTCCTCTACAATGTCAAATGATCTTGTGTGAGAGCGCGTTCTTGCAGTCGAGTTTTTTCGCTTGAGTTGCATAACTTGCGCGAAGACGCGTTTAAAGGGGAAAGTGCGTGTTTTCGCGGCAATTGAGCCGCCCAATTCGCGTCATTTGCATCGATCTGTGAGAACGCACCTGGTTGCGTCTTTGCATTGACTTTGTATGTAATCTGTTCGCGCAAATCGTTAAACTTGCGTTGGTGAGTATGCCCTATAATGAATGGAAACGCATTATTCCCTTCACTTCAGTGCACACGCACCAGCGCAGCGAGTGCAGGCACACAAGCGCAGCTGGTACACTGGCAAGAGCAGAGCGAGACCTTCAGCCTATGTGCCGGAGCTTAGCCCCGAACGGCCCCGTTGAAAATCCGTGAGAAAGCCTGGGAACAGCGGATAGCAAAGAATATGTGATAGGGCCCGCCGACTGTCAATCAAATTCTTCCAGATCGGGCGGGCCCCTGATTGGTCCGGGCCCGTAAGCAACGCTTACCCTGCTTACCGATAGTTACGCCCCTGATTTGCACCATCAACATAGAAACTAAATAAAATAGGTCACCTGGATACACACCAATGCGTTGTATAAAAGACATTCAAATGACAAATAAAACAGCATTAAAAGAAACGACTAAATCATTCCCAGGGGCACAGAGATTTTGCACACTCAATCAGATCACTTGTCACTGTAGGGCTTTTGTTTTGGTATTTAAATAGTTCATAGTCAAAAGAGCTCTACTGCTGTCATCTTATGAAAGAAGCATACAGGTACATTATGAGATGCAAATGAGAACAAAATGTCTTGTACTATGTGTTTCATTTTGTATATATTTTATCTAAAATATGCTAAATCATCCTTTTTTCAAAATGTAACTTATTAAAAATGCCAAATAATTATTAAAAACCTACACATTTAAACACAACTAAAGTTAAGTTCATTTTCTTTTTGGTAATAAGGATGCATCATTTATATTTGTTCTAGCTGTAAGCAAGGCTGTAGCCAGGATTTTTCTAATACAGAGGACCCCCCCCCAAAAAAAGACACTTGAGAATACATTTTAATATTTTCAAACAACATATTTATTTTCAATAAAAACATGTGTAAACTGTGCACCTTGTGTGTGTTTTCTGGTATCTGTCCTGGGAGGGCCCTTCACCTATTATTTACTTCTCTTCTCCTTCTAACTCTTTCTCCTCCTCAACTGCCTGACTTCTCTCTCGTGTCTCCTCTGTTGAATTTAACATAATAATAATAATGTAATGTCTCACAACACACTGTAATAAAAAAACTTGTTTTTGCAAGTCAATTCAACCTAGTATTTTAACTTTTGGCTTAAAAAAAGTTTACATAACTTTAAATTCAAGTTAAAATTGTTCAACTTAATTTTTTTAAGTTACATAATTGTTGATTTGACAAAAATGCTGCAAATGTGCAGTGTGCAGGCCAGAGTTCAGTTAACAGGTTTATTTAAGTGGCAATGAACCTGTCGATTTTATTGTTTTATACTGTTGTCTGAGGTCTTCTTAAGATGTTCGCGTGGTTTTTACATACAAAAACATAAAAAGCAATAAGTAATAGGCTATTTTGTATAATGGATTAATGGCTCTCTGGAGAAATGGTTCGTTTAAAGGGGCGGCCGCATTGAAGACCTGGACGTAAACACCCACTGCTATGATTGGACGGCTTCATTCCCCATCATTACCTGTGGGGAAATGTTTTAAAAACTTTAATGTGAAAAAATAGCAGCAGAACACATATCCAGTGCACAGCATAAATGAGTACAACCCCTTTGAAAATTAAGGTTTTTCTCCATTTGTTAGTAAATATGAGACAAATTTGCTGTACCTTTACACACCAGTTTTATTAAGCATTTATGTTTCTTAATATAAGAGTGAAAGTCACATACCATCTTAAGGGTACGAAAAATAACGCATTTAAATCAAATAAGGTGATGCAAAAATGAGTACACCCTACAAAAATTCTTTAAAAATACCTCTCTAGTATTTTGTATGGCCTCCATTCTTTTTTAACAACAGGACTAATTCTTCTTGACATTGAATAAAGAGGTTGACAACATACAATTTCCTCTTTATTCTCCATTCTTAAACAATGACCTCTTTCAGATCCTGAAGGAGAATGATATTCTGCTTGTCTTTTCCGACCGAACTCCCCATACCTTAACCTGGGGTTGAGGTCTGAATCACTTTTACCATGTGCTTCTTCTAAAATGAATTAGTGACCTTAAATGTGTGTTTTGGGTCACAATCATGTTTAAAGATTGCCCTGTGATGGTAGCATCTTCTCTTTAAGTATTTCACATTACATCAGAGTATTCATGATACCGTCTATAAAATTAAACTCTCTGACACCTGCAGCACTCATGCAAGCCCACAGAAGAGCACTGCCACCAACATGCTTTACTTTTGGTAGCATGCATTTTTCATTGTACTTTTCACCTTTGCCACACCATCCAGTTTGGAACACCTCAGAGCCACAAAGATTAATTTTTGTCTCATTACTCCAAAGTATAGAGAGTTAGAGACCCAATAGTCTTTACCTTTCTTAATATGAGCTCTAGCAAAAGGCTTTTTGTGCATTGGCTTTACCAGTGGCTTTCTATGTGAATGACAGCCATGCATGCCTCTCTTTTGCACTGTACATCTGTCGTGTGGTGTCACAGGAAACACCCCAGCTTGACTTTCTAATGATTTAGCCAACTGTGCTGAACTTGCATGATGATTTTTTTCAACATCTCTCATTACAAATTGCTCTTGACGAGTTGTTAACTTCAGTGAACGTCCTGGAGATCGCAGAGAGCTTCCCACAAGTCCATCTTTTTTACATTTTTGGATCCCTTTCGTGACAGTATTCAAACTTATTAGCAACGCTTAACTAATTATCTTGAAACCTTGACCATTTTGTGCAAAGAAATGATTTTATTTCTTATGTCTTGAGACATTTCTTTACCATGTGGTGCTATTCTGTCACCATTACATGATAGTGGATTTTCTCTCTTAAATACCACTCTCAATTGCCAGTTATCCGTGGCCACCTGTGTGATGATTAATTATATTCATCATTTCCTAGTGAATTCCTGTTAATTTCACTTTATTTAATTTTTTTGCTAACAAATTCATCGGGGTGCACTCATTTTTGCAACACCTCATTTGATTTAAATTAGTTATTTTTTGAATCCTAAAGATGTTCAGTGACTTTCACTCTTTTGTTAATAAAATAAATGTTTAATATAACTATTTTGTAAAAAAGAAAGGAAATCGGTCTCATATTTACTAACAAATGGAGAAAAATCTTAATTTCAAAGGGGGTGTACTCATTTATGCTGTGCACTGTATGGTGCTTAAGATAATACACATAAAAGACAATACCTATAGTAAAGTAGAAACAAAACTTTAACCTCAACATGACTAAATTCCCATATTCAACACAGTAAGCGCACATCAGAATCTAAATTGCGCCTGTTAAGTCCTTCCTTATCACTAACTTTGTATAGTTCTACCGTTATATTATAGTCGTCTTGTTTTTAATAAATTAAAACAGTTAAACATACGTGTTTAGACACGGATGTTACAACAGGACATATCAAGCGATTTCTAACAAAGCAATAGTGCAATGCTGTTATGTTAGCTAAAATAATGTAAAATGTTATCTCACTGTGTATACATGGGTATCATGTGACGTCACACATTAAAGGCGGCGCCATCTTTAGGACCTGCCGGGGACCGGAAGTAAACAGTAAATATGCCGTCTATCTGCTGTGCAGTGGGCTGTGATAACAGCAAGTCAAAAAAAAACGGGACATACGTTTTATAATATTCCTAAAAACAACGAAAGGAGACATAAATGGTTAGCTGCCATTAAAAGGGACCAGTGGACACCAACAGAACACTCCAGACTGTGCAATGAACACTTTATTTCAGGTAAGTTATCTGACGTTAGCTAGCTACCCAGACAGCACACATACATCTGGCCGACGTTGTGCCGACTTTCAAAGTTCCATCGGCAAGATGTCGCTCAGGGAGCGTTTGCTCATTGGGAAGATGTCGTCTAGATGTCGGCATCTCGTCGCAAATGCCCTCGGGCCGATGTTTAAACGATGCAATTACAGCCGCTCTGCACGGGCTTTACCGTGCATTTATTTATTAAATTAAACCTTTATTCATTCACACTTATGCAGAATAATGTGCTTCTTTGCAATAATAACTAAAAACAAGTACACCACTGTCAATAACCGTTGCAAATTTATTCATTTGACAAATATAACACATAAACAACTTGGATAAATCAGTAACAGAATATTTACATGTGTCACACATAAATTACATATTCTGTAACTATTATACACTACTATACTACTGTGTAAACGTTTTACTTACACTTAACTAAAATATTTCTTATACCCTTCAAAATAATATACTCTTAAAGTATATGATTCAATTACGTTTGTGGACAAAAATATAGTCTCAACATATACATTTATTTCAATTGAGAACTAAAATTTTATTTAAAACTTTTTTCAAATTACTTGGACAAAATGATAAAATAAACAAGAAATTCAAGCCCATAATACATAGAAATTTCTTAAAAAATATCTCAGGGTGAGATGTCAAAAAATTACTGAAAAAACCCAAGGGTATATATTTCAAATTCTAGGCAAAGGGTGGCTGCATTTGAAATGCTAAAATATAACAGTTTGGATTTCAGAAGTTTTAGTCTCAAGATAATTCACATATGTTGTACAAATGGGACACGGCCTGTGAAAACCCAGCAAAGTATTTCTTTGTGACTTACTGTTTTCTACATAAAATCATCCTACACAATTCAGAAAACATTCTCTGAAAATATAATCTTGACATATTCAATACTGACTGAATAAGGTCATGCCAAAGACTGAACTCAATGTTAAATCAGTAAATTCAAACTTTAGATGTCATTAGATTTTAAGACAGTAGCCTGGATTTCATATACAAGGTCACATATTTATGTATCTTAGAAATATATTGTAAATAATAATGTGCATGTACATAACAAAAACATTTAATCATAAAACATTCTCGACAGGTCTTCTGTCTTGTTTTCTGCACTCGTCTCTGCAAGCAGTGCCTTTAAACCTTAGAGGTTCCTCTTTGTTGCCTTTGTTTCCTGTCCCGAACACCGCCTTTTAAACATCTGGATACCACTTCTTCCTCTCCATGGTTCCTCTTTGTTGCTTTAGGATCACCTAAATGGAAACATCCAACAAAAAATTATTAATCATACGATCACATTTTTATATTTAAATTTAGGTGCCTATGGCAAACATGAACAATAGTGTATATTGGATAGATAATCAAAAAGTGGACCCACAAAGCATACAGTACTTTATGTAAGCATATAAAACATCTGGTCTACTGTGTTGTTGCATTCCTGAGTGTCTGGCTGTGCATTATTAACAGTCTTAATTCTTCTTTGCATCCTCAGCTATACTTAAAATGAGTGCTATAGGAGGAATTAATGCAAATGTCTTGAAAATTATACATTTTATTGTTAGAGATATCTAAAGATAACAGTCACCCACTTGCTTACCACCAAACTGTGTTGAACAAGTGCTTGCATCAGTGTTCATGTAATCGAGTAAAGTATAACCTTATTCACACAGCACTTTGGTCCCAGAAAATATCCGTAAAATTGGCAGACAGGCATTTGTGTGAACGCAAAGATGTTCTGGGATTGTTCCAGGAAAGAGGACCTAGTAACATTACCGTAAGATACCTGGAAAGCCCTCTTTGTGAATGAGACGCAAAAACAATGGCGTAGTTTTGAAGTTATGGTTCAGCTCTTTAAAACAAGGGTTTTACAAAGGTCGGCAAACTGGACTGAAGCAGAGATCAGGGAGCTTGTCACTATCCACGCTGAAGCAGAGATCAATTAGCAGCATAACAGTTCTAGCGCATCAGGTGCTCACATGAGCTTATATTAAACAAAATACATGTGCGTCATAGCAACAAGATATACCATTCAGCTCTTTAAAACGGGGGTTTAAATGAACATTTACATTCACAATGAGAAATGTCTGCAAACTGGACTAGAACAGAGTTCAGGGAGTTTCAAAAATCCACTTTGAAATTGGGTTAATTCATGTGCATACTAGAACAGCGCATAACGCACTCCATTATAGTCTTATCATAAACAAAAATGCAGTCTTCTGCAGAGAGAAATAACCAATAATAACAAACCTTCAGACACTGTGGATAAAACCTATCAAGTGCAGGACTTTAAACACATCATGTGTCTTTACGGCATAAACACAGATTCCGGAAAATCATTGGCAGTGTGAATGAACCAAAAATCAAAGGGTCCTGGACCAAGTTTAAGTATAATATGAATGGGCCCTTCTTCAATGTATCGTGTCTAACAGATACCAAGTAGCAAAGTTTGTCTCACCTGTGGGCCACAACACTTAGTTCTGTCCTAGTATACGCCTTAGTCCTCGGTCTAGATCTCACCCAAACACTGTAAACGGAGCAGAACAGAAATGTTAATTTGTAAGTAGAAATGATAAGTGGACCCAGATTTGTTCCAGAATGTATTAAATGAAAATAACATGGTCTGCTTTGTCTAAGATAAAGGATAAAATGCACTGTTAAATAAAAGACATTTTAAAAGGGTTGAGTTGTCTGAACCAAGTCATCTTGTTGCTTTGACGTCTTTGTTTTAGTTTATCTTTACCCTTCTGCTTGTTAACAGCACACATCATCAGTAATGTTCAATTATCACTTTATGCATTACTTTATTATTTTATTAATGTTAACACACCTTCAGGATCGTCAGTGTACCTAAATAGATAAGACTGAGCAGTGTTGAATTACCACCAGGGATTTTGATCTGTAACTGAATTCAGTCAAAGCAACAAGATGACTGTCTGATGACTCAAATGAGTTAAAGGATTACTCCTCCCACCAAAATGAAAATTGACTGATTATTACTTTTTTAACAGAACACAATCAGAGTTATATTAAATCATTTCCTGGTTCTTTACATTTATATATTGTATTTATATTTTTGCTTTATAATGTCATTGACTGGGATCAATGTTTTTCAAAGCTCAAAAGTATATCCATCCATCATTAAAGTAATCCATATGTAACCCAGTGGATTAATAAATGTCTTCCGAGGCAAAACAATATGTTTGTGAGAAAATCTATTCATATTTATAGCTTTTTATGATAGAGACAAGACATTTACAAAGTTAAAAAGACAATTTAAATATGGCGGCACGTGTTATCGCATTGGATGTTATGCAGCTCATGACTAGTCGTAAAATGAATTGTGATGAAACACAGTAGAGACACATGAGAAACAATGCGATGGAGTTGTTGTAGTCTGTTTACATTACATATACATCGTAACTCGCTTAAAGCTTAAAATATAAAGTTTTTCTCACAAGCCTATCATTTTGCATCAGAAGACCCACTGGGTTATATATGGATCACTTTAATGATGGATGGATGCACTTTTGGAACTTCAAAACATTGATGCCCAGTCAACGCCATTATTAAAGGAATAGTCTACTCATTTTCAATATTAAATATGTTATTACCTTAACTAAGAACTGTTGAATCATCCCTCTATCATCTGTGTGTGTGCACGTAAGCGCTGGAGCGCGCTGCGATGCTACGATAGCATTTAGCTTAGCCCCATTCATTCAATGGTACCATTTAGAGATAAAGTTAGAAGTGACCAAACACATCAACGTTTTTCCTATTTAAGACGAGTAGTTATACGAGCAAGTTTGGTGGTACAAAATAAAACATAGCGCTTTTCTAAGCGGATTTAAAAGAGTAACTATATTTTATGGCGTAATAGCACTTTTGGGAGTACTTCGACTTGGCGCAGTAACACCCTCCCTCTCCCATTATGAGAGTGAGAAGGGGAGCGGACTTTTCAGGCGAGTCAAAGTACTCCCAAAAGTGCTATTACGCCATAAAATATAGTTCCTCTTTTAAATCCGCTTAGAAAAGCGCTGCGTTTTATTTTGTACCAACAAACTTGCTCGTATAACTACTCGTCTTAAATAGTAAAAACGTTGATGTGTTTGGTCACTTCTAACTTTATCTCTAAATGGCAGCATTGAATGAATGGGGCTAAGCTAAATGCTATCGTAGCGTCGCAGCGCGCTCCAGCGCTTACGTGCACACACACAGATGATAGAGGGATGATTCAACAGTTCTTAGTTAAGGTAATAACATATTTTAATATTGAAAATGAGTAGACTATTACTTTAAGCATTGAAGAACCAGGACCAGTGGCGGACAATGACTTATTTTCCGAGGGCGCACAATGCAATGCGAAGCTCATCCCAACATGTATGTAGCCCGTCATGTGTGTGGTTCGTCATTTTAAAATGTGTTAGGCGTATCGCATGTGAATTACGTGTCATTTCAAAATAAGTGCCTGCTGCACACACGTCATAATGGTTTATGATAAAAGATACCTGCATTATCTCATGCGTAATCAGAGTTTAATGTTAAGTGAATGTGTTGCGTGTATTTTGTGAACGTGAGCATCTCTTTTATCATAAAAGGTTTTGACGCGTGTGCAGCAGGCACTTCTTTTGACAAGACACGTGATGCACATGGTTTACATGATGTAACAAACACATATTTTTGAAGACACGAGCAACACACATGACACTCTGAACACTTATTTTGAATTCGCACCCCTCAGAAGAGCAGTCACGAGCCGCCACTGGCCAGGACAGTATTTAATATAACTCTGATTGTGTTTGGCTAAAGAAAGAAAGACAAACATCTTGGATAACATGGGGTTGAGTAAATAATCCTTCAAAGCTAAAAGTTTATGTAAAAATTATAATTGTATCATTTACTCACCTTCATGTTGTTATAAACTTGCCAAAAATTCTTTAATCTGATAAATGATGTCAATCATACAGTTGATGGTACCCATTGACTTCCATAATAGGAAAAAGACATTTTATTGAAGTAAATGAGCAGCTGTGTACTTAACATCATTTATCAAAATATCTTGTTTTGTGTATATCACAATAAATAAACTCATGCTGGTTAAGAACATAAACCGGGCCTGTGTGACCACTAAAGCACAATAAAAAACATGTAAAGCTATCTTACCTTGAAAGAAAATTTGACACGGACTACTGAAAATCTAATGAAGGAAAAAGACAAAAAATCATATATTATGCACAAACGTTAAAAACAACATTGCAGTGTAGTGTTTAGTATAATGCGTTTCAAATAAGTAAATTCAACTTACATTATTTAGTATATATCAGTACAGGGACATGCACAAGTTTGGGCACCCCTGGTAAAAAAATTCTGTTAATGTAAACATTTAAGCGAGGGGAAGATGAAATGATCTCCAAAAGTATCCAAAGTTAAACATGAAACGCACATGATTACCACTGTATGTAGTCCAGTGCTGGGATCGTCTGAAGTCCTTGCAAGGGTCGATGTCATCTTTCCGTTTGTGTTAGGTCATCTGACAGAGGCAGGATCCAGACTGCAGCTCACATAATTGCTAGTAGAAATAGAAAAGCAAATTGAGAAAATTTGCATGACTGCTGTTCATAGCTTTTTAGGTAGTGGATGGTTGTGATTATTAAGTTATTTATAACCTGAGGCAAAGGTTAGTGAATGCAATTATGTGTATGCTAGACTTAGAGCTGTTGCTTTTGGTGGATAGAATCGGCGGTGTCAATTTCAACGTCGATAATTAGTCAACGTAAATATTGTGTCATCACGACAAAAATATAGCCTTTTCCCCTTTGACATGGCAGATTTAAATGCAGATTAACATTCACAATGAGAAAAATCTGCAAACTGGACTGAAGAAGAAATCAGGGGGCTCGTCACTATCAGCTATGAACATTCACCAGCATAACAAAACAGCGTGTAACACAGTGCTTCCCAATCCTGGTCCTCGAGCACCCCCTCCCAAAAACTTATTTAAAACACCTGATTCAACTTATCAGCCTCCTTCCAAAATGGTAAACATGTCTCCCTAACAAGCTGATGAGTTAAATAAGGAGACATCTAAAACTTTTTGAGAGGGCGTGCTCGAGGACCAGGATTGGGAAGCACTGGTGTAACACACTCCTTTATGATCTTATCATAAACAAAAAAATACACGTGTGGTTTCTCGAGAGAGAAATCACGGATAAGCAAACTACAGATACTACGAAAAACCTACCAAGTGCATGTGTGTGAAAGCACAAACAAATCTAGATAACTATTGGCAGCGTGAATTAACCAAAATCAAATAATCCCGAACAACTCCCGGATGTGTACTCTGTATTTTTTCCATAATATGTGAGTGAAAAGGGCTACAGACATTAAAAATTCATTGAAAGCAAGTTGTCCATTGAACCTTAAATGTCCTTGTCAGTATCGGGAAAGCGGTCCTGAAACAAATATCCTCGTCGTAAGAGATGTACGGCGTACTGTCTCGACTAAACATATGGAGTCCTTCTTTAGGATCTCTGACTGCCGCACTCTGATGTTGTTCACCTGGCGTGTAACACGACAACCCAAATTGTCTTCATTATCCCAGGCACCTGCACAGAAACATTGAGAACACAAGCACCAGGGAAGCAGTGAGTGTGCGTCTTACCTACACCTAATGTAGCGTGTACATGCCGGCCGATGGAGGCCCCGGTGATCCCAACATAGGGGGGAGAAGCAGTTATAAGTCGGTATCTCAAAAGCCTGAGGCAATGTGGTGGGAGAAGTGCTGGCTCGTGTCTTCCACTGTCGGTTTGCTGGCATTGGAGAGAATCTCATCTGGATTGATCGCATCCTAGATGTACATGCCCTGCACAGAGAAACAGATGGCTTAGTACCTCTATGTCCTATCTCCGATAAAACTAATATGACAGTATGGTAAAGATCAAAAACACTTAGGGTTAAAGTCAAATAATAAAAATGTTTGTAACAGCTGGTTAAAAACAACTTACAGCAAATGATGTTGTGATCTGTTTTGCAAAGACATAAAACATAATAATTGAATATTACAGATTAACATAAATGATGTCCAGTTACACCCACTAAAATGTCTTGAGGTGTCTGTCAGTGAAACACTTACACAGCAGTGCCAATGACCTGTTAACACACAAGAAGAGAGGAAACATATATGAGGGAAATATTAGCTAAGGAAAAAGGCAAGAAATTTATTCAGTCATTTCCAGCCCTTGATGTGTTTAAAATCCACAGTATGGCAAATGACTATGATATGAAACACCTGTTCATTAAATCACTGTACATTTCATACATCTGATATACAATAACGTAAATCAGATTGCACTGTGCATAACAAAATGGTTGTCAAAAAATCTGAACTAACTTAAATAATGTCAATGTAAACATCTTTTGTTTGTTTTGTTTTTAAATTTGCTGCCATTGTAAGCACTCAAACTATCATACAGATCATAATAATACACTTTATACAGTAACTAAAACTGCCAGAGCATCATAAATATATATAGAGACAAAAATCATATTATTCACACTCACTAAATGTGTTTAAAATGACAATTTACCTCAGACAAGATATTTGCAAAAGCTTTTCTAACAAACGGGACAGAACAATTAACCATGTTATGTTGATCATTTAAACATCAAACAAACACTCACAATGAAATGAAACAACAAAAATTACTATGTTATTGAACTCAATTATATAATCATCCTCATATTTTTCCTAAAATTTAAATTACCTCAGAATACTTCCAACTGCTGTTCAGAAAAGCAATGGCCATCTGCCTATATTAAGTTCATCGTTTACATAGCAACAAAAACACAATACTGAACAAGTGAAAGGTATTTAGATTGATAAAAATAATGGAAATTATAATCTCTATTAAATAAAACATTTTAGCAAAAATGCATCAAATCTAAATAGCGCTGCTAGTACTACAAACGTTATGACTTTATTTGCTGTGCTGTAGTAGACGGAGTGCCTTATACTAACTTTTAAGACTTTAAATATAAGATTTTTGTCGAAAACTTACCTGAACCACGTACGTCTGCGAAGTCAGCTCCCGCATTTTTTCCTTGTTCATGGCAAGACGAGACTGGAGTGGCTTCTCTGGGTTAAGGAATATATCGCCATCTGTTGGTTTGGCATGCTCATGACAATGCTTCATACCGGGGTTTTGCGTGTTCGAGTTGACGTGGAATTGTCTGTTTTTTTACGAAGGAGGGGAACACAAAACAATGATACGTGTAAAACAAGCCAATAATCCCTTATTTGTACTCACTTTCCCGAGTTACCTTTTCTCTAACTTACTTGAGTATTAACGGCGGCTGGCAACCAGCGTATGTACATTACTACCCCCTCCTGCTTCGGATTAATGGAACTTAGCAGCTGTGTGTCATTAAAAGCAAAGAAAGCGCTGCTATTTTATTTATTTTTACTTTTATTGTTGAGAATTACCCCACTGATTGCTAGTTTTAAAGGCTGTTAACCACTTCAGTACTCTGATTAGGGAGGAGTCATCAGATTTCGCTTTTATTTATGCAAGTTTCAACCTTGTACACATGCCTGTATTCAACTGAGGTAGTTTCTGTAATAAACAAATAAGACATAAAAAATAACCTGTCTACATACGGATTCAACCGTATTACAAATGAAACAACATGAACTCTCATATATACACTAAGCAAGGATATAAACTACGGAAAGAAAATTATAATAGCATAAATCACGTTATGCAGCATTATTATAGCAACAGATAACAAACTGTAGAATAAAGGATTATGCCCATAATAAGAAGAACTAAACATATATTGCAGGTATTAGTGTTATAAGCACCCGTGCTAACGCAAGTGTTAGCGCGATTACACTGATAATTATACAGATCACGAAACAGCGGCAAAACTGGCGTAATGCCAGAAATAGTTACGGTGCACACAAACATTAATCATTAAACATAGTATAATGATATGAACTTACTGTGTCATAAACTTTAACTTGCACTGAAGGATGCTGCACACGAGTGAAAAGCTAGCGAACTCTACGAAAACTCCAGCTAGTATACTTTCGTAACAGAGAATACCACACTTACGCTAGAAACGTATATGCTTTAAACTATGCACTGCGCATTTCACGTAACCCAACACATTAACGAGATAAGTTACGTACAATAATAGATAAACCATAAAGAATTCGCAACATGTATATTATATTATAACATTTACATTTACTTAACGGATTCCATTTTTCTTCACTTATTATCATTTACTTAGTTCTTGTACATACTTGATACACCCATGATGTCGCCTTTGCTCTGGTGGGTTGCATAGCAAAGGGAGGAGTAACTGGCCACGCACCAACAGAGAGAAGCGCGGCATCGGCCTCCGGTATAGTTATCCGACCCAAAGCCGACGTAACAGACAAGCTTGATGAGCGGGAAATACCGTTGACTTGACTGAAGATTTGGCCGATGCCTGGCCGATACTTATTAGATGTTTCAGATAAGGAGGCCGACGTACGCTCTTGAGCCGACGTCGGGCAGACGTACGTGTGCTGTCTGGGTAGCTTATGTTAGCAACCCTACGATAAGATAACATCCCACGTAACAATGTTGATAAGACAGTGATTCATAAAGTAAGGTCAGTCATTTCATATCTGCTTATCTATATTGCATTATTTGATTTTTGGTCAAGTAATGTTACTTATTTCTGGTAGAGCTAAAGTTACAGAGAGGCTACACCAGGCACATAAACATTAAGTGGATGTTCGCGTTGCGTCTGTTGTAACCTTTTGCTATGATCGGTGCAATGGCTACAACAGATGTGATGACCGCGCGCACGTCCAAAAATATAAACTAGGTTTCTAAAACTTTTTTACGCGTCGCAAACAAAGCATTTCACGTACCCCGTGTAGCCTTACTGTTAGTGTCCCACACTGTTCATTAATGTGTCACTATATCTCATTCTACCCCTGTAGGTCAGAAGAGCGAGAATCCATTAAACCCCGATTATGTGCCAAGTTTGTTTGCTTATCTCACACCTGAGCAACGGAAAAGAAAAATAGATAGTTACAGCAAATTTGAGCAAATGCAAGCTGTCAAAAGAAAGAGAAGGATGCATGATGTTGGACCGGTGGCACCCTGTGACAACAGCAGCCATATGCAGATTGATGATTGTGAAGACACATCAGCTCAGGAGGGTAGAGGTCAGCCAGCTGATCACAACTACTGTAATTCTGCAGTCTATGCTGAGAGCAGTGTACCATGCTCCAATGAAACCTGCCAAGAAACTGTGAGGAGACTGACAGAAGAGTGTACTGCACTGAGGTCAAGGATTTTTCAGCTCAGAGAAAAGATTAGCATGTTATCCTTCAGCCAGGAAACCTTCAAAGACAATGATGAAATGGTGCAGGACTTAACTGGCCTTCCATCCTATGCCAAGCTAATGGTTGTCTTCACGTTTGTGTCAGCATTCCTTAAGGAGGGACCTGGATTGAATCCCTTTCAATGCTTTTTAATGACTCGAATGAGAATGAGACTGAATTTACCCCTGCACTTCTTTTCAAATATATTTCATGTGTCAAAGCCTACTGCAGGCCGAATTTTTAACAGTACGTTAAATGTCTTGCATGATAGGTTGTTTAGATTCATACTGTGGCCCAGTAAGGAACAGATTCAAATTAGTTTACCCATGTGTTTCAAAAATAGTAGTTACAGAAATTGTACATCCATAATAGACTGCTTTGAAATTTTTATTGAGAGACCTAAAAACTTGAGAGCCCGAGCACAAACATACTCACAATATAAGCACCACAATACTGCAAAGTACTTGATATCAATAACTCCACAGGGAGTCATATCGTTTGTGTCTCGTGGCTGGGGAGGGCGAGCAAGTGACAGGCACATTACAGAGAACTGTGGCTACCTGGAAAATCTGTTACCTGGTGATTTGGTTTTAGCAGATCGAGGGTTCACAGTAGGAGATGCTGTGGGATTGTACAGTGCTCATCTCAAAATACCTGCCTTTACTAGAGGGAAAAAGCAACTGCATCCAAGTGAACTTGAGTATTCAAGGGGGCTAGCAGCTGTTCGAGTTCATGTTGAACGCGTGATTGGTCTTGTGAGGAATAAGTACACAATTTTACAAAGCACAATACCCATTTCTCTCTGCCAGACTGCCATTCCAGGAGAGCTTACATCTCTTGACAAGATGGTCAGAGTGTGCTGTGCTCTGTGCAACATTTGCCAATCTGTTGTGCCCTCGCAATAGCATGGGTGTCAGTCACATAGTTTTTATTGTCAAAATGTTAAACAATTGTGTACAAATGTAATGTGTGTATATATATATATATATATATATATATATTTGGATCTTTGTTTTTATACAAGGCTGTTATTTATGAAATGAAAATTTTATGTTAAAAATTGTGCATGGTCCCATTATAAATAAATAAATGAATAAATGAATTTATGAGTTTCACGTAAAATTGTTTTGTCTGTCTTGTTTACTTGTTTCTAAAACAAGTAGACTATCACAAATGTTTGTGTATATTGATATTGGCTGAATTTACTTTTGAAATAAATTGTTCATTCAATTACAACACTTTAGTGATGTTTATTGTAAATGGTCACATTGCAGTAACAACATGGGATGGAATGTATAAATTGCACATTTCATTAAGCAAATACTTCACTACTGTACTTGAGTAGAATTTTCACACACAATTTACAGTAAATAACAGACACTTTAAGTAAGTCTTAAAGTAATATTTTAAACTTAAAGTCATTTTCTGGTAAGATATTTTTTAAATGTTTAATTTAAAGCTTATTTAACCACAGAACAGGTTATCATTTGCAGCAGTGACCTGGCTAAGAAAGCGTAAGCTTGTGAGACAACATATATTTTCACATTCAATACAACACAGGAGAATAAAATACAATAGGCTACATGAAAATATATAAAGTGTAGAGTAAGTAGCCATTACATTACGTGTGAGTAAGCCGAAGGATATGCGAAAGTGAAAAGGACATAACGCAGTATACATTAATAGACAGTCTGTATCGCCGCTTAAAAGGTCAAAATACAGATATTGCAAAATGTGTACTAGTTAGTGAATTAGAACTGTTACAATTATAACGCAATAAGAATGCATAGACGTCTGTAAGAAGCTAAAATGTGGTGAAGAGTCAAATATACAGTTAGTGTAGTTACTGATGTAGATCAGAGATAACACACTAAACCTGAAATGACTGTCTTTAAGAATGTTGAATGTAGGAAAAAGTAAATATACAGATAGCGCAAGTATAACAGACCGAATTATAAAATATACATAAGAGTCAAAAATATCAGTCTGTGTTCAGAACAGTACATGAGTGGTGCAAAAGGGCAGGTGCGGATGTGCATCTGAGCAAAAATACAGTAGAGCATGACAGAGATATTTTAATTAGGGTGTGGAAAAATGGTTTTGTACGAACCAGATACTTGTACTTTTATTCAAGTAATGCTTTCAGGTACTTTATACACATGGGCGTCGGAAGCAAATGAAAAGTGGGTGGGTCCCCACATAACCCCCCCCCCCCCCGAAAAATACATTTACTGCAATAGATGACATTTTCATGTTTCCTTTTAATTAGCCTGAACATTTGCGTTTATTAAATTAAAGACAGTAGCCTATTACGGTCGAAATTCTGGTAATAGCCCTTTAAATATTTTGCAAATAATGACAGATGTCATGTTTCATTTATCTTTCTCTGTGTCATTTTTTTTCTCTACTCTGCTGACAGTAGGCTACAATGTTTATTTTTTATTTTGAGGAAATAAAAGGTAAGAAAAACGAATGAAGGTAAACTGATACAACTTTTGTATACCTTTTTTATTTGTTATACCCAATCTCTCTTTCTCTCTCTTAGAGAAATATAAATGTGAGATTCTGGAAAAGAGATCACTTTATTTTATGGTATCAGTCGGGAAACAATGCTGTCATAAGAGTTTGAGCATGTGTACTTCTTAAACACAATCGATTAAACAGAGGTATGACTATGAATTATCTGCAAATGTACCTCGCAAATAATAACAACACGTGAAGACGTTCAACGCTGTGATATCGCAAATAAAAAGTAATTGGCTTCCGTAAAAAAACTTGAAAATTATCCAGCGATCGTGCCATAATCAAAATAAACTATTTTACAGCAGTAATAATATTTTAACAAGTAGACTATACTTTTAACGTTTGAAAGGAACCACATTTAGTGCTGTGTTAATTATCATTAAAAGCAAAACGGGAGTCTCTGTGCCTCCGCGACAGACGCAATTCTTCTGGCATCTCTCCTCATCATCTCCTCCTTTTTTTCTTCTGTGTCTTGAACTTGGGGCTCGAGTCCGACCTAAGGTTCGAGCTGCCTTTAAGAACACCAAGCTAAGTTCGTTTACCGTTAATTATTAAGACTAAATGGGCAGGCAAACTCGTGAAACTATGAAAATAAATTAATCCGCTATAATATGGTTTTACACGTCTATAGAAAATATACTATAAATAAATCAGTTATTAATTTCCCTAATGCATGGTTGTTTGACATTGACTTCTGTTTAAAACGTTTGGCTTATACATTTGGCAAAGGAGGTTTTTCAGCACTATATTCGAACAGCAACTCAGCGTCCACTCACCCCCGCGAATTATGTTTAAAAGCTGAAACGGGTCCGCGGTGTAAAAAAAGCAAAGGTTAGGGATCCCTGCTCTAGTGGAATGGATTTTGACTAACAGCGCTTTGTAGTGAACAGACAAATGCGCTAAATTAGAGAAAAAGTGGGTGGGTCCATTATCATTGGTCTTAAAAAGTGGGTGGGTCCTGTCCCACCCACGTATAATGGTTCCGACGCCCATGTTTATACAAGACTATCAATATGTCAGTTAGCTCGCCTGTCGCAGACTGGTAATACTAAACTTGTTTACTACACTCCACACATTTCCATGTCTTAGGCACCCTGGTCAGCTTAAGGCAGGTCTTGTGAAAGTTCTTTCGCCTACAGTTTCCAGATGTGCAAATAATGACATCTGTGCATGCAGGTTGACCACAGTAGCATCCCACTTCAGGTGGCTGTTTTGTGGCTGTGCTGTATATGGGAGTAAGGCGTGGTGCTGTATACCATTTCCCCAGCAGCTCAGGGATCACTCCTGTCTTGATGAAATTCACCACTTTGCCGTAAGCATCGTGGAAGAAGACAGGATCATATGGAATTCGCTGGGTGAAAACCTCCTGTGGTGTCCATACCATGAAGTCACAGTAACTCACCTCTGCAATGTGCATTTGTGCCTGCACTTGGTACATGTACTTGTGGTTATGTCTCAATGCCATGACCCCATCCTCTCCTACAGCAAGACAGAATGAGAAATCCTTGCAGCTTTCAGTGAGGGAGCAGTTCCTGGTTTTAAAGGGGCATTTAATCTCTAAAACGCCATCTCCATGGCAAGTGCAGGCTACCACACCATCAGGTGATGCTCCAATCCAGGGGAGTTCTGAGTTGATGATGAACCCTGATGCCCTCACCTGGAAGTCTTCATGGTGTTCTTGCATCATAGCAACATAGCTTTCCCTTGCTCTGTCCTCATTTTGTTGACCCCATCTGACAAAGATTGGAATGTAAGCATGCAGGTAAATATGTAAAATGTGAGAGCTTGTAGAATACGATGTGAGAACTTGTAGAACAAAAAATCTGTATTTGTAACTTGAAAATTTGAACTTCTAGAAATGTTTACACACCTGTCACAGAGAAAAAAATATTCACAAATGTGTAGATTGATATGTACATGAACATGACAGCTGCAAACATGTAATGCAAAAGTTGAGGCGCACAGATTTGCCAATTCGTGATGCATGCTCTCTTGACAGTGTTTTTTTTCTTTGTGTGACTTCAAATTCAGATCACGTATGTGAATATTTTTACAAGTGCAATTTTTAACATACAAGTTCAGAGTTCATATTTTTGTTCTGCAAGTTCTTACATTGTATTCTACAAGCTCTCACATTAAAATGTGAACATGTCTATCATCTACCAGATGTTGCATTATGACAATTTAAAAAAGCATTGATTTACTGGCTTCACAAACTTGCAAGCACTATTGCATACAAGCTGTAAGCCTTATAACAAACTAGACCAATTATTCTTGATTTATGCATGGTTGTCTAGCACAGTTGGCCAATGAATAGCTCTCCTATGAAACTGTTCTGTTATTGATATACCTTGTTGCCTCAGTGGAGAACCGAGAAGCACGGGGATAGCAAATTCTTTTGATCAAGGATGCAGGTGTGCCTGCTCTGGCTGCCTCACTAAAAACTGATGCTGTGACTCTTCCTGCTCTCTGATCAAACCATACTCTAGATTTACTTTGCTCCCTGGTCTCCTCCTCAACTATCAAACACTGGGGAAAAAGTTAGTGACACATGACAATTTATAGTATATTAGATTGACTAAAACTGATTACATTCAAGAAAATCATCCATAGAAATACTTTCAAAATGGAAAGGCTTATCATTTATTTCACCTGAACTGATACACTGAAATATTAAAAGTTGTACCAAAACAACCTGATCATTATGGATATTACACTCCAATACAATTGAATTAGGGTTATGGCAAACTAAAAAGATTATGTTTATAATGTTTACTTGTTGCTTTGTTAGATGTAGATCATCAAAGACCTTGGTACTCTCAATCAGTAGCAAGGGAAAGTCCATCTCCAGCCAGGTGCTTGAGTACAATGTGGAAAGAGGAGCTGGCAAGTCCAGTTGCATCACCTTTGGGATGTACCTGTGAGAAATAATTTAGAAGTTTAGAGACCATTTAAAGTGACAAAAAAAAAAAATGCACAGTTAAATATTCTAGTCCTGTAGTAATTACTCATTATAATTAGCTCATGTTTTGTTTAACCCCTGTCATAACTGAGATGAGTTGTAAAGTATTATGTGCAAGCCACAAAAGAGCTTTTCAGTCTCTCTGTGGAGCAGAGCATCTTACCTGTGGGAGTGGCCCTCAATGACAGAGAGGATGGCACTCTTCTTTGGTTTGGACTCCTGCAATTCACTATTATGAAGCGCCTCAAAGAATGCTTGGCAGTCTTTATCTGATGGTCTGATATCAGGACAACCAGGACCTTGATCTTCACGGCTTGAACATGGCTCTTGTTTATGAGAGAAACTGATGTTGCAGATCTCTTCATATGGTACCCCTCTGACAGAGTTCATACTTGTCTGAGCCCAAGCACATGGCTTCTCAGTGCAAGCCTGCCCGTTTTTAATATCAGCAGCAGCCAACACAGAGTACAGAAGAGCTGCTGCATGAGAGCAGACCTCTCCTAGGCCTGCTTTACAGGTGCAATGAGCCATAAGTACTGTACCGTCCTCTTGGACTGTGATCCAGGGATGTGTTGGGGTCACAGAAAGGTTTTGTGAATGCTTAACCTTAAGTTTGAAACACAAATTGATAATTATAAATTTAGCAATATAGCCAAAGGTGTTTAAGTTCAACATATATAACATTATCTAAGACTCCTAGCTATTTTATACATTATGTTTTTGCTAACAAACGTAAAGTCAGATTTAAAAAATGAAATTCCATTGGCAAATGTTAATTAATATACTAGCATTGACCTAGGTAGTAGTGATGGGCAGTCCGGCTCTTTTCATAGAATCGGCTCTTTTGGCTCGGCTCCCTTAGAAGAGACAGCTCTTACGGCTCCGACTACGGGTCTTTATTTAGTATTTTTGTATCAATTGACACAATTGGCAATAGATACAGAGTTACTATTATTTAACATTATAATAAAACTTTAATTAAACAATTGAACAATGAACACAAAACCACAGCAAACAAATCTAATAAATAAATGCAAAATTAGTATTTTTCAGTATTCACTTATGACTTAACTTTCTTCTTCTTTTTGGGAAATGCTGTTTACACTTTCTCCCAACGTGCTTATTTAAATCCTGCTTCCCAGCCTCTCTCTATCACTTTGTGTACCTGGCCTGTACCACTACACTGGCTTTTTGGAGCGTCTATCCCCCTTTCTTCTTTCACATAATGGTATAATCCTAGTCTGTTTTCCCATTTGATTGGAAGCATCGTATGCGACATACAAATAGGTCCTGCCCCTACCTGCGAATGAAGAGTCGGCTCTACCAGCTCGTTCGCGAACGACTCATGACTACTAGGTAGCACCACGTAGCAAGTTAGAAGCGTAGCTAGTAAAGTTAAGTAAACAAATATCTTACCTTTCCTGTAAATAAGAAAAGTTTTTTCTTCTCCAGATGATAAACTCGAGGGTCATTCACCCATCCTGATTTAAAATACATGTAGGCTTCAGTGCTCTTGTACGCCTTGAGGGACTCCCCGCTGTATGGAGAAGGATTGTGGACGAGGTAGATGTAAATATCGCCAAAAGACAAGTTTGGCAAGTTGACGACAGATTTCATCGGGGTAAGAAGTTGATGTGGAAGTAAATACGGATCAAAACCCAAAATATCAATTTTCTTGTAATAGCGTTGCTTTTCATTGTCAGATAGATGAGCGATTTTCGTCTGAGTTTCATTGACATTAACGTTTGCCATTTCCATCATACATATATATATATATATATATATATATATATATAATATATATATATATATTTATATTAAATATATAAATGTTATATATGAATCATAGACACCATTAATTACAAGGGAAATTATTTAACGAATCGACGGCTGGTGGCGCTACGGTCCTAAAGATGGCGGCCGCAACAAAAAGGTGACGTCATTGAAACCCATGTATACTGCTGTGTCATTTTTGTCAGATCCAATATTAGTGGTGCTTTTAATTACAGTCTCTCTGCAAATCCAGCATTGATTTGAGGCTTCTTACACAACCGAACACTCGGTTTCCATGGTTACTCATAACAAATCACTGCGTCAAAATAAAAGTCTCTCAGGAAAAATTTATTTAAAAGTCATTTTGGTTACATTTGGCAATCTTTAAAGACATGTTTACTGATTGTTGAGACACTGCATGGTTTGCTTTACCCCTGGCCCACACGTTTGTCACGCGAAGCTGTTGGCTACAAAACTAGTCGTTATATTTTGGGTTTGGGGAGGTGTTTAAATTCTAATCTGACGTCATATTTCAGCACATTACTGATTTGACTGTTTTAATGGCTTGTTGCCAAAAACTGTTTTCAGTTCTCAATCTTGCAGGATGTTCATTTAAGTATGATGACCTTTTATATAACAGAATATGAAGTTAAAATTAATTTTTTTAATCACTGCCCCTTTAACATACAAGCACAAAATGCAGGCCATGCTTATTAAAAGGTAATAGGCTATCCATCACTTCACAATACATAAATTATCTATATAATATGTAGATTAATTGTCAGTGCAGATAAGCTAGCCACTGGATTTCAGTAGGATATAGGTTTGAATCTCATTGGTAGCCATATTGCATCTCATATTGTAGGCTATTTGCTGCATAACCATTAACTTTCTCACCTTCACTCATTCTCTTTGTCTGCTCATCTTCTGCTGGCTTTCCAAATGATAATTTAGTTTTTTGCAGCCTTTTCATTTTTGGTCATTTAAATGAAAATCACAGGCAGGAATTATCATGATGTCAACTGTATATTGAACAATGGATTTGTGGGTATTGAAGTCTGTGTGAGATGTGCAAGACACGGGGTTGCGTTTTTTTAATTGGTTTAGGAAATACTCAGCTATAGCCATCTGTCAGGATCCTGCCAGATCCTTGTTTGTATTTAGATCTAGTTCAGCATGACAGGGTTCTGACAAATATGACACAAAGATGCATTTTCTAAATTAGCACCTCTAAAGGCAGCAGGTGAAACTTAGTATTTTTGGGTATGAAATTATGTATTATATATGAAATTGTATATATTATATATATATTGTATAATCTTGCAAAAAAAGAGATGTATCAGGATATTTATTTCAATTTAAACTGCCAGGACTAATTGTATTTATATGACACATTACACTGCTTAGGCATTTTGAGGAAATAACGAACCCATTATTGTATTATATTATATAAAACACAGTATACAAAATGTCACCATTTTTAAGTACTAATATTTGATGTGTACTGAGGTCATACGATGTCGATATGAGGCAAAAGCGATCACTATCTGCTGTAAGTATTAGATCTGATGTAGGCTATACACAAAAACTGCCACTAAAAGAAGCGATACGTCATTTTTGATTATGAAATATCATTGGCTTTCGTGTGTCGTGACAATACTGGCTGTCATGACCAATTGGGTCATGTTCTAATAATCTGTTCATTTTTTAAAAGAGATCTGACTGTGTATGCGTTGCATTATCAGAGTTCTTCATATAAAGTGTTTGTATGCCTTCAGTTCGCAAGGTTTGCAACACAAGTGATTTGTAATTGTTTTATACTGTTGTTTATTGGTCAATTTATGCAATAGACCCCTTTGACTGTACTTTTACTTACTTTTCATTTGGTTGAGAAATGGTTGGGTTTAGGGTCAGGTGGGGTTAGATGATCCAAAAAACCTTTAAAAACATAAATGTTTATGAAACCATTTCTAATTTTTAGAATGTAGAATACACATACAGTGATAATAAGCTGTTTTTAATTTTTTTTTATTTTAGGACAGTCTGCAAGAAAAATTTTCATATTCAAATACTTCCTTTGATTTAGAAGGCATCTTTGATTTCGGCACATTGCATCAAATCACTGTAGAGCTCCTGTTTTGTGTATTAAAATTATTTGTAATCAAAAGAGCACTATACACAAACAAGAACAAAATGTCATTTGTACTGTAGGTACTGCACGAATCCAACGTCTATGCACATATATGTTCGGGTTAAATGAAGTATGCTTTGTGATGCTGTGTGTTCGACTGTGCTGGTATACTTGCATACATGTAATGGCGCTTTTCCATTGCATAGTACCCCATGGTTTAGTTTAGTTTGGGTCGGGTCAGCTCACCTCACTTTGGCGTGGTTAGCCTTTTACATCGAGTTTAGTATCACTTTGTAGTGGGAGGTATTATAGGCATGTCATTATATTTGGGCTGCCTACTGCTGGGACATCATACAAGGGAGAGCGTCGTTGTACATTCCCATACATTTATTTATTTCTCAGTCCGCCACAAAATTAAAATTGGCCACCACGAATAGATGTTTTCGAATCTCGTTTATCACTATACCTCTGTCTCACATGACAGTTTCTGTTCAAACACCCGTGGCGTCAGCTGACGGTGCTCCACTGCGCCTCATTTAAGTTGCATTTAAGCATATAATGCCGACATGCTCGTCGCAAATGTTCCGCCACAAACTGCAATTCTGGAAACGGTGTCCCTGATTCTCAACCTGTGGGTGTTTTTCATTGCTAAAAGGAAATTTGGGAACTTATTGCAGAGCACAATGACAACATGTTTGCTCGAGACAGCTCAAGCTAGCACTAAGGTAAAGCTAATCTTTTACATTATAGCAATGACGCTAGTAGTGACGATTCTCTCAGACCAATCAGTGATCTACAGTGTTCCATTTCAAGAGCTACTCTTAATGCTGCGCTGCTAAGCGCTATGGGGAAACGTCTTTTGTTGTTGACCCGCTAAATATAGTGTGCAAAGGTATATAGCCTCAGTTGATGACGACGTCAAAGCGCACCCGATGCGAGGCTATAAAATAGATGAGCACCTGCTGTGTTATCAGGTCTTTTGTTTTCAGACCGCCACTGTATGTGTGTGTGCTACACTGAAATACAATCTCTCTCTTACCTTTTGAACTTCACTTGAGATCTTAGTTAGGAGTTAGATTCCAACAAGATAGACTGCAGATTTTCTCTCTTTCCGATTTAAAAAGAGTTTAAGTTAAAAGGAAAATATAAGTAAGAAGAACCACAAGCAGTCTAAGTCCTGTGTTTGTTCTCGCGCTATGACTTACTGTGTTGTTTGTTTGGAGGAGGAGCATGTGGTCACGGCTTTACAGTCTGATGAGTGCGAGCATTGTGAATCATTCACAATAAAAATGCTTCGTGCTCGCCGTGATTATTTTCTGACCGCACCGTCAAATTTAAGATTTATTTCTTCATGTGATCCCGAAGCGCCCTTCGGTGTTTCTTCTGTTCATGTGGGGGATAGTTATAATGATGAAGTTGATGATATCTCTCTTGGTTCTGCGGACTTTGATAAATCAGCCTCTGAGCGTTCCTCGCACAATCAAAAGTTGGTCGAGGAGCTTCTAGAGGTGGTAACGTGCGCGGTGGCCAGGTTGCAGATTGACAGGCCTCACGAGCCAGAGAACCCCATTCAAATGCAAACTAGGGGATAGGTTTCTATCTAGTGACAAAGGGGAGAGGACGAAACATGAGCCTCTCCCCTTCTTTGAGGATCTCCATGGTGAATTAGATAAATCATGGAAAAGACTGTAGTCATCACGTGTTTTCGTACCTATGACATAAATTTGTTTGACTATCGTGGGTGCGAAGACGCGTGGATATACCACAGATAGAAGAAACGCTCGCGAGTTATCTCTTGCCTGGCTCGGCATCCTCATTAAAGAAGCCTACCCTGCCCACGAAGCTGTGTAAAATAACTTCAGCGCTCGTGGGCAAAGCTTATCAAGCTGCAGGTCAGGTTGGTGCTGCGCTGCATACTATGGTGATATTACAGGCATACCAGGCTGATCTGTTAAAGGATTTGAGTGCAGGCGAGATGATAGACAAAGAGACATTTGACAAGCTGTGTAGAGCTACAGATATATAGCACTTTTGGGAGTACTTTACTCGCCTGAAAAATACGCTCCCCTTCTCCCTCTCATAATGGGAGAGGGAGAGTGTTACTGTGCCGAGTCGAAGTACTCCCAAAAGTGCTATTCCGCCATACAATATAGTTCCTCTTTTAAATCCACTCAGAAAAGCACTACGTTTTATTTTGTACCACCATTCTTGCTCGTATAACTACTCGTCTTAAATAGGAAAAACGTTGATGTGTTTGGTCACTTCTAACTTTATCTCTGTTTGGTACCATTGAATGAATAGGGCTAAGCTAAATGCTATCGAAGTGTCGCAGCGCGCTCCAACGCTTACGTGCACGCACTAAGATGATAGAGGTATGTATCAACTCTTCTTAGTTAAGGTAATAACATTGTTTAATATTGAAAATGGATAGACTATTCCTTTACATGGGGTGTCTTTGAAGCATGGTGCACGACACATAATGCAGATCCTGTTAACTGCCAGATTGCTACAGTTCTGAGATTTATGCCCATCCACTCTCAGGGTTTATGTGACCGCTCTTTCGGCTTGACATGCTTTGGTGGACAGGGCGCCGCTCGGGAGGCATCCTTTGCTCGTTTGTTTTATTTGTGGGGCAAAACGATTGAAGCCTCCAACAAGAACTAAGATTCCTTTGTGGGACCTAGCTATAGTTCTTGAGGGTCTGGTTTAGACGCCCTTTGAACCTCTAGAGTCAGCGTCTGATAGACTTCTGACCTTTAAAGATGGTTTTTCTAATGGTGATAACTTCATTCAAAAAAATTGGGATATGGAGGCTCTGGCGGTCTCGCCATCCTGTCTAGATTTTGCCCCAGGAATCGTGAAGGTGATTTTGCATCCTTATCCTGATTACTGCTTTATTAAAAGGGGCTTAAGGTTCCCTTTTCGACTGCACATCCGGTCATTCCTGAGACTTTCTGCCCTCCGCCGTTCGCCACACTGGAGCAGGAGTTATGCCACAGATTTTTGCCAGTCTCTGCTCTTCAGGCCTATGTCCACCGCACTAGCTAGTGGGGTAAGTCAGAGCAATTGTTTGTCTGTTTTGGGGGCAACAGAGGTGCCGTGGCCACCAGGCTGTCTATATCACATTGAGTTAGGGATGCTATTGCTCTTGCCTATGAGGCACGCGGTCAAGTCTCGCCAGCAGGTCTGAGAGCCCACTCCACCAGGGGAGTATCCTCCTCTACTGCTTTAGTAAAAGGGGCCTCCTTACAGAGCGTTTGGATGCTCATGTCACTCCAGGTTCTCATGTCCTCGAGTCAACATCTCAAGCTGATGTCTAAAGCATTTGTTATCCCCCACTGCTACTTTTAGTAAGGGGTGCCTGCTTATAGGTGTTTGTAAGGTGGCAGGAGCATCCTTTACGCACACATCCACTATTTTTAGCTTGGTTATTTATGTCCAAGATTTTCTTGCGGTCCTTGTGCGCACACTTACACATCTGTAAGGGGTCCAGACATCTCTAAGTACGGCAGCTAGGGTATTGTCATTCCCCATAGCGCTTAGCAGCGCAGTATTGAGAGTAGCTTTTGAAAGGGAATGGTGGGGTTACTTGAGTGTAACCTTGTTCCCTGAAAAAGTGGAACGAAATGCTGCGCTGTCTTGCCATACAGTAGATGTCCCAGGACTGGTCTTCAAACAAAGATCTGATGACACAGCTGGTGCTCATCTATTTTATAGCCTCGCATCGGGTGCGCTTTGATGTATTTACCTCTGGGTCATTTTCATTGACGTGTTTGCACACTATTTTCAGCGGTTCAACAACAAACGACTTTCCCCATAGCGCTTAGCGGCGCAGCATTTCATTCTGCTTTTTCAGGGAACAAGGTTACACTCAAGTAACCCCACCATTTTCGCGTCACGTTTGGTATCAGCTTGGGTCGCTTGGAACCCCAAACGAGGTGGTACAAAAAAAGTATCGGGTACCACGTGCTGCACCTAACAGAGGTGTGGACTCGAGTCATGTGACTTGGACTCGAGTCAGACTCGAGTCATGAATTTGATGACTTTAGACTTGACTCAACAAAATGTACAAAGACTTGCAACTCGACTTGGACTTTAACACCCTGGGGTCGACGGCGGCGCGGGTGCCGCAAACGCTTCATTTTTCAATCACTCCGCAAAGAGACTTAAATTACTCTGCTGATTTTTGACATACAGATATGATTTATACATCATTTAAAACGTTAAAGTGTCTAGTTTTTTCTGTCCACTCCCAATAAAAACAGAATGTTGTGCTTTTCGCAAAATTAAGAAAATAAACATGATGCGCGTTTTGTTCTCTCTCCCTCAGTGAAGTCCTTTCAGAAACGCATCAGAAAAATAAACTGTAACTTAACCTCTCGACGCGCACTAGCTCGCGGACGGAAGGACGTCAGTTTTTTTTAATGCTGCTAACAATATATATATAGCCTACTGTGTACAAACAACAATAATAATAACACTACTATACATCGTTTAAAAGGTCTAAGGGTTTAGCGTCAGTGTATGGTGTCCGTTTTGAGATTAAATTGCTCTAGTATCATAAATATAGTATTTTATTACAGAAGTCCAGATAACAACATGTATAATATAAACTGACCCCTTACCTTTGTGCTGGTATAAGGAACGCGAATCGAATCCAGTCTGTTTCAGATGTGTGAATAACCCATAAAAACTCTCCAACAAAGTACATCCAATGACCAGTTTTGTCCACAAATGCGTATAATCCGTGAAATATGGATATATTTTCCATTGTATACAACAGATTTCAGATGCACGTCTTGTAATAGATTATAATATACAATCTGAGGACTATTTACATCGTAACACTTGTATATGAGAGCACACTTGCGTTCAAAACCAGCGCTCAGACATGATTGTACAAGTAGGCGGGAGTATAATACATAATTTCCAAACAGCGCTGTCTAATATCGTGACGTCATCTGACTCGCGCGTTCCTCCAATGACTTCATGGAAAATATTGATATTCAGAACGTGTAGCCAATTAGAACACGAATTCAATGATCTTTGTGTGAAGCTTTATTTCCTGGTGTGGATACGGCATTTTATACGCTTATATAAGGATAAACAATAAAAAGAACGAACGTGTATGCATGTAAACAAAAGACTTTTATTTTGTGGCTGACTGGCACTTAGAAAAGGCACTAGTCTTACAAAAACTCTTGCAAGAACCTCATTTTTGGGTCTATTGACTTCAAACGTGAAATATAACTTCTTTAGACTTGTGGCTTTGGCCTCATTGCATTTATAGGTTTCACACATATATTTATCATTAAGATTTTTAGTGTTAAAAAAGATGTTATGCAAAAAAATTTTTATTACAATGTACTTCAGCCTCTCTAACTTTTTTTTTTTAATCTTAAAATAATTTTGAAACATGGAAAACGAAGCTCAAAGTGTCTTCTATCTAATGATACCACAGTTATGCTTATACTATAAATGGTTTAGTAAAAACAGCCCTTTTAGTGAAAGTAGGTATTTTCATGGTTTCGGGCCAGTATGGGGGTGCTTTTCAAGAGGTTAATGAATACTTGTCGTAGAAACAAAAGATAAATGTCTACATAATGCTTGGAATGTCTCCTTTTAAATGATGTAAGTGAGATTGAAAACAGATATTGTCATTCGGTGTAAACTGTATGAGAAGTAGGAGAAGTACCGTATTTCTCCAGTTACCTCATTATCTGTAATGAGATGAGATCGCCACACCCCCGCGCCATTGAAGTGAACGAACAGAAACATCCATATGCATGACTCGTGCCTCCTGCAGTCAATGGATACGCAATCCAGTCTCTCCATTCCTTGTTGTTCCATCCGATTGCACCAAACATGACATCCAATCCTTATTTACTTGCGTATGTGTGTCAGTATCTCCAGACGCGAGTGTTTTCTTTGTCTCCCGTCAAACAGTTGACGCGACGAGAACGCACATACACAAACACGCGAGTCAGGAAACTCGACGGCATTTTGCTATTCTTATAAAATATGCGATTGCAAACAGTACAATCCTTATTTAGTTGCGTCTAAGTCCATATCACCGCACAGCAAGTTTATTAAACACAGGATCACTCGCATGTGCACACGTTTACTGCATTCATGATCAACACGTGAGGTAATGGCGGCGGCTGTAAACAAACATTGATAAGTTAATCACGCGTGTCCCTTGTTGTGTTTCTACTCTAAAGATTACAAAAAACACAAATAAGAGTCCAGACAACGATAGGCAGTTGTTCTTTTGAGCTTTTTACTGCACAAAAGTAAACCTCTCGCTGGTCAACCAAACACAAACCCTGTGTTCACTTTACGATGGCCAAACAGTACCTTTACCAAGATTAAGCAACTATGGTTGTTAAAAGGTAATTTATACTTGTGAAATTAATAGAAAATATTTCAATAGAAATATATATATATATATTTTGTCATTTACTGAAAAAAGCACAAATGTCAGTGCATGTCAAACTTCCCCAGAGCCCTAAAACCCCTTAGACCCCAGAGGGTTAACATCAATGACTCGTGACTTCACTTAGACTTGCACCTTTTGACTCGAGAAGACTTGCTACTTCACATGAAAACCTGGGAAAACAATTTTTCACATGGCCCCGCAGCTCTCAGTGTATCTGCATCTGTGAAAAAAATGTGCACCACCTGCATGCAGAGAGCACGGGCACCGCCTGCATGACATCCAATCACTGTAGTCCCACTTTGGTTTGGATGCTGGTACTGTACCAGCAGTACAGCTCATCAGTGGCGTAGTCTACGTGATACGCAGGTACACGCCTTATACCCACTAGGAATTGTCAAGGATTTCCGTATACCCACTAAAAATAGTGTGAGGATGCATAACAGCATGGTTTTGTGACATTTCAAACTTTAAGTCATAATTTAGATGCGAAGCACTGACCATTAGCACGCTACACTTGCTACTTTAGCGGGTTGAAATGCATATACATGTTAGGCTATATATTTGGTGTGTTTGACTTCCTGCCGAATTGCGCGATCCAATCGGCGTATGAAATCAAATTACTATAGCGGTGCGAAAGTGACTTGGGATCAGACTGGTGTGGCGCCACAAGAACCTAGAGGCGAGTGACAGCAAAGTACTGTGAGAGTATTTTGACATCAACAAGAAGTCTACTTAGCGCCAAATGAAGTCGAACCTGCAGTGAAGCTGCTCACGTGACACTGTAAAAAGTCCATGTGGAGAAGTGAACGAGTGGAGCAGTGCTGCAACATAAAATCCGAAGAGTTAACCCCCTGGGATCCAAAAGCACGTTTTGACGTGTTTTCTCCTTATCATGGCAGAATCAACTCAAAATACTCCATCATTAATAATCATACATTTACGTGTTTGACATCATTTCAAGCTAAAGGGTCTTCTTTAATATGTGTACATTCACAATAACAAGAGATCTTTGTGTTTTTGTCAAATAAAGAAAATAAACAGGGTGAGCATCCAGACATTTCTGTCTCCGCCAGCTGTCTCTCAAAACACGTTACAAAAATCAATTGAAACTCAGCGAATACTCTTCACACAAATATGATACACATATCAAAAGAAAGCCTGAAATGTCTATTTTTAAACAGGCTAATTATAATCGAAAACAAAAATTGCCTGTTTATATAATCTGAATTGAAGTAAAGAGAGTACCGTTTTTCCTGGCTGACTTCATTATCTTTAATGCGATCATGCCCACAGGCGGTACATGCTGTTGACATGGTAATGAGGAGCAGCTCAAACATTAACAAACTACAGGCATGAAAACGGGTCAGGGGTGAAAAAAATGAGAAGGGTGCTCAAGAGGCGATGTGGCCTCTGATGGGGCCGCGAGGTGGGAGGACCCTCCCAGAATAAATATTAGGCCTCATTAGGGAACATGCTGTGACTTAACTTATGAACAGCTGTTCATAAGTAGCATTCCCTTACTATTTTTACATCTGCAATAATTTTATTTTGCCATAATCTGACCATCAGTCGTAAGGCCATACAATTTTAAGGTGGCCTTGGAATAGGGTGGACTTGAATGCCTACGTATAATTTAAAATGAATTAATTTTTCAACATAGTACTGGTTAAATGAATTACATTATGGTTTTTGAGTCATGGGTTGAATAATTTTCAGATAAGCAAAAAAGTGATGTGGGAAAATAAAATAAGAACAAATCAAGAAATTACAAGCAAAAATAGAAAAGAACAAAGTTACAAATAAAGTAAGATCTAACAGTATTGATTAGGTAGAGAAATAGTATCAAATTAACATAACACTGTTTTCATTCTATAAATTAAATTGATCTTTTTAAAGCTATAAAGGTGATTTTCCTTTATATAGTTTGTGCGTATATCTCCTGTCAAGCCCAAAAAGATTATGTGTTTGCGTGATTTTTGAAACGCGCGTTTCAGTGCGTGGGCTTTGGAGTTTCTGCGCGTATGCGCACTGAAATCAGTTCACTTTAGCATCTTTGTCGCTTAAAAATCGCTTAAATGTTACAGTAAACGATAAACTTTCTTATTAACAGTATTAGTAAAAGTATGTCAGTATGTTCTTATTACAGCAATATTCATGCAATATTTAGCAGTTTCACCATATTTACATTTAAGTACTTACAGCCGTAGACTAGCAAACCAATGTGACTTACAAGCGATGAGTATGTCCATAATTCGTTCCAATCCATTCTAACAAAAAATCTTTCAGGTCACTTTGCAGTGTCAGTCTGTGTAGATGTGTTGTTTCAATTGATTGACGAATTAGAATTCTACAATGATAGTTTTACAGCGTTTTGTGTTGACTTTACGTCCCGAAGGCAGTCGCTCTATGCATCTTCAACAAGCGTGTATGACGAAGAACACAGAAATGCGGATGACATCACAGTAGCGCGAGAGCCGTTCGAAAGCAGACTTCCTTATGACTTCTCGGTTCACTCTCGTGATACTTTGATGTCACCTGCTTGCCTGTCGGTTTTTGCAGCGCAGCACGAACTCAACCTAATGTCTGGTATACATGTTGGATGAAGGCGAAGGGCGCGTCTACAAACAACGCGTGCATACCCCCCCCCAAAACTGTTTTCTCATCGAATCTACACGATTCACACGGGTCACCTTTTTTGGCTTCAAAACGGCGAATTTCGCCGAAAGGTGAGGGATTCTCATGCCTGAAACTAAGTAAGTATAGTTTGATCAGATTTAAAAACTTTAACGCATGTTTGGATGATAAACTTTATACACACACATGAGGAAGATTTGTTTACACGTTGTTTACATGGAGACGCAAGCTCGCCCACATGGACGCCATATGCGATGTGTTTTTAAAGTTCATACCCGCTTACAGAAACGCGTTTAAAAAAGATGCTAGACGATAAGGGGATGGGCATCTGAAAACAGCTTTTTATAAAACGAATCACTGCAGATGTTTATCTGATGTTCTGAATTTAGTTTATGTACATGATAGTTTATCTGAATGTAGAGCTATCAGTGATATTTACCCATCAGTTATGTATGTAAGGGTATTTCTGTGGACAATATATGCTAACAGCTGTTCATAACTCTCCTATATGGGGAGGCTGCAGACCTGGAGCCGGTAGATTTACACCCCTAGCAGTTTTACGCCCCTGGCAGTTTTGCGCCCCTATTGCTCCTCATGCGTCCAATAGGGGGAGAGGGAAATACATCTAGGATACTAGCCTATTTAAACAACCGTTTATGAGCACTATTTATTAATATTACACATTTAAACGAAAATTGTATAAACTTACAGTGTACACTGCAGTCTGCACACTACGGAACCACAGACAGTAAAAAATCCATATAGTCCAGGTCTGGTCATCTTGCTTTTTTACTATTGGAGATAAAAAAATAAGGATCATGGGTTTAAATAGTTCTGCATTATGATACGAGTGTATATTAGCGTGTTTTCCTGTGGCATTTGAAATCGATTGGACCTGGAAGCGGCGCATGATGACGTCACACTTAACTATTTATATTTATTTATAAACTGTTTTTATATACAAGAGACTGACTGATATGATGTTGTGAATTTATATTAAATTACATTTAGATATGAACCATATTTAGGCCATTAGACATACTGTGTAATCAGATCCTAAATAAAATATCTGCTGTACAATTCACAATAGGTCGTCACACAGCTACAAAACATGACCTACATAGCATTTTATGAAGACAAACACAATGTAATTTTTCTAAAATTCCAAGGGTCATTTAAAAGAAAGAGACAATATTGTGGTTCACAAAAAAATGTAACAACACTATGACTTAATTGGCTATTTCTTAACAGCATGACTCCTGTAGATGACTCTCCTATGGTTTGCAACTCTTCTTTGAATGTTTTTTTATCCTGCTAGTGCTCTCGCTCACTGATAAAAAATAAATAAAGCAAAGGTTGAATAGTGTTAGAAACTGGATTTGAGCTGGACCATAAACACTGTCGCCACAGTGAAGAAGGCCCAACGGCGGCTTTACTTTATTAGGCTGCTAAGGAAGGCAGGACTTAGCCGCAAGCCACTCATCCAGGCCTATAGAGGACTTGTGGAGAGCATCCTAACAAATGGAATCACTGTCTGGTTTGGAAGCACTACACAGGCAGAAAGGAGAGCGCTCCAAAGAGTTGTAAAGACCGCAGAGAAGGTCATCGGAGCGGACCTTCCATCCATGGATATTTTATATACACAACGCTGCAGGAAGAGAGCTACGAACATTCTCAGGGATATACACCACCCTGCACATTCAATGGTTAGGCCTAAGCATTCAATTTACAATTTGAGATATGGCAGACCGGACAGTATTATTTCGCACAGGGTGCGGTTTTATAATAGTTTTTTTCCAGCAACAGTAAGACTAATGGCGAAGGACATTGCCGAGGGAACAAACATGTCTGCTTTTATATAGAGATGTTGGGGTAGCTGCATAGTAAGTTTAAATAATTATACTTACCGTGACTTACTTACTTATACTTACTAAAACGTACCATTTTGGGACAGTATAAAGAGTTTTTTAATTAAACTAAACTAAATGTGGATGTTTTTCTGGTGCAATATTTCAGTCAGTGATAATTTTTATTTTGTGAGTGGATAGATACAGGTTTGTGCTGTTTTTCGTGAATGTAATTTTTAAGAGTCTATTTATTGTGTAGTCTATTTATTGTGTACAGTTTATTTATTGTATGCAGTTTATTTATTGTGTGGAGTCTGTAAGTTGTTCTCTTATGTCGATTTTTGTATTGTTTTGACTCAGCGAGCTCTGCTACAAAAATTCCTATGTACCTGTATGTCTGTACTAGTACAAATGGCAAATAAACTTCAACTAACTAACAAACAATGGTTACTTATAATTAATGGCAGTATATCGCATCAATCGTTTATAAATAATAAATGTATCATTATAATACAATCAACAACAATAACTTTAGAAGATTATTTAACATACGTCAATTCGTATCGCTTCAAGAAGGTCTGCTGCTATCATACGGTCTGCTGTTCTGATATGACTAGGCTCATAAACTAATATACAGCCTCCCTCTACTGGACGCACGAGGAACAACAGGGGCGTAAAACTGCCAGGGGCTTAAATCTACCGGCTCCAGGTCTGCAGCCTCCCCCTACTCTAACTCTCTTACAGGTCTGCATCCCTCTCATTTGTACAAAACTATGAAGTGGAAAAACATATTCACACTTTTTGTCCATAAAGTTATATGGTAACATGAGCCACATGTTTACAGCTCTGTTGTTTATCAGTTTCTTAGTTTATACAAGTTAAGTTTTTGAATAGGGTTTGTTTCAAAAACTGAAAATGTCCTATTGACCTTCATTTCTATTTTGATTATATTGTTAACTTCTTAATAAACTAAAATGGTAGGACTTGTTGGCTTTGACTTTTGACTCTACTCAGGACTTGCCTTATCTTTGACTCGACTTGACTTGGGACTCGAGGGCAAAGATTTGAGACTTACTTGTGACTTGCATAACAATGACTTTGTCCCACCTCTAATGGAAAAGCTCCCAAAAGTAAGCTGACCCGACCCAAACTAAACCAAACCGTGGGGTACTAGGCAATGGAAAAGCGCCATACGTGTACTTGGGCCTTAATTCAGTCTGCATTCAAATGTATTTTTTGAAAGTCTGGAAAGTTTACTGTGTTTAAAATGCAGGACCAACAATATACAGTAATTAATTAATAAAAAAACTGTATAGCTTTATTGTGTTAAAGGAATGATTTAGGACAAATCACTGGCATTTATTGTAGCATTATAAAGGTTATTTCACATTTCTAAAATATGATCACGAAAAATAGCTTTTACATTTAAATCATGAATTTGCATTGAATTAGAAGGTAGATTTCGGCACTATATGTGTCACATCACTTGTCCCTTTAGGGCTCTTGTTTTGTGTATCAAATAGTTTGCAGTCAAAAGAGTTCTACTTCTAGTTCTTTTATTTATAGAGCACATTTTACATAGTCACCAGACTGACCAACGTGCTGAAAGGCATACAAGTAAAACAAAACAAAAACAAAACACAAGTAAACAAAGATTATAATAAGAAATCGCATATATAAAAAACAATTGAAATACAATCAGGCCAAGCGCATGAGAATGTGAAGTACATGGATCAGAATTTGTCAGTTGACAAAACACAAATGACATATGCCAGTGGACAATATGCCTAAAACAACACTATCTGCGTATGTAAGTTGGCAATACACATAACTACACAAGTCACTTAAAACACCATTATACATGATCATTGACAAAGCGTAGAGAAAACAAATGAGTTTTCAATAGAGCCTTTCTTTAAAAATTTAGCAGCCGCATTTTGAACTAGTTGTAATCAAGCTAGTTGGGTTCTCTTTCATCATCTCGTGTTCGAGATCCCCCCTATGGGAAGGACATCCGTACCTGACCTCTACAGAAGCATCCAATTGCACCAAGTCTGGCTTGACAGACAGAAGCGCGTAGCCAATGCCAGGTAAGACCACACCCTCTTACCTGACGGCATATAAGGCGTATCCGCGCTGCTGCTCCTCAGTTGATATTCGATTTTCGCGATCTCTACATGGATACAGTTTGGTTGGTTTTTTCACTGTTCACTAGTGATGCAACAATACACTTAGTTCATGGTTCAATACATATTTCGGTTCTTGTCCACGGTTTTTGGTTCGGTTTCGGTTCTGCCTTGGACTATTAAAGAGTTTTTTAATTATTCTATGCTTAGGTAACAGGAACAGTGAGATGTTAAGAAGAAAAATACTGGTTTTAATTGCAGTTCTCTTTATTTTATGTAAATGCAAAAATCATCTTACATATTTCTAGTGTATTGATACAATAATATAAGATATAATTAAATAAAGACATATAAAAATGATATCCTATTCAAACTGGGGAACATGTGAATTCATTACATTACATAAATTGGCCATTTTATATACCTGTACTTAGTAAATTAAACTTTACATTGTAAATGAAGGCTATACCTTACTGCACTACTGTTAAATCCAACATCATGCTGTCTGTGTAGAAACCAAAAATGCGTTCCTCAATCAAGATTACTGGTGGGGTTTATTTTAGCATCATCTGCATTCTCTCCTTGAGTTGAACTCTTTCAACTTACGAGGAAGACGTGTTTGAGGCAAATAACGTGCGTTTGCATCAATAACAAGCCCAATTTGCGTCATTCGCATTGCCCCACGTGAATTTGCAACTTTACATTGATGTTGTATAATCTACATGCGCAAATAGTTAATCCACAACTCAGATTTGAAAGACAATCATGCTGCTTCTTTTTGTTGTCGTACTTCTGTTGTGTGTGTGTGCACGTGAATGAAATCTGACACCAGCATTGCAAGCAGAGTTCAAGCAGATTTAACGCAGCTAGCGCACAGTGACTGGATATCAACTCGCTGTGGCATTTATAAGCGTGCAGATCACGCGGACGCGCATACTGTATTAACAAAAGTGCAGGGAATATAAAACTGACAGATTTGGATGGATAAACCGAAAAAAAACCCGCAATTCACATGCGCGTATTGGACCGTGGGGGTCGAACCGAAAGGTTCAATAATGTATTGAGAATTGTGGCATCCCTACTGTTCACTAATTTGTCTTCAGGAGGAATTATCGTCAGATCAGCCTCCGCCGGACGTGACAGTTGTTAACCCAGCCAGGTTAGCTGTGTCTGCTTTTTCTCTAGCATCTTCGAGCCGCCCATGCCCGTTTTCTCTCTGCCTTCATCCACGGCTGCCTGCCACGGATTTCTCCTACTTTTTCGCTGGTATGTCACTTTCGAAAGCTGCCGCTACTCCCGGGAAATCTTCGTCACAGGCCTTAAATCGCCGTGAAGGACTCGCACGAGTTCTGCGTGGTTTGTTTGGGCCTCAAACACGCGGAGGAAGCCCTACAAAACCCGGAAAATTGCAGCCATTGCCATTCGCTGCCAAAGAAACTGCTGCGGCGTCGACTTAAAGTTGATGAAACCCAGTGTGGCGAGGATGGCCTTTCTGACTCGGATGAAGGGCTTGGTGGAGCGGACGCGCAACAGGAGACATCAAGGGGCGCGACCTCCCTCATGGGCGACATGCCCAACCCTGCATTCCCTGAAGAGGACATCTTCGGGGAAATTGCGACGTTAACAGGCGAACCGGCCGGTTCCAAAGAAGGAAGGCTCTCTCCGCCCTATCTTGGACCTACGAATGCTAGACGATTGGCTTATCATTGCCGAGTCGAAAGAGAATGTGCTGTGGGAAACTCGCCGTGTGCTCTCACATATCACATCCCTGGGGTTCAAAGTGAATGTGAACAAAAGCAATTTCACACCCATTCAGAGTGTGATTTTTCTTTTTGTGCTTGGAATTCAACTCAGTCTCCATGCGAGCGTGTCTTTCTCAGGAGCGCGTCCGCGCTTTAATGAATTGTGTGTCACAGTTCAGAGAGGGGGAGAGAGTGCAGTATCGTTCATGCCTCAGACTACAGGGTCTTATGGCTTCAGCTGTTCAGGTTTTGCCCCTGGGTCTCCTGAGATTAAGAAGGGTTTTATCACTACATTTCAGCCCGTTACGTGATCTCTGTCGCGTGGTGACGGTGACGCGCATCTGTTCGGCAGCTCTGCGCCACTGGAGGAACGCAGATTTTTATGCACAAGGCACCCCCTTGGGGACAGTTATGTTGCGGAAAGTCGTGACGACAGATGCGTCCTTAACGGGCTGGGGAAGCAACCCAGGAGGGCCGAACGGTGAACGGGCTGTGGCCGAGCAGTCTCCATTCAGCACACATAAATTATTTAGAGTTCCTCACCATATGGAACGCTCTGAATGGAATGGAATGGAAAGTATTTATTTGAAACAGGGACAACGCACAGTTAAACATTAAACTTGTTAAAAAAAACAAGAGAACATGTCTCGAGCCAGGTTGTAGCAACAGTTGTTATTTTCACCTGTAGTCCCTGGGAATCATTTTCTGCCGCGCCTGCGGGGACATCATGTTCTCGTACGCTGCGACAATACCACAGCGGTGGCATACATCAAAAGCCAGGGCGGTGTGCGCTCCTCAAAACTTCACAATCTAGCTCACAAGCTGTTAGTGTGGAGCAAGGGTTTTTTTCTGTCACTACGCGCGACGCATGTTCCGGGCATGCTGAACAGGGGCGCAGATCTTCTGTTAAGGGGAAACCGTCTTTACGGGGACTGGCGTCTCCACCCGCAAGTGGTGGACGCGATATGGAGGCAATTCGGACGGGCAACCGTAGACCTGTTCGCCTCGCACGAAAATGCCCATTGTCCTATGTTCTTCTCGCTAAAGGACTTGGACGCACCCCTCGGGGTGGACACACTGGCCCACCCATGGCCCAAGGTGTTGCTGTATGCTTTTCCCCCTCTGTGCCTCATAATTCCCACGCTGGCCAGAGTGAGGGAGGAGAGCCTGTCTCTCCTTCTAATAGCGCCCAGATGGCCCAAAGCCCCGTGGTTGGCAGAAATAATTCCTCTGCTATATGCCCAGCCCTGGCCCCTCCCCTTCCACACAGACCTGTTATCTCAAGCGCACAAGGAGATTTATCACCCACACCCGGACAGGGTGGCTCTCTGGGTCTGGCCCGTGAGAGGACAAACTTAAACGCGCTGGGGCTACACCCGTGCGTAATTGCTACTATTCAAAATGCCAGGGCCGTCTCAACACGGTCCTTATATGACTGTAAGTGGCAAGTGTTTGAAGGGTGGTGTGCTTAACATGGGCTCACATCATATCAGTGCTCAGTCCCTGATATTTTGTGTTTCTTACAAAACCTTATGGATAAGGGCAGGTCTTTTTCCACGATTAAGGTTTACGTGGTGGCTATTTCTGCTTGCCACGTAGGGTTTGATGGCTCTACTGTCGGGCAACATCCTCTGATCTGCACATTTATGAAGGGTGCCCGGCGTTCTCTGCCAGTCATCAGGAAAACTGTCCCTGAATGGGACCTCTCCATGGTGCTGGATGCCCTGTCTCAATACCCCTTTGAGCCCCTGGGGGGTATTTCCTTAAAGCTGCTGTCTTTTAAGGTGGCTTTGCTCTTAGCTTTGACATCAGCTAAACGTGTGAGCGAACTGCATGCACTTTCTGTACACCGTTCATGCACTAATTTCTCTCTGAGTGGAGATAAGGTTTTTCTTAAACCTAATCCGGTTTTTATGCCAAAGTGTTTCCCTGCGTTCACTACGGAGGTGCTGGAGCTATCTGCTTTTCACCTTCCGCCTTTTTCCTCTTCGGAGGATGAGAGGCTGAATGCTCTGTGTCCTGTTCGTGCATTACAGACATATATTGACAGGACTAGGGTTTTCCGGAAGAGTGACCAGCTCTTTATCTCGTGGGCGCCCCCTCATAGAGGGAATCCCGTATCTAAGCAACGCCTCTCACATTGGCTTGTGGATGCGATTGCCTTGGTATACAAATCGAAGGGAATGCAACCACCAGGGGACATTAGAGCCCATTCTACGAGAGGTGTGGCCGCCTCTTGGGCTTTGTTCAGGGGAGTGTCACTGCAGGACATTTGTTCTGCTGCGAGTTGGGCTTCCCCCCACACTTTCGTGCATTATTATCGGTTGGATGTTACTAAAACCTCAGTAGCACATTCCGTTTTAGGTGTAGGGTCATCATAACCCTTCACTGTTGCATGCCTTTTTCCTTACTGTTGTCACATTATAGTAGGAGTAAGGGCGTATGAGCCGGTGTGCTCGTTCATGTTACCAAGCATGCATTCACATTCTTGCCCGGGTTTGCCTTTCGCATTGATGGGTTTTCAATGGGGTGTGCTTTATACATAATATCTGCCGTGCGCATGTATGTGCGTAGGGTACATGATTATGGGACGTGTCGGGCACCGCCCCCCTGGGGTGACCGTCCTTTTTTGTACTGGCTGTCATACCTCACAGTAGGTGTGTTGGGCAATCGGGGAGCTGTCCATGTCTCTCCCATAGGTGGATCTTGAACACGAGATGATGAAAGAGAACAATAGGTTACTTTCGTAACCCCGGTTCTCTGAAACATCGAGTGAAGAGATCCACCAGCTTTGCCCCGCTTGCTGCACGAGAAGTGAATACACTTACTGAGGAGCAGCAGCGTGGATACGCCTTATATGCTGTCAGGTAAGAGGGTGTGGTCTTACCTGGCATTGGCTACACGCTTCTGTCTGTCAAGCCAGACTTGGGGCAATTGGATGCTTCTGTAGAGGTCAGGTACGGATGTCCTTACCATAGGTGGATCTCTCCACTCGATGATTCTCAGAACCGGGGTTACGAAAGTAACCTATTGTTTTTGATATGCCACTATACAGAGAGTTGCAGTAGTCCAACCTTGAGACAATAAAAGCGTGGACAACCGACTTAAGAGATTCTCTGGCAATGCACGTTTAATTTTAGATAGCAAGCGGAGCTGGAAAAAGCTTGCTGCAACTACTGAAGAGACATGTTTTCAAAGAGTAAGCTGACAGTTTAACATAACGCCAAGATTTTTGACACACTTTGTTTGAAAGACTGTCAGGTTTCTCCAGAAAAAAATATCAAATTTAGAAACATTTGAGGAGTCAAAGACAATGACCTCAGTCTTTGAGTTATTTAACACTCTGGGGTCGACTGAGGTCTCTTTATTTTTCAATCACTCCGCAAAGAGACTTAAATTACTCTGCTGAGTTTTTGACATACAGATATGATTTTTACATCATTTAAAACGTTAAAGTGTCCAGTTTTTTTCTGTCCACTCCCAATAAAAAGAGAATGTTGTGCTTTTCGCAAAATTAAGAAAATAAACATGATGCGCGTTTTGTTCTTTCTCCCTCAGTGAAGTCCTTTCAGAAACGCGTCAGAAAAATAAACTGTAACTTAACGAATTCTTGTCATATAAACAAAAGATAAATGTCTACATAATGCTTGGAATGTCTCCTTTTAAATGATGTAAGTGAGATTGAAAACAGATATTGTCATTCGGTGTAAACTGTATGAGAAGGAGGAGAAGTACTGTATTTCTCTTGTTACCTCATTATTTGTAATGAGATGAGATCGCCACACCCCCGCGCCATTGAAGTGAACGAGACGAAACATCCATATGCATGACTCGTGTCGTGCCTCCTGCAGTCAATGGATACGCAATCCAGAATCCAGTCTCTCCATTCCTTGTTGTTCCATCCGATTGCACCAAACATGACATCTAAATCCTTATTTACTTGCTTATGTGTGTCAGTATCTCCAGACGCGAGTGTTTTCATTGTCTTCCGTCAGACAGTTGACGCGACGGGAACGCACATACACAAACACGCGAGTCAGGAAACTCGTCTCGCTTTTTGGTATTCTTATAAAATACGCGCTGGCAAACAGTACAATCCTTATTTAGTTGCGTCTAAGCATATATCTCCGCACAGCAAGTTTATTAAACACAGGATCACTCGCATGTGCACACGTTTACTGCATTCATGATCAACACTTGAGGTAATGGCGGCGGCTGTAAACAAACATTGATAAGTTTATCACGCGTGTTCCTTGTTGTGTTTCTACTATAATGATTACAAAAACACAAGTAAGAGTCCAGACAACGATAGGCAGTTGTTCTTTTGAGCTTTTTACAGCACAAAACCTCTCGCTGGCCAACCAAACACAAACCCTGTGTTCACTTTACGATGGCCAAAAAGTACCTTTACCATGATTAGGCTACTATGGTTTTTAAAAGGTATACTTGTGAAATTAATAGAAAATATGTCAATAAAATAATAATAATAAATAAATAAATATATATATATATATATATATATATATATATATTTATATATATGGGTATATATATGGGTAGATGACAAATAAGGTTGAAGTTCTAAAATTCTTGAGAATTGTATGGATTTGTAAAGTTCAAATGCTGTTGTTTTTGAAACTGTTAGAGGTTATCAGATTTTTTTTCTCAGTATGTAATTTATTAAGCTTTTTTCACAGTGCCAGGCAAATTATGTCCTGCGGTGTGACATGACTTTACTATAAAATTAAAATATTAAAATATTATTCATTTCAAATACAAATTAGGTATGTTTTAAGTTTAACAAGTATTCTTAAAGAATGATCATTAAAATTCTGCATATATTTTTTTCCACAGCTGTTTTTCGATTATATTATTTGCTTGTGGCATCTTTTACCACTCACTCCAATGGAAATATTGTGTAACATGAGAAAAAATATTTGAAAATGTTTACAATTTTTTTATATAGTTATATTATGCAATGTTTCCAAATGCATATCATTATTTAAGCTAGTTAACATAGTAAAAGTAATTTAATTGTCTTTGAAGTGATGTCACACCACAGGACATCCCATCACACCACAGGACGAAATGAGACAATGTATGAACATTTCTGGTGTAATTTATTGAATACTTTTGTAACAAACAAATTTATTTGCATCTCTATTTGAACATTAATGAAAATGCAACATATCAGTACAATCTTATTACTTAGTGTATGAATTTGAACTAAAAACATAGAGGAAGACATACTGAATAATTAACATTTTGGAGACGCCAAAATCAGACCCAGTCATAAAGACCATTCATTTCTATTTTTAACATAAAAAACTAAACAAATATAAGGAGAAAGTCATTACAATCATGCTGAAACAATTAAAAGCATGTTAAAATCATCAATTCAGCTCTTTGAACAAAGACTCCAGTGATGAGACATTTTACATTCTGTAGTGTCACTAACAAAAGATAAGACCATAAACATGACAACCTGTTGCAACATTTTAAACAAAAAAAAGATGTAATAAAAATTATTTCATTGGAGAAACGGCAAACTTATGTGTTGAACATTAGCCAGTCCATGTTTGTTAACTTCGCAGCTCGACCATATGGCTCAGGCTCTGAAATCTTACCAATTATGTCACTCAGTGGGTAGTAAATGGTATCTTCTTTGTCAGGCCACTGGAAGGCATTCCTGTTTCCATGTTGAACCATACAGTTCACCTGTATTTCCTCTCCCTGAACATTCAACACTTGGCCCACATATCGCTTCTCATCATATTTTACTATGATGAACTTTCCTACTTCAAACACTTGGTCTTGGTCACTTTCAACATCTTCATGCAAGAAGGACGAGGTAGGGATAGGGGTAATCTCTTGAGCTGGACTGTCACCAGCCATTGTGACTTTTGTAGTCTTGAAGCAGCCACACACTTTTGGGTAGCTGCAGAAGCAACTTACTGCCCTATGAAACACGTCCCCTGGTGTTGTAGAGAAAATCTGGTGTGCACCTAGTATCCCTTCACAGCAGGAAGCACAGGAGGGAGCAGTTTGTCAAATTCTTCTATGTCCTTTTCCTCTATCCATTTCATTTGGATTTTCATCTCCTCTTTGCTGGACAAGAAGTCAAAGAGGGCCTCTGCAGTTTGCAGATCAGCTCCCCTTTGGACAGCCTGATCTGCCATCCGCTTATCACAAGCTCCAACCCCATCAGGAGCTCCTTTTCCGTGGCCCCGTTCACTGTAATTCCATGTGAGACACTGGAACCCCCAGGTGTAACGACTCGTGAGAGAGGAGGAAGCAAGTGCAGGCAATCAGAAATGGTTTATTAAAGATGATGGTAAATACAATGAAACACTGAAATGATAACTGAGTCCAGGATGTTGGCAATGGTGATCGATGGTCTACGGTGGCGTGAGAAGTGTTGGATGGTGAAGTCGGTGGTGAATGTGAAGACGGTCAGTGGGTGAAACCAGGAACAGACCGGAACATTCACACGAAGACGACGACACGAAACACTAATCCAAAACACGAACACGGGAGACAATAATCCAACCAGTGACTGCAGCAACATGAAATGAGGATCTGACAACAGGGAGAGAAACGGGTGAGTATTTGTAGCTGAGTGATGATGAGGATCAGCTGGAGCGAGACAATCAACACACAGGTGACAACAATCAACTAAACGAGCACATGGAGACTACGTGAGTACAAACACAAACACAAAACATGACACGGAGGAAACAGTGGATTTCCTACCGTGACAGTACCCCCTCCTCTAGGACGTCACCTGACGTTCCCAGCCTGCCTTACCTGTCGATTGTAATCATCAATAAGGCGGTGATCCAGTATGTCCCGAGCAGGAACCCACCTTCTCTCCTCCGGACCGTAACCTTCCCAATCCACCAAGTACTGAAATCCGCGTCCCCTCCGTCTAGAGTCCAGAATACGGTTAACCGAATATGTGGTTTCCCCATTAACGATACGAGGCGGGGGGGAACCGGGGCAGGCGGGTTAAGACGGGAAAAAATCACCGGTTTAATTTTGGACACATGGAACACGGGATGAATCTTCCTGTACGCCGGTGGAAGGCTAAGACGCACTGTTACCGGGTTAATAATTTTGGTAACAGAAAACGGGCCAATAAATTTGGGAGCAAGCTTATTCGAAACGGAACGCATCGGAATATTCTGGGTAGAAAGCCACACTCTTTGACCGACGACGTAACGGGGAGGCTTCGACCGGTGGCGATCGGCCTTAGCCTTGGTGCGCGACCTAGCCTGGAGCAGAGCTCTGCGAGCTCTGGTCCAGGTGCGGTGACACCTCTGGACTAGTGCGTGTGCGGAGGGGACCGACACCTCAGATTCCGTACTGACAAAATTAGGTGGTTGGTAACCTAAACTACACTTAAATGGAGACATGCCCGTAGATGACACTGGCAGAGAATTGTGTGCGTACTCCACAATTGAGAGTTGCTGACACCAGGACGAAGGATTATTGGAAGCCAAACATCGCAATGCCCTCTCGACATCCTGATTGGCTCGTTCGGTTTGACCATTGCTCTGGGGATGGAACCCGGATGAAAGACTAACAGTCGCTCCTAACAATTTACAGAACTCACGCCAAAATTTGGACACAAATTGGGGACCCCTGTCAGAGACCACGTCTGTCGGGAGGCCATGTATACGGAAGACGTGGTCAATGACAGCTACCGCTGTTTCCTTGGCTGATGGTAATTTGGGCAAGGGAATGAAATGAGTCGCCTTCGAGAACCGGTCCACTACGGTTAAAATCACCGTATTACCCTTAGAGGGTGGGAGGGCGGTAATGAAATCTAGCGAAATGTGGGACCAGGGTCTCGAAGGGACAGACAGCGGTAAGAGTAACCCATCTGGAGGTCGATTGGAAGTCTTACCAACAGCACAAACCGAACACGTCACGAGCCATACCAGGCCACCAAAATCGTTGCTTGACTAGAAACCTAGTTCTACTAACCCCTGGGTGACAAGCAACACTGGAACAATGACCCCACTGGAGGACGTCTGACCGTAACTCTTCCGGCACAAACAATCGGTTCGGTGGGCAACGAGCCGGGGGCGTTACCCCTTCTAAGGCATTCAAAACCTTTGATTCGACCTCCCATCTGAGCGCGGAGATAATGATGGTCTCCGGTAAAATGGGCTCGGGAGTAGCAGTACGATCGGAACGCTCAAAAAGACGGGATAAAGCATCGGGTTTGATGTTTTTGGAACCCGGCCGGTAAGAAAGTGCAAAATCGAAACGACCGAAAAACATTGCCCACCGAGCCTGCCTGGAGTTAAGTCTTTTGGCGGTTCTAATGTATTCGAGATTCTTATGGTCCGTCCATACAATGAAGGGTACACCCGACCCTTCAAGCCAGTGACGCCATTCTTCCAGTGCAAGTTTGACTGCCAACAACTCTCGATTGCCAATGTCATAATTAACTTCCGCAGGAGATAAACGATGAGAAAAATACGCGCACGGATGCACCTTTCCGTCTGAGGATGTGCGCTGGGACAACACTGCTCCTACCCCCACCTCTGACGCGTCGACCTCCACTATGAATTGACGTGAACGATCAGGGGTGACGAGAATCGGAGCTGAAACAAAGCAGCTTTTCAGTTTGGCAAACGCAGCCTCAGCTGCGTCTGACCACCTGAACGTCAAACTAGGGGAGGTCAAAGCGGTCAGAGGCGCGGCTAGTTGGCTGAAATTGCGAATAAAACGCCGGTAAAAATTGGCGAACCCCAGAAATCTTTGCAGGGCCTTGCGAGACTCTGGGGATGGCCAATCTACCACAGCCTTAACCTTCTCAGGATCCATGCGAACACCCTCAGTCGAAATGATGTGTCCTAAAAAAGAAACAGACTGTGCATGAAAAACGCATTTCTCCGCCTTGACAAACAATCCATTCTCTAGCAACCGTAGAAGCACTCGTCGTACGTGTTGCACGTGTTCCTGGAGAGACGAAGAAAAAATCAATATGTCATCCAGGTAAACATATATGAATAGATCGACCATGTCTCGCAACACGTCATTAACGAGTGCTTGGAAGACTGCTGGCGAGTTCGTGAGCCCGAAAGGCATCACGCAGTACTCAAAATGGCCACGAGGGGTGTTAAAAGCAGTCTTTCATTCGTCTCCCTCCCTGATGCGGACCAAATGATAAGCGTTACGTAAGTCCAATTTAGTGAAAACGGACGCTCCCTGCAACCTCTCGAAGGCTGAAGACATGAGCGGCAAGGATAAGTATTCTTTACCGTTATGTTGTTCAGTCCTCGGTAGTCAATACAAGGTCGCAGAGATCCGTCCTTCTTTCCCACAAAAAAGAACCCCGCCCCCGCTGGAGAAGAGGAAGGGCGGATGAACCCCGTTGCTAGAGAACTGGATATATATTTCTCCATGGCCGCTGTCTCTGGAATAGACAAGGAATATAATTTGCCTTTAGGCGGAGAGGTACCTGGCAATAACTCTATCGCACAGTCGTAGGGACGATGAGGAGGAAGAGAATCAGCCCGAGACTTACTGAACACCTCCTTCAGGTCGTGGTACTCCGCGGGCACGTTAGCCAAATCCACTGCTTCTCCCTGAAACACAGATTCAGAAACATTAACAACAGCAGACAGGAGACAAGACAAATGACACTCCTCGCTCCAGCTAACCACAGATCCGAGACGCCAATCGATCCTGGGGTTGTGTTTATGGAGCCAAGTGTGACCGAGAACAATGGGAGTCTGAGGTGAGTCCGTGATGAAAAATGAAATCTCCTCTGTATGGTTACCGGATGTGACAAGGGAAACGGGTATGGTGGTCTGTGTGATGACTGGCAGTCTGTGTCCGTTAAGTGCAAAAGGTGCAATGGGGTGATTGAGGGAGGTGAGAGGAATGTTGACCTTACGAGCAAACTTGAAGTCCATGAAGCACCCCTCGGCCCCCGAATCCACCAAAGCGTGAAGATCAAGTGCGTGGGTGGACCACCGTAGTCTCACCGGAAGGAGTGTCGATGTAGATGAGGTCTTCTTGGCAGAGATCCCACCCGATAGTAGCCTCCGTTTTACTATCGGGCTTGGTCTTTTACTGGACAGCGCTGGATGTGATGTTCTTGGCTGCCACAGTATAAACATAGTCCCAGGGATCTCCGCCTGATCCTCTCCTCCCGGGAGAGCCGAGCTCGCCCCACCTGCATGGGTTCAAGATCTCCAGGTGGGCTGACCGCAATCTCTGCGCGCTGACGCTGAGCCTCCGGTCTGGTCGCGAGAACGGCTCTTCCCCTCCGTCTGGCGGCTTGGTCGAGTCGGTTGTCTACTCTGATGGCGAGATCGATAAGACCATTGAGAGAAGTGGGGAGTTCAACGGCGCGGATCTCCTGTTGAATGCGGTCAGCCAACCCATGCAGGAAGTGATCCCACTGCGCCTCTTCGTTCCACTTACACTCCGCCGCCAGGGTGCGGAACTCGATCGAGTAGTCGGATACGGACCTGTCCTCCTGACGCAGGTCCGTGAGCATTCTAGCCGCCTCCCTCCCGGCGACAGAGCGGTCGAAGACCCGTCTCATCTCCTCTGAAAGGGTGTGGAACGAAGCACAGCAGCTGTCTTGGTTCTCCCACACCGCCGTCCCCCAGAGGGCAGCCTTCCCCGTGAGCAGAGACAATACGAATGCCACTTTCATCGCTTCAGTGGTGAACGTGCGGGGCTGCAGAGCGAAATGCAGAGAACAATGAGACAAAAATGATCGACAAAACTTAGGCTCACCCGCATACTTCTCAGGGATAGGGAGGCGTGGTTCGGACTGGGAAATCCCCCCGGGGACGATCGGCGGTGCGGGTGGCGTGGGAGGCGCAGCGGGTGGCGGTGGTTGTTGTGCCTGGAGGGCGAGCTCAGACACCTTCGTCACCATTGCTTGGAAAGCTCGACCCATCTCATCTATCGCTTTGTCTTGGCGATCCATACGACCAATGGCTCTCTGCAGGAAGTCCTCCAGATGAGATGGGGAGCGATCGCCTGCTGCTTCCATGATGGTCAGATCCTACTGTAACGACTCGTGAGAGAGGAGGAAGCAAGTGCAGGCAATCAAAAATGGTTTATTAAAGATGATGGTAAATACAATGAAACACTGAAATGATAACTGAGTCCAGGATGTTGGCAATGGTGATCGATGGTCTACGGTGGCGTGAGAAGTGTTGGATGGTGAAGTCGGTGGTGAATGTGAAGACGGTCAGTGGGTGAAACCAGGAACAGACCGGAACATTCACACGAAGACGACGACACGAAACACTAATCCAAAACACGAACACGGGAGACAATAATCCAACCAGTGACTGCAGCAACATGAAATGAGGATCTGACAACAGGGAGAGAAACGGGTGAGTATTTGTAGCTGAGTGATGATGAGGATCAGCTGGAGCGAGACAATCAACACACAGGTGACAACAATCAACTAAACGAGCACATGGAGACTACGTGAGTACAAACACAAACACAAAACATGACACGGAGGAAACAGTGGATTTCCTACCGTGACACCAGGTAAATGGCAGCGTACTCATTAGGAAACAATTTGTCTTGTTGCGATAATGTGTCACAGGACCATCACTGATGAGGTGGAGTGACTCTGGGTGTCATGCCGCATTTGGAGGTCTTCAATGACTGGCTGTAAATGAGCCCATACGGCACGCTTATCATGCCTCAGAGATTTTGAGACAGTTGCAAAGCTCTGAATGGCCGTTTTGGTGTAGGCAACCACTGTATTACTGGTTACTTGGTTTCTATTTCCACCAAAAGTGAAAAGATTGAATTTCTGTGTTCAGTTTGCACCCATAATTTTCAGAGAAATCAACGTGCAACAGCAAATCATTTTCTTGCAATTTCTCCTTTAACTCCCTCATTTTGGCTGATTGGTGCAACCAATTGAATTGATGGGATGCAATTGGCTCCAGGTCACGCTGGAAGGTCTCTGCCAGCTTTCCCAGCATTCCCTCAACCCCTTTTTTAACCCAGTTCATGAACACCTTTTCCCCTACAGTCACCTTCACCCGCTCCCACTGCTCCCACCTTGCGAATTCATCAGGATTGTGTGAGTTGAGACGCACCTCATCAAAACAGCAGTTGGTGCACTGCCTGTACATACATATTTGTTCCTCTGTGTTACAAGTAATGGAAGAAAGAAGATTAGACAGGCTTTTGGTTGAAATCATGCCTTTAAAAACCAAAGTGTCAATCAGTAGGCGCATGTTTTCATGCTGGAAGCATGCACAGGTATTTCTATCTGTTGGCCTGGCCTCTGTTATGTGCTTGGGCCTGTAGCGAGCGAACTGCCGGTACGACATTTGCATTGTGAAGCTAGATTCTTGGTTGTATTCAGAGTGTAGCTCACTCATGGTTTTGGTCAAAACCTGCCGCTGCATTTTCTTGATTTTCCGGCCCACATTATCCCTTTTCCCTGCCAAGAGCCTGCTGTTTTCATCCCTGAAAAGAAAGTTGGTGACTTGCTGTTTTTTTTTGTTGCAGCTCTTTTCGTCGAAGATCTGAGGGTAGGTTGACGTGCTTTCTTAGCTTTATTCCAGCGATGCTTTTGGACCCTCATTTTACTATTGGCTTTTTTCATACCATCGAGCATTGCTTTTAGCTCCTTGTTTTCTCTTTCCAGACTCTTAATTTTTGCTTTCAACTTGGATGGACAAACCTTTTGGGGGGGACTTGGAATTGGGGAAATAGAACCATGAGCAGGAGAAAGATGAACTGGACTAAAGGACACATCAATTTCTTCAGGTGATGGAGGAGTAATATCCAAAATGGCTGCCAGATCCTTCTCTTTCTTTCTGTTCCTCGCCTTTGTCTTCTTCCATTCCTCACGAAGCTTTGCTCTCTTATGTTTTGGGAGGCTGCTTATATTTCGTGGTTTTATTTCTCCTTTAGCTTCCTTTTCTTGATATCTGTTGATGGAACAGAGACAGCGATTACCTGTTTTCTATACAAGTGTACGTCTTGGTGAAACATTCTCTAACTCAATTTCCCTATTATAAACTTATGATTTCATCATTTTGAAGAAAAAACTCTAGACTACTAGATGTTTTGAAAAGTCTTGGGAAAACATGTTTAGAATTAGTTTTTTCGACTTATATCAGTGTTTTAAAAATTTAGCTTTTTCAAAAACCACGCATAAACATTTTTCTCTCAAAAATACAAACATGTACATACATGTTGATTATATGATATTGTAGCCCAGTTTGTGATGAACACAGTGTTATGAGACTTTTGCCATTAAAATGTTTTTAAGCAACTGAAAAAAGCACAAATGTCAGTGCATGTCAAAACTTCCCCAGGGCCGTAAAAAAGCCCCTTAGACCCTAGAGGGTTAAAAATAAGAAATTGTTAGCCAGCCAGTTTTTTTACCTCATCAAGGCAAGTAAACAGTGAAGTAATAGATAATGGATTTCCTCTTTTTAAAGGCAGATAGATCTAGGTATCGTCCACATAAAGATGATATAGAACCCCATGTTTTCTCAGAATCGAGCCCAGAGGTAGCATACAGAGAGAAAAAAGCAGGGAAGATAGGATCGAACCCTGAGGGAGGCCAGACTCAAGGCGTGCAGCAGAAGAGGTAAATTTGCCAATTTTAACTGAAAAATAGCGGTCTGTTAAGTAGGATTTAAACCAATCTAGAACAAAACTTTTAAGCCCAACTAGGGATTTTAATCTAGATAAAAGCACCTGATGGTCAATGGTGTCAAAAGTAGCGGTCTAGGAGAACTAAGATCATGGAGTCCCCTGAATCAGTGGTAACCAAAATGTCATTGAACACTCTCAATAGGGCTGACTCAGTACTATGGAGAGGCTTAAAACCAGATTGAAAGTGTTCAGAGATATGGTTAATGCAGAGAAAAGACTGTAGTTGATGTAACACGAATTTTCCTAGTACCTTGGAAATAAACGGAAGTACAGCGATTGGGCGAAAATGATTTAACATGGATGTATCTAGGGAAGGTTTTTTGAGCAAAGGAGTGACAGTTGCCTGTTTCAGAGCCACAGGGACCACACCAGTAGCTAAACTCTTGTTAATTAAAATAGGTAATGTAAGGCAAACTGACTCCGTGATTTGATGCAGCGATTAACCGTTTTTACTATTATCCGCGCTTTAAAATGCCACAGTTAAGTAACCGCAAAGCCTTCGCTACATCGCGTGTTTTAGTTTCACGCACGCACACACAAACCAGATCCACGAACCACCAAGAGGCGCGTGCGTCATGATGCAGACTCGTTAGTGCACTGTATGACAAAACTCCGCGTTCAAAAGAATATGTGCGGGTGACGCGTCTCTTGGTTGTTCGTGCATCTGGTTTGTGTGTGTGTGAGCGCGCACCTGCATCCGTACGTGAAAGAGTCACACTCCAATCGGTCTGTGCAGCATTAAAAGCCTCCTGCTTGCGGATCAAACCCAGACGGGGCTCCTGGTGCTCTGACTGCATTTCATTACGTTGAAGTATTTTAACGCGTTAATGATGAATGAATTAACAGCACGAGTTAACACGTTAATGCTGCCACCCCTAATATTTATATTTGATTTTTGTGTAAAATTAAGCTACACCTGTCAAAATGACTCGCAGTACCTGCTCCAGGATGACCCTGTCTTATTATTTGTTTTGAGAGGCTCTTATCATTATAATACTTCAAACAAACCAAAATAATATACATTTATTCAGTCCAAATGTAAAATTACATTTATTCAAAAGATCATTAAAATGAATAGCCTACAGGTTCCAAAAGGCACCTATACTGTTTAACCTCTCGACGCGCACTAGCTCGCGGACGGAAGGACGTCAGTTTTTTTTAATGCTGCTAACAATATATATATAGCCTACTGTGTACAAACAACAATAATAATAACACTACTATACATCGTTTAAAAGGTCTAAGGGTTTAGCGTCAGTGTATGGTGTCCGTTTTGAGATTAAATTGCTCTAGTATCATAAATATAGTATTTTATTACAGAAGTCCAGATAACAACATGCATAATATAAACTGACTCCTTACCTTTGTGCTGGTATAAGGAACGCGAATCGAATCCAGTCTGTTTCAGATGTGTGAATAACCCATAAAAACTCTCCAACAAAGTACATCCAATGACCAGTTTTGTCCACAAATGCGTATAATCCGTGAAATATGGATATATTTTCCATTGTTTACATCAGATTTCAAATGCACGTCTTGTAATAGATTATAATATACAATCTGAGGACTATTTACATCGTAACACTTGTATATGAGAGCACACTCGCGTTCAAAACCAGCGCTCAAACATGATTGTACAAGTAGGCGGGAGTATAATACATAATATCCAAACAGCGCTGTCTAATATCGTGACGTCATCTGACTCGCGCGTTCCTCCAATGACTTCATGGAAAATATTGATAGACAGAACGTGTAGCCAATTAGAACACGAATTCAACGATCTTTGTGTGAAGCTTTATTTCCTGGTGTGGATACGGCATTTTATACGCTTATATAAGGATAAACAATAAAAAGAACGAACGTGTATGCATGTAAACGAAAGACTTTTATTTTGTGGCTGACTGGCACTTAGAAAAGGCACTAGTCTTACAAAACCTCTTGCAAGAACCTCATTTTTGGGTCTATTGACTTCAAACGTGAAATATAACTTCTTTAGACTTGTGGCTTTGGCCTCATTGCATTTATAGGTTTCACACATATATTTATTAGGGGTGTAACGGTACGTGTATTCGAACCGGACCGTTTCGGTTCAGGGCTTTCGGCACGGTGCGCACGTGCACCGAAAGGCCGAATGCATTTTGTGTGCGCCTGTGCGGAACATAATACGTGCGTTTCCGCACGAACATATTAAGTGGCGGAAGTCTCCGCGTTCAGCGCAAGTCTTCTGTCAAACATATAACATAATTCGGCCCGCAGAAAGATTATTATTTACTTAGTTGTATATCCGTTTGATTATTGATGTAAACGTTTACGTGTCGTATCTAAAAGCGCATGTTAAACGCGTGTCAACGCGCTGCTTTGTTCTTTTAAAAGTGCGTGAGAGGATGCACGTCTTTCGTTGCTACGCATTCATGAGACGCGCTTTCTGTGACAGCAAGAATAAGGAATGCGTGATCAGATTTTTCATCTGCATATCACGTCAATCATATCATTGTCACAATGCGATCAGCTGGTCGGGACAGAGAAGAGCTGCGGGCTTACTCAGCTGTTACTCAGCTGCGGATGGGTTCGTAAGTAAAGTCACAGCTTACATTGACGACACAAGCAAAGATTAGGATAAACGTGCAAAAGATCAAAGATGGCTATGTATGCAGCTCACTAATCTCAAAATGAGTGTATAATAAGTATATCATCATGTTGCTTGCTATGCAGTTACACATAGAGCAGTAATATTATTTTTATACAGAGATGGTACATAGCCAATTCAATTCTGTGAGTTAAACAATCCAAAATAAATCAAAACAGAAAATTTTTAGTGGCAAAAATGTAGGCTAATAGTTCATAAATGTATTCAGGAATTGAATTTGTTAGTTCAAGGTTTTAGTAGAAAAAGTTTAAGAGAAGGTTAAGATAAGAGTTACCTTCTGTTATAAAATAATGTAAAAAATAACTTTGCAGCAGTATTTTATTTATTATTTTTTCATTTTATATATATTTTATCTGTTATATTTTAATAAAGTGTTTAAAAAAGTGTAAACAAATTGTAAAAAAAAGTAGTAATAAACAACCTGCAGTTTAATGTTTGCATTTCTCCCTTACTGTACCGAAAATGAACCGAACCGTGGCTTCAAAACCGGGGTTCGCACCGAACCGTGATTTTTGCGTACCGTTACACCCCTAATATTTATCATTAAGATTTTTAGTGTTAAAAAAGATGTTATGCAAAAAAATTTTTATTACAATGTACTTCAGCCTCTCTAACTTTTTTTTTTTTATCTTAAAATAATTTTGAAACATGGAAAACGAAGCTCAAAGTGTCTTCTATCTAATGATACCACAGTTATGCTTATACTATAAATGGTTTAGTAAAAACAGCCCTTTTAGTGAAAGTAGGTATTTTCATGGTTTCGGGCCAGAATGGGGGTGCTTTTCAAGAGGTTAAGTCAAAGCCAGCTAAGTTATTGTTATCATCGGTCCAAGAATTGTAGAAAAAAAAGAAACAAACTGAAGATACAGAAGAATTTAGCAATTGTTCAAAAATGTATTCATGTGATTTTATACATTAATGTTGTAAAATAAATGAATACATAATAACCGTTATAACCATACAACCGCGATTATTTATCGGACTGTACCATAAAAAAAAACTATAATTGCTGTATCCCAACTAGAGATATTGAGGGTTTATTTCGTCATAAGGACACAGGTTTAACCCTCTGGGGTCCGACCATTTTGGGACACTGTCAGAGGTTGTCTGTCATGCTCTTACATTTGGTCTTTTTTCAGTTGCTTTAAAACATATTAATGGCAAGTGTCTCATAACACTGCGTTCAGCACAAACTGGGCTAAAATATTATATGAGCTACATGTATGTACATGTTTATATTTTTGAAAGAAAAATGTTTATGCGTTGTTTTTAAAAAAGCTAAATTTTTTAAGTCACTGATATAAGTCCACAAAACCCATACTAAACATGTTTTAACAAGACTCTTCTAAACAGAATATAGAAGTCTTGAATTTTTTCTTTAAACTTTTGTGAAAAGCATCCTGCCTTCTCATTCACATAAAACAATATATTGATTTAGAAATTGTAAGAGACTTTTTTTTTTAGAGGGGCCGTATGCGAGAAGGATTGATTGACAGCTAGCAAACAATGAGCTGCATAAAGACCTGCATAATGAGCTGCATAATGAGGCAGGAATGTGAGAGGAAACTACAGTAAAGAATGTGAGGACAAATAAAAACATGTTTGTTTGAGGTTTTTTTTAAGAAGCTAACAATATAATCAAAATAGAAATGAAGGTCAGTAGGACATTTTCAGTTTATTTGGAAACAAACTCTTTTCAAAAACTTAACTTGTATAAGAAACTGATAAACAACAGAGCTGTAAACTTCATGTGGCTCATGTTACCATATAACTTTATGTCCAAAAAGTGTGAATATGTTTTTCCACTTCATAGTTTTGTACAGATGAGAGGGATGCAGCCCTGTAAGAGAGTTATGAACAGCTGTTAGCATAAATTGTCCACAGAAATACCCTTACATAAATAACTGATGGGTAAATGATAGCACTACATTCAGATAAACTATCATGCACATAAACTAAATGCAGAACATCTCAGATAAACATCTGCAATGATTAGTTATATAAAAAGCTGTTTTCAGATGACTGTTTTCAGATGCCCATCCCCTTATCGTCTAGCTTCTGTTTATAACGTGTTTCTGTAAGCGAGTATGAACTTTAAAAACACATTGCATAGGGCGTCCATGTGCGCGAGCTCGTGCCGCGTACACGGAGACGCTCATAAAAACGGTGTCGCGTGTAAAGCGCAATGTATGGAATTGCCTTGCTTGTAAACAATATGGAATCATATTACAGCAGCATTACTCAAAGTTGTCATGAAGGATACGAAAGTAAATAACTGTGTCTAACACTGTACAGCATGTAACAGATATCCGCCATTACGGGAAGTCATGCGTACTCGTTTGTAAATAAGCATGTAAACATTGAATCATATTACAGCACACACTTAAAAGATACAGCAGTGCAGACTTACTGAAAGTTGCCATGAAGGATATGAGTAAATAACTGTGTTTAACACTGTACAGCATGTAACAGTGAAATCCGCCATTACATGAAATCACACGTCCTCGTTTGTAAACAATGCGAAAGTTTTTCAATCCGAAGCATGCAGTCTGCTGAGGTTGCTTTTGTAGGCTGAACTGCACAAGCCATATTACACGATAGCAAATATAAATGTTATAAATTAACTGTTACTCACTTCAAATATCCTCCTCCAGTGCGTCCTCCATTGTTCTTTTTCTTAGGTAACGTTAAAGACAAACGCCTCTCTTCCTCAATGTCCAAACATAAATTAACGTGTGTGTATAAAGTTTATTATCCAAACATGCGGTAAAGTCTTTAAATCTGATCAAACTTTACTTCGTCTGTTTGTTATTGTGTTGACCTGCTCCTCATTACCATGTCAACAGCGTGTACCGCCTGTGGGCATGACCGCATTAAAGATAATGAAGTCAGCCAGGAAAAACAGTACTCTCTTTACTTCAATGCAGATTATATAAACAAGCATTATTTGTTTTCGATTATAATTAGCTTGTTTAAAAATAGACATTTCAGGCTTTCTTTGGATATGTGAATCAGGTTTGTGTGACGAGTATTCGCAGAGTTTCAATAGATTTTTGTAACGTGTTTTGAGAGACAGCTGGCAGAGACAGAAATGTCTGAATGCACACCCTGTTTATTTTAAGTATTTGACAAAAACACAAAGATCTGTTGTTATTGTGAATGTACACATATTAAAGAAGACCCTTTACAGTTTCAAATGATGTCAAACACGTAAGTGTATGATTATTAATGATGGAGTATTTTAAGTTGATTCTGCTATGATAAGGAGAAAACACGTCAAAACGCGTCCCCACGTTTTTGGAACCCTAGGGGTTTAGAATATGTATAACTTCAGAAAGTTGTTGTAATGAAACATGGGGGTAACACTTTATTTCGATAGACATTTTACTTATTATAAGTAACTTTGCAACTACCAATCTTTAGAGAATTAGTAGACTGTCTGCTTAATATCTATTAACAATTTATTGTGATGATATCTCAACAGACATTCAACTGTCTATATGTCAGGAATTTGCACGGAGAAAGAACCCAAATGCAGATACGGATACTAAAATACAAAATAATTTATTACGCACAAAACAGAAAACAAAAACCCACGAGGGGGCAAACAAACAGAACAACAAAGTTCAAAAAAGGTGGTGGTCCATACTGGATGGGATTGGGTGGGATATGGGTTCTGGGTCCCGACGGCTGTTGCTGCGAGGGTTGCGCAGACTGCTGTGGCTGCGTGGGTTGCGCAGACGGCTGTGGCTGCATGGGTTGCGCAGACGGCTCTGGGTGCATTGGCGGCTGCTCCTCTGGCGGCTCTGGGTGCGCTGGCGGCTGCTCCTCTGGCGGCTCTGGGTGCGCTGGCGGCTGCTCCTATGGCGGCTCTGGGTGCGCTGGCGGCTGCTCCTATGGCGGCTCTGGGTGCGCTGGCGGCTGCTCCTCTGGCGGCTCTGGGTGCGCTGGCGGCTTCTCTGCGCTGGCGGCTGTGACAGAGGCTGCGCCAGCTGAGCCGACGGCTGGAGCTGCACTGGTTGCGCTGGCGGCTGTGGCTGCCCCGGCTGTGGCATCAGCCCCCTCCTCTTATTCTTTCTCCTCGGGCGAGGCGCAGAGGCCGTGGCAGGAGAGGGGAGCACGGTTGTGGGAGCCGCAAACTCCGACGAGGGGGTCCTCGGATGGCGACTCCCACGAAACCCTCCTCTCACGTTTTCCACGGAGGGAGACAGGTGGAGTGGAGCTTTCTGGGGTAGGAGAGGAGGGTCTCGGATCGCTTAGGGCCACAACCCCCATGGCCCTATCCTCCATGATGGGAAAAAGCAAGACGGAATGAGAAGCTCTGGTTGAAACAGGTAAGAGAGAGCCCCCTGGGGTCGGAGAGGGGGCAACGGAACTCCCCAGCCTTATTGATCCCATGATGGGACCCCTCGGAACAGGAGTCAAAGGGGCTGGGTTAGCGGCTTTGGCTGAGACCCTGGGCTCAGGTCGATTCATCAAAAAATTGACCATGTCCGGAAAGCCCAGGGGTCTCAGCAACCTCATCTCAATGAGGTTGAGGGGTTCGTCGAGGCAGCCGTTGAACACAGTCTTTAATTCTGCCTTGTTAAAACCGGAACCCCCGCTGCCTCAAGGAATTCAAACGCGAACGTCTTGATGTCGGCCCCCTTCTGGCGGAGACCGAACAATAAATGGGCCTGGGTGGCTCGCTGGGTGGACTGGGAAATATCCATACTTTATATACAAAACTTTTGGCTTATTGTTATTGGAAAGGATAAAATTTGAGAGATAAGCAGCTTAGCAGATTTTGAGTTTTAAAATCTCCTAGTAGAATAAAGTGGTCACAGATTGTTGTGATGTGTGGAGGGCGCTATATCACCGCTATCATAAAAGGGCCATTCCATTCAAGGCGTAGTAACTGTGCTTCAAAGCTGTGAAAGGCTCTTACAACGACTTTCTGGCAACGGGAAAGCTGTGTCTTTTTTAGTATAGTCACTTAACCGCCACCCCTTCCTCGCCGTAGGGGAGAGTTAAAAAACGAGCAATCGTTTGGCACCAATTCTGAAAATGAAGTAAGATCTCCTACCTGAGTCCAGGATTATGTGATAAATAATAAATCCAAATGATTAGTGAGAAAAAAATCATTCAGCAAAAAGAGCGAGTGTTTATCAAAGCCATCTTGGGTGGAGAAATCTTATTAAAAGCAGAAGCGGGAACCCTTTGCACAGAGCAGAGATTATCCAGGTTTATGCCAGTTTGACGTACGCCAACACCAACAAAGGAATGTGTGTGACGGTGATCGGGTAGATGGTCGGGGAGAATAGGGCGAAGCCAAAGGGGATGTGAAACCAACGAGGACTCCGCGTTCGCAGATCGGTAAGCCGCCTTGCAGGTCATGGATGTTCAGCATGCCCTTGCGTAGAGTTTCCATCTGATGGAAAGTCCTGCCCGTCTGCCACGTTTTCTCTTCGGTTTTCTTTGCTTGGATCTGAGATGCCAGCGGCAGGTACAGTTCCGTAGCTCTGATGGCAGTGATCCACACGGCTCGAAAATGAAGCGAACGGGCTCGGCTTTGCAAGCTTCAAGAAGTGTATGGCGAAAGTCCAACAGGGATTGACGATCGTAAGTCAATAGCACAAGGCATGGTGAAAGCAAAAACAGAGGTAAACCAAACAAACAAAGGAGGCGCAGATGGCTTGCCACCACCAGCGCCATCTTGCAAGTTGCCACCACGACCTCTTGCCAGGAACATCAGGGGTTTATTCCAGATAGCTGGTTATGTGACTTACCCTGGTAAGTTTAGGAGAAAGTAAGCGGATAACTTCTGCTTTCTGTTCCAAAAAGGGAACCAAACATTTTTGTAAGTCTTTTTTTTCCTGAAAATGTCTCCTAAATTTAGCAATTTCTGAAATTATGTGGCCAGACAGAGGGGAATGTCTGGATGTGCAAGAATGATTACAGTACTATGTATGTTGTGTGTTCAGTTCCAATATGTACTGCAATATTGTTTACAGTTGTGCACAGCTCTACCCAAAGGGAGTTTATGTTTTTTGTAAATAAGGGTGTATTTTTTCTTTTGCACAATGCTGTAAACAAATTAGAATTGCAAAGAACATATGCAGTAAAAATGTGAAACATATATATTCAGTGTCTTGTACTCAACCTCACTAAATAGCTACATTAATGTGTAACTTTACTGTATTTTTCAAATAGCTGTGCAAATAGTCAGAGATGGGGACTTGAGTTTGAGACTCGGACTCGAGTGACTTCAGACTCGACTCGGATTTCTGCTTTGCGCGCGGTCACACATTAGAGGACAGCGAACAAACATGTTGACTGCACCAACCGCTGCTGTGCCATTCATTGTAAGCTTAGTCATGGGTAGTGCTGTGATGGATCGCAGTTTATCCATGATCAGAACGGATCATGACCCTCGGTTCAGCTCACACGCGATTCGGAGATTAATATGCCAATTTAAATAGGAAAAGTATATAATTTGCACGTGTTTCTAAGGCTTAAAAATATTAACATTCAAGTGATTTAAAACAATTTATCCGCATAAAGGCACTAAAGTAAGCAGATTTCTGTACGCACATGCAGTTAAATGTGTCCAGTCCAGCTCCAGTCAGACATAATCATCGCTTCAAAGATCAGAACTCCTCATGTGTAAACTATAGAGAGAGTTGCCCTCCTGTGTCTCATACTGTAGTCCATTAACATAAATTTGCTGAATAAAGCAATGAAAAACAACGCAAAGTTTTTATGAAGCGGCTGTTTATGCGGCATCTTCTTCCTAAAGCGCCATTTGGAATTCCCCCTCTGCCTGTGTGTGTGCACGCGTTTACAATTTATCTCTATTGATTTGGTACATTTCTCCAAACTCAGGTAACTGCTCTCAAAACAGTTAACACAGTGATCTGTACACTTTGTAATATTCCTAAACAGATCGTAAATTCTGCTTTAATTCATACAAATTACAAATCAAAAGCATAATTTTCTCAAAACACTGTGCACAAAATTCCCTAATGTTATCATAAAACCAAAAAAACAACCAAAACTTATATCAGGAAAACATTTGCAGCTTTTTCATTGGTCTTCACACAGCTCACAATAGTTTTAGTATCATTTTCAAAACAAAACAAAACACCTAATATACTCAAAAAACCCCAAATTGATATCTGATGAGTTAGTAATCCACTCAACACAGAAAAAGCTAATTTCCTAACTGTTTACACCGCTGTCTTAATAACAACAACTACAAAAGGGAAGAAAAAACAACAAAGAAGACGATTGAGGAGAAAAGACAATAAAAAGAAGTAGAATGAGCAGTGAAAAGGAAGAGGTGTAAGAGTGAGAGGTGGTGGACAGGGTTGAGGGAAAAGAAGAGGAACAGGAGATGGAGAAAGAGCAAGTAGAGCTGAAGATGTAGGAGCAAGAGAAAGAAGAGCTGAGGATGTAGGAAGAGAAGATAGAGGAGTAGAGGGAGAAGAGAGGGATAAATTGGAGGGCCATTTATAGTGAAAAGAGAAAAAGGAGAAAATATAAGAAGAGATGGACAGAGAGGAAGAGGAGCACAAGGCTTAAGAGAAGGAAGGAGAGATAGAAGGATAGGGTACACAATGAAATCAGAAGTTGGGCAGAGAGTTCAGCTCAATATAAACAGATCCACAGTGGCTTCAATTATCCGCACATTTCAGAGGGAAAACTGGTAAATAACAACAGTATATCATTCTACTTCTACAATGAGAGACTGTGTAGTCTTGTTTGACATAGGTCTAGATTTCTACTGTAACCCCGGATTTCCACCGACTGCGGAACGGCTGCGGAGTCAATCGGTTTCCATTCAAGTCAATGTGTGTATTTCCACTGACTGCGCTCCGAATCCGTCACAGCTCCGGCCATCCGCAGCCCTCCGGCACAAATACGCAGAGCTTCTATTTTTGACGGATGCCGGACAGCTCCGCAGGGCGGAGCCATGACTTTATCGCGTGATCATACCTGAATTCACGAGAACTCGTGTTTTTTTATTAAATCTTTGCAATACAAACATTACAAACACACACAAATAAAGTCATTAATACAGAAACAACAAATAATAGACAGGAACAGAGCCAGGGGAGTTTCAAATAAATACATTAAAGATAAAGCATATATAAATGTTTTAGCAGCCTTCTTATTTTTTGAATTTTGGATGGATTTGATGTACTGCTCTGTCTATGCGAGATCTCGTGTTGTGATCTGGGCTGGTTTGTAAAAACGTCATAATTCAACGGCATAATGGGCAGAGACAGAACTAGGTATCGTGCGATCATCACGTGAATTTGCGAGACCTCGTCACTTCAGCACGCAGCCGCTCTGCAACAAAAACGGAACTGGTGGGTATTGGCGGACGGCAGAGTGCGGAGACGTAACGCAACGGAGCTGATCTGCAGCTGCTCCGCAGTCGGTGGAAATCCGGGGTCAATGTTCCTGTTTGTCTAAACATTATTCCAGAATTTAAGTTTGAGTAACACAGTCTCACCCCATGGCGTCAATATTTGACGACACTTGACCATGCGTCAATATGTTATGTTAACCCTAACCCTAACCTAACCCTTTCGCGTCATTTTTTGACGAACTGGGGACTTCAATACTATTATGTCCGTTGCATTCTCTTTCCTATTTTCTTACCATTTTCGCGTCGGTTTAGGGTTAGATTACGCAAAATTAAACAGTGTACGCGAAATTAAACAGTTGTCCCCTGGCGTTGGGGTTAGAGTTAGGTACGCGAAATTAAACAGTTGTCACCTGGCATTGGGGTTAGAGTTAGGTTTGGGTAGGGATGTCATTATGTAAATCTAACCC
>JAIFKI010000022.1:13262366-13294866 GCA_025389145.1 Misgurnus mizolepis | reverse complement strand
GGCCTTCTTAGCTAGGGACGCACGGTGGAGTCGTGCCCTGGAGCGTGTAAGCAGAGTGGCGCAGCGGAAGCGTGCTGGGCCCATAACCCAGAGGTCGATGGATCGAAACCATCCTCTGCTAGCAGTCCTTTAGTTAAAAGCCTGCATGGCTCTGAGAAAACGCTGACAAGACATTACTTCGTTTCACCATGAGTCCTAATCTTTGGAAAGGCGGCTGTACTTTTTTTCTTAATTACAAGCCTATTCAAGACTCCTGGTGACTCATTTATGAAGCGCGCGTAGGCACAGATTTGATCGTAAAGTGTGCGTCCCCCAAAATCTACGGCAAAGTCCATATTTCTTAAAACTGTCTTTGACGTGGAAAAGTGCCTAGCGCCATGTCAGGGCCTGAGCAGGCGCACGCGCTATTGCTTGTCAGATTGCTGTAGGTATTTGGAAATATAAGCCATTTTTGCTGCTCTTAAAGGATTTAAACATTGACAGGCGCTCTTTTATATGTCAGTGGCATTAAAAAGGCATCGATTATAATTCCGCAAGTGTTCAGCTGCGCACAATTTCAAGCTCATTTACGATTTACAGATTTAAGGTCAGAAAATGAGGCCTACGCGTGCTTTCTATGGGTACCTTCGTTTTCTTAATAACAAGTGTGCGCTTTTGAGAAAGGGGCCTGATCATCAATGCCATGGATGTGGCACATTTCTAGGAGTGAGTATGAAATTGGCACATTCAGATCCACCCATTGCCTACGTGATGTTAATGAAAGAATTATTTCAGAGCATGTTGTGGGAAATGAGATTCGTTCCTAGGAGAAAGTTTGAAATTGGCCCTTTCAGATGTTCCAATTGATGACAGTGCTTACATTTGAAAACTTGTTGTGAATGAGATTTGCACCAGAACTATGATAGTTTCATCATGCCTCGCCAAAAACCTTCTGTCAGAAGTGGGATTTGAACCCACGCCTCCATTGGGAGACCAGAAACCTCACAAACTGAGAAGGTCGGACAACCTTGAGTCTGGCGCCTTAGACCGCTCGGCCATTCTGACACGGCTCATACATCCTAAAACTGATGTAACCGTGTCCAAAGTCATGTCAGTTCTCTGTTCTCCCAACATGTCATGCAATCCATTGTAGCATGTCTGTGTTTGTTGATGTTCCAACAGAACATGGTCCATGATCGTCACCCCAAAGCCCCAGTGGCCTAATGGATAAGGCACTGGCCTCCTAAGCCAAGGGATTGTGGGTTCGAGTCCCATCTGGGGTGCGCTTCAGCAGAGTGGCGCAGCGGAAGCGTGCTGGGCCCATAACCCAGAGGTCGATGGATCGAAACCATCCTCTGCTAAGAGCCCTTTTCTTGAAGGCTTGCATGGCTCTGGCTCTGAGAAAAGGCTGGCGGAATGTTATCCCGTTTTCACCATAATTGGAAAGGCAGCTGTACTTTATTTCTTAATTGCAAGTTTATTCAAGACACCTGAATCATTGGCATGGTGCCAACAGTCTACATCAGAGTGGCCTGGTTTGCCAAGTCCTGTAGGTTGAGTCGTGTCCGGGCTGTGCTCGAGCAGAGTGGCGCAGCGGAAGCGTGCTGGGCCCATAACCCAGAGGTCGATGGATCGAAACCATCCTCTGCTAGGTGTACTTTTATTAAAAGCCTGCATGGCTCCGGCTCTGAGAAGACGCTGACAAAACATTACGTCGTTACACCACGTGTCCTCGTCATTGGAAAGGCAGCTGTACCTTATTTCTTAATTACGAGTTTTTCAAGACACCTGAATCCTTGGCATGATGCCAAAATTCTACATCAGTGTGGCCTTCTTAGCTAGGGACGCACGGTGGAGTCGTGCCCTGGAGCGTGTAAGCAGAGTGGCGCAGCGGAAGCGTGCTGGGCCCATAACCCAGAGGTCGATGGATCGAAACCATCCTCTGCTAGCAGTCCTTTAGTTAAAAGCCTGCATGGCTCTGAGAAAACTCTGACAAGACATTACTTCGTTTTACCATGAGTCCTAATCTTTGGAAAGGCGGCTGTACTTTTTTTCTTAATTACAAGCCTATTCAAGACTCCTGGTGACTCATTTATGAAGCGCGCGTAGGCACAGATTTGATCGTAAAGTGTGCGTCCCCCAAAATCTACGGCAAAGTCCATATTTCTTAAAACTGTCTTTGACGTGGAAAAGTGCCTAGCGCCATGTCAGGGCCTGAGGAGGCGCACGCGCTATTGCTTGTCAGATTGCTGTAGGTATTTGGAAATATAAGCCATTTTTGCTGCTCTTAAAGGATTTAAACATTGACAGGCGCTCTTTTATATGTCAGTGGCATTAAAAAGGCATCGATTATAATTCCGCAAGTGTTCAGCTGCGCACAATTTCAAGCTAATTTACGATTTACAGATTTAAGGTCAGAAAATGAGGCCTACGCGTGCTTTCTATGGGTACCTTCGTTTTATTAATAACAAGTGTGCGCTTTTGAGAAAGGGGCCTGATCATCAATGCCATGGATGTGGCACATTTCTAGGAGAGAGTATGAAATTGGCACATTCAGATCCACCCATTGCCTACGTGATGTTAATGAAAGAATTATTTCAGAGCATGTTGTGGGAAATGAGATTCGTTCCTAGGAGAAAGTTTGAAATTGGCCCTTTCAGATGTTCCAATTGATGACAGTGCTTACATTTGAAAACTTGTTGTGAATGAGATTTGCACCAGAACTATGATAGTTTCATCATGCCTCGCCAAAAACCTTCTGTCAGAAGTGGGATTTGAACCCACGCCTCCATTGGGAGACAAGAAACCTCACAAACTGAGAAGGTCGGACAACCTTGAGTCTGGCGCCTTAGACCGCTCGGCCATTCTGACACGGCTCATACATCCTAAAACTGATGTAACCGTGTCCAAAGTCATGTCAGTTCTCTGTTCTCCCAACATGTCATGCAATCCATTGTAGCATGTCTGTGTTTGTTGATGTTCCAACAGAACATGGTCCATGATCGTCACCCCAAAGCCCCAGTGGCCTAATGGATAAGGCACTGGCCTCCTAAGCCAGGGATTGTGGGTTCGAGTCCCATCTGGGGTGCGCTTCAGCAGAGTGGCGCAGCAGAAGCGTGCTGGGCCCATAACCCAGAGGTCGATGGATCGAAACCATCCTCTGCTAGGTGTACTTTTATTAAAGCCTGCATGGCTCCGGCTCTGAGAAGACGCTGACAAAACATGTTATCCCGTTTTCACCTCGTCATTGGAAAGGCAGCTGCACTTTATTTCTTAATTGCAAGTTTATTCAAGACACCTGAATCATTGGCATGGTGCCAACAGTCTACATCAGAGTGGCCTGCTTTGCCAGGGCCTGTAGGTTGAGTCGTGTCCAGGCTGTGCTCGAGCAGAGTGGCGCAGCGGAAGCGTGCTGGGCCCATAACCCAGAGGTCGATGGATCGAAACCATCCTCTGCTAGGTGTACTTTTATTAAAAGCCTGCATGGCTCCGGCTCTGAGAAGACGCTGACAAAACATTACGTCGTTACACCACGTGTCCTTGTCATTGGAAAGGCAGCTGTACCTTATTTCTTAATTACGAGTTTTTCAAGACACCTGAATCCTTGGCATGATGCCAAAATTCTACATCAGTGTGGCCTTCTTAGCTAGGGACGCACGGTGGAGTCGTGCCCTGGAGCGTGTAAGCAGAGTGGCGCAGCGGAAGCGTGCTGGGCCCATAACCCAGAGGTCGATGGATCGAAACCATCCTCTGCTAGCAGTCCTTTAGTTAAAAGCCTGCATGGCTCTGAGAAAACGCTGACAAGACATTACTTCGTTTCACCATGAGTCCTAATCTTTGGAAAGGCGGCTGTACTTTTTTTCTTAATTACAAGTCTATTCAAGACTCCTGGTGACTCATTTATGAAGCGCGCGTAGGCACAGATTTGATCGTAAAGTGTGCGTCCCCCAAAATCTACGGCAAAGTCCATATTTCTTAAAACTGTCTTTGACGTGGAAAATGGCCTAGCGCCATGTCAGGGCCTGAGCAGGCGCACGCGCTATTGCTTGTCAGATTGCTGTAGGTATTTGGAAATATAAGCCATTTTTGCTGCTCTTAAAGGATTTAAACATTGACAGGCGCTCTTTTATATGTCAGTGGCATTAAAAAGGCATCGATTATAATTCCGCAAGTGTTCAGCTGCGCACAATTTCAAGCTCATTTACGATTTACAGATTTAAGGTCAGAAAATGAGGCCTACGCGTGCTTTCTATGGGTACCTTCGTTTTATTAATAACAAGTGTGCGCTTTTGAGAAAGGGGCCTGATCATCAATGCCATGGATGTGGCACATTTCTAGGAGAGAGTATGAAATTGGCACATTCAGATCCACCCATTGCCTACGTGATGTTAATGAAAGAATTATTTCAGAGCATGTTGTGGGAAATGAGATTCGTTCCTAGGAGAAAGTTTGAAATTGGCCCTTTCAGATGTTCCAATTGATGACAGTGCTTACATTTGAAAACTTGTTGTGAATGAGATTTGCACCAGAACTATGATAGTTTCATCATGCCTCGCCAAAAACCTTCTGTCAGAAGTGGGATTTGAACCCACGCCTCCATTGGGAGACCAGAAACCTCACAAACTGAGAAGGTCGGACAACCTTGAGTCTGGCGCCTTAGACCGCTCGGCCATTCTGACACGGCTCATACATCCTAAAACTGATGTAACCGTGTCCAAAGTCATGTCAGTTCTCTGTTCTCCCAACATGTCATGCAAGCCATTGTTTTTGTCTGTGTTTGTTGATGTTCCAACAGAACATGGTCCATGATCGTCACCCCAAAGCCCCAGTGGCCTAATGGATAAGGCACTGGCCTCCTAAGCCAGGGATTGTGGGTTCGAGTCCCATCTGGGGTGCGCTTCAGCAGAGTGGCGCAGCGGAAGCGTGCTGGGCCCATAACCCAGAGGTCGATGGATCGAAACCATCCTCTGCTAAGAGCCCTTTTCTTGAAGGCTTGCATGGCTCTGGCTCTGAGAAAAGGCTGGCGGAATGTTATCCCGTTTTCACAATAATTGGAAAGGCAGCTGTACTTTATTTCTTAATTGCAAGTTTATTCAAGACACCTGAATCATTGGCATGGTGCCAACAGTCTACATCAGAGTGGCCTGCTTTGCCAGGGCCTGTAGGTTGAGTCGTGTCCGGGCTGTGCTCGAGCAGAGTGGCGCAGCGGAAGCGTGCTGGGCCCATAACCCAGAGGTCGATGGATCGAAACCATCCTCTGCTAGGTGTACTTTTATTAAAAGCCTGCATGGCTCCGGCTCTGAGAAGACGCTGACAAAACATTACGTCGTTACACCACGTGTCCTCGTCATTGGAAAGGCAGCTGTACCTTATTTCTTAATTACGAGTTTTTCAAGACACCTGAATCCTTGGCATGATGCCAAAATTCTACATCAGTGTGGCCTTCTTAGCTAGGGACGCACGGTGGAGTCGTGCCCTGGAGCGTGTAAGCAGAGTGGCGCAGCGGAAGCGTGCTGGGCCCATAACCCAGAGGTCGATGGATCGAAACCATCCTCTGCTAGCAGTCCTTTAGTTAAAAGCCTGCATGGCTCTGAGAAAACGCTGACAAGACATTACTTCGTTTCACCATGAGTCCTAATCTTTGGAAAGGCGGCTGTACTTTTTTTCTTAATTACAAGCCTATTCAAGACTCCTGGTGACTCATTTATGAAGCGCGCGTAGGCACAGATTTGATCGTAAAGTGTGCGTCCCCCAAAATCTACGGCAAAGTCCATATTTCTTAAAACTGTCTTTGACGTGGAAAAGTGCCTAGCGCCATGTCAGGGCCTGAGGAGGCGCACGCGCTATTGCTTGTCACATTGCTGTAGGTATTTGGAAATATAAGCCATTTTTGCTGCTCTTAAAGGATTTAAACATTGACAGGCGCTCTTTTATATGTCAGTGGCATTAAAAAGGCATCGATTATAATTCCGCAAGTGTTCAGCTGCGCACAATTTCAAGCTAATTTACGATTTACCGATTTAAGGTCAGAAAATGAGGCCTACGCGTGCTTTCTATGGGTACCTTCGTTTTATTAATAACAAGTGTGCGCTTTTGAGAAAGGGGCCTGATCATCAATGCCATGGATGTGGCACATTTCTAGGAGTGAGTATGAAATTGGCACATTCAGATCCACCCATTGCCTACGTGATGTTAATGAAAGAATTATTTCAGAGCATGTTGTGGGAAATGAGATTCGTTCCTAGGAGAAAGTTTGAAATTGGCCCTTTCAGATGTTCCAATTGATGACAGTGCTTACATTTGAAAACTTGTTGTGAATGAGATTTGCACCAGAACTATGATAGTTTCATCATGCCTCGCCAAAAACCTTCTGTCAGAAGTGGGATTTGAACCCACGCCTCCATTGGGAGACCAGAAACCTCACAAACTGAGAAGGTCGGACAACCTTGAGTCTGGCGCCTTAGACCGCTCGGCCATTCTGACACGGCTCATACATCCTAAAACTGATGTAACCGTGTCCAAAGTCATGTCAGTTCTCTGTTCTCCCAACATGTCATGCAATCCATTGTAGCATGTCTGTGTTTGTTGATGTTCCAACAGAACATGGTCCATGATCGTCACCCCAAAGCCCCAGTGGCCTAATGGATAAGGCACTGGCCTCCTAAGCCAGGGATTGTGGGTTCGAGTCCCATCTGGGGTGCGCTTCAGCAGAGTGGCGCAGCGGAAGCGTGCTGGGCCCATAACCCAGAGGTCGATGGATCGAAACCATCCTCTGCTAAGAGCCCTTTTCTTGAAGGCTTGCATGGCTCTGGCTCTGAGAAAAGGCTGGCGGAATGTTATCCCGTTTTCACCATAATTGGAAAGGCAGCTGTACTTTATTTCTTAATTGCAAGTTTATTCAAGACACCTGAATCATTGGCATGGTGCCAACAGTCTACATCAGAGTGGCCTGGTTTGCCAAGTCCTGTAGGTTGAGTCGTGTCCGGGCTGTGCTCGAGCAGAGTGGCGCAGCGGAAGCGTGCTGGGCCCATAACCCAGAGGTCGATGGATCGAAACCATCCTCTGCTAGGTGTACTTTTATTAAAAGCCTGCATGGCTCCGGCTCTGAGAAGACGCTGACAAAACATTACGTCGTTACACCACGTGTCCTCGTCATTGGAAAGGCAGCTGTACCTTATTTCTTAATTACGAGTTTTTCAAGACACCTGAATCCTTGGCATGATGCCAAAATTCTACATCAGTGTGGCCTTCTTAGCTAGGGACGCACGGTGGAGTCGTGCCCTGGAGCGTGTAAGCAGAGTGGCGCAGCGGAAGCGTGCTGGGCCCATAACCCAGAGGTCGATGGATCGAAACCATCCTCTGCTAGCAGTCCTTTAGTTAAAAGCCTGCATGGCTCTGAGAAAACGCTGACAAGACATTACTTCGTTTCACCATGAGTCCTAATCTTTGGAAAGGCGGCTGTACTTTTTTTCTTAATTACAAGCCTATTCAAGACTCCTGGTGACTCATTTATGAAGCGCGCGTAGGCACAGATTTGATCGTAAAGTGTGCGTCCCCCAAAATCTACGGCAAAGTCCATATTTCTTAAAACTGTCTTTGACGTGGAAAAGTGCCTAGCGCCATGTCAGGGCCTGAGGAGGCGCACGCGCTATTGCTTGTCAGATTGCTGTAGGTATTTGGAAATATAAGCCATTTTTGCTGCTCTTAAAGGATTTAAACATTGACAGGCGCTCTTTTATATGTCAGTGGCATTAAAAAGGCATCGATTATAATTCCGCAAGTGTTCAGCTGCGCACAATTTCAAGCTAATTTACGATTTACAGATTTAAGGTCAGAAAATGAGGCCTACGCGTGCTTTCTATGGGTACCTTCGTTTTATTAATAACAAGTGTGCGCTTTTGAGAAAGGGGCCTGATCATCAATGCCATGGATGTGGCACATTTCTAGGAGAGAGTATGAAATTGGCACATTCAGATCCACCCATTGCCTACGTGATGTTAATGAAAGAATTATTTCAGAGCATGTTGTGGGAAATGAGATTCGTTCCTAGGAGAAAGTTTGAAATTGGCCCTTTCAGATGTTCCAATTGATGACAGTGCTTACATTTGAAAACTTGTTGTGAATGAGATTTGCACCAGAACTATGATAGTTTCATCATGCCTCGCCAAAAACCTTCTGTCAGAAGTGGGATTTGAACCCACGCCTCCATTGGGAGACAAGAAACCTCACAAACTGAGAAGGTCGGACAACCTTGAGTCTGGCGCCTTAGACCGCTCGGCCATTCTGACACGGCTCATACATCCTAAAACTGATGTAACCGTGTCCAAAGTCATGTCAGTTCTCTGTTCTCCCAACATGTCATGCAATCCATTGTAGCATGTCTGTGTTTGTTGATGTTCCAACAGAACATGGTCCATGATCGTCACCCCAAAGCCCAAGTGGCCTAATGGATAAGGCACTGGCCTCCTAAGCCAGGGATTGTTGGTTCGAGTCCCATCTGGGGTGCTTTCAGCAGAGTGGCGCAGCGGAAGCGTGCTGGGCCCATAACCCAGAGGTCGATGGATCGAAACCATCCTCTGCTAAGAGCCCTTTTCTTGAAGGCTTGCATGGCTCTGGCTCTGAGAAAAGGCTGGCAGAATGTTATCCCGTTTTCACCATAATTGGAAAGGCAGCTGTACTTTATTTCTTAATTGCAAGTTTATTCAAGACACCTGAATCATTGGCATGGTGCCAACAGTCTACATCAGAGTGGCCTGCTTTGCCAGGGCCTGTAGGTTGAGCCGTGTCCTGGCTGTGCTCGAGCAGAGTGGCGCAGCGGAAGCGTGCTGGGCCCATAACCCAGAGGTCGATGGATCGAAACCATCCTCTGCTAGGTGTACTTTTATTAAAAGCCTGCATGGCTCCGGCTCTGAGAAGACGCTGACAAAACATTACGTCGTTACACCATGTGTCCTAGTCATTGGAAAGGCAGCTGTACCTTATTTCTTAATTACGAGTTTTTCAAGACACCTGAATCCTTGGCATGATGCCAAAATTCTACATCAGTGTGGCCTTCTTAGCTAGGGACGCTAGGTGGAGTCGTGCCCTGGAGCGTGTAAGCAGAGTGGCGCAGCGGAAGCGTGCTGGGCCCATAACCCAGAGGTCGATGGATCGAAACCATCCTCTGCTAGCAGTCCTTTAGTTAAAAGCCTGCATGGCTCTGAGAAAACGCTGACAAGACATTACTTCGTTTAACCATGAGTCCTAATCTTTGGAAAGGCGGCTGTACTTTTTTTCTTAATTACAAGCCTATTCAAGACTCCTGGTGACTCATTTATGAAGCGCGCGTAGGCACAGATTTGATCGTAAAGTGTGCGTCCCCCAAAATCTACGGCAAAGTCCATATTTCTTAAAACTGTCTTTGACGTGGAAAAGTGCCTAGCGCCATGTCAGGGCCTGAGCAGGCGCACGCGCTATTGCTTGTCAGATTGCTGTAGGTATTTGGAAATATAAGCCATTTTTGCTGCTCTTAAAGGATTTAAACATTGACAGGCGCTCTTTTATATGTCAGTGGCATTAAAAAGGCATCGATTATAATTCCGCAAGTGTTCAGCTGCGCACAATTTCAAGCTCATTCACGATTTACAGATTTAAGGTCAGAAAATGAGGCCTACGCGTGCTTTCTATGGGTACCTTCGTTTTATTAATAACAAGTGTGCGCTTTTGAGAAAGGGGCCTGATCATCAATGCCATGGATGTGGCACATTTCTAGGAGAGAGTATGAAATTGGCACATTCAGATCCACCCATTGCCTACGTGATGTTAATGAAAGAATTATTTCAGAGCATGTTGTGGGAAATGAGATTCGTTCCTAGGAGAAAGTTTGAAATTGGCCCTTTCAGATGTTCCAATTGATGACAGTGCTTACATTTGAAAACTTGTTGTGAATGAGATTTGCACCAGAACTATGATAGTTTCATCATGCCTCGCCAAAAACCTTCTGTCAGAAGTGGGATTTGAACCCACGCCTCCATTGGGAGACCAGAAACCTCACAAACTGAGAAGGTCGGACAACCTTGAGTCTGGCGCCTTAGACCGCTCGGCCATTCTGACACGGCTCATACATCCTAAAACTGATGTAACCGTGTCCAAAGTCATGTCAGTTCTCTGTTCTCCCAACATGTCATGCAATCCATTGTAGCATGTCTGTGTTTGTTGATGTTCCAACAGAACATGGTCCATGATCGTCACCCCAAAGCCCCAGTGGCCTAATGGATAAGGCACTGGCCTCCTAAGCCAGGGATTGTGGGTTCGAGTCCCATCTGGGGTGCGCTTCAGCAGAGTGGCGCAGCAGAAGCGTGCTGGGCCCATAACCCAGAGGTCGATGGATCGAAACCATCCTCTGCTAGGTGTACTTTTATTAAAAGCCTGCATGGCTCCGGCTCTGAGAAGACGCTGACAAAACATTACGTCGTTACACCATGTGTCCTCGTCATTGGAAAGGCAGCTGCACTTTATTTCTTAATTGCAAGTTTATTCAAGACACCTGAATCATTGGCATGGTGCCAACAGTCTACATCAGAGTGGCCTGCTTTGCCAGGGCCTGTAGGTTGAGTCGTGTCCAGGCTGTGCTCGAGCAGAGTGGCGCAGCGGAAGCGTGCTGGGCCCATAACCCAGAGGTCGATGGATCGAAACCATCCTCTGCTAGGTGTACTTTTATTAAAAGCCTGCATGGCTCCGGCTCTGAGAAGACGCTGACAAAACATTACGTCGTTACACCACGTGTCCTCGTCATTGGAAAGGCAGCTGTACTTTATTTCTTAATTACGAGTTTTTCAAGACACCTGAATCCTTGGCATGATGCCAAAATTCTACATCAGTGTGGCCTTCTTAGCTAGGGACGCTAGGTGGAGTCGTGCCCTGGAGCGTGTAAGCAGAGTGGCGCAGCGGAAGCGTGCTGGGCCCAAAACCCAGAGGTCGATGGATCGAAACCATCCTCTGCTAGCAGTCCTTTAGTTAAAAGTCTGCATGGCTCTGAGAAAACGCTGACAAGACATTACTTCGTTTCACCATGAGTCCTAATCTTTGGAAAGGCGGCTGTACTTTTTTTCTTAATTACAAGCCTATTCAAGACTCCTGGTGACTCATTTATGAAGCGCGCGTAGGCACAGATTTGATCGTAAAGTGTGCGTCCCCCAAAATCTACGGCAAAGTCCATATTTCTTAAAACTGTCTTTGACGTGGAAAAGTGCCTAGCGCCATGTCAGGGCCTGAGCAGGCGCACGCGCTATTGCTTGTCAGATTGCTGTAGGTATTTGGAAATATAAGCCATTTTTGCTGCTCTTAAAGGATTTAAACATTGACAGGCGCTCTTTTATATGTCAGTGGCATTAAAAAGGCATCGATTATAATTCCGCAAGTGTTCAGCTGCGCACAATTTCAAGCTCATTTACGATTTACAGATTTAAAGTCAGAAAATGAGGCCTACGCGTGCTTTCTATGGGTACCTTCGTTTTATTAATAACAAGTGTGCGCTTTTGAGAAAGGGGCCTGATCATCAATGCCATGGATGTGGCACATTTCTAGGAGAGAGTATGAAATTGGCACATTCAGATCCACCCATTGCCTACGTGATGTTAATGAAAGAATTATTTCAGAGCATGTTGTGGGAAATGAGATTCGTTCCTAGGAGAAAGTTTGAAATTGGCCCTTTCAGATGTTCCAATTGATGACAGTGCTTACATTTGAAAACTTGTTGTGAATGAGATTTGCACCAGAACTATGATAGTTTCATCATGCCTCGCCAAAAACCTTCTGTCAGAAGTGGGATTTGAACCCACCCCTCCATTGGGAGACCAGAAACCTCACAAACTGAGAAGGTCGGACAACCTTGAGTCTGGCGCCTTAGACCGCTCGGCCATTCTGACACGGCTCATACATCCTAAAACTGATGTAACCGTGTCCAAAGTCATGTCAGTTCTCTGTTCTCCCAACATGTCATGCAAGCCATTGTTTTTGTCTGTGTTTGTTGATGTTCCAACAGAACATGGTCCATGATCGTCACCCCAAAGCCCCAGTGGCCTAATGGATAAGGCACTGGCCTCCTAAGCCAGGGATTGTGGGTTCGAGTCCCATCATGGGTGCGCTTCAGCAGAGTGGCGCAGCGAAAGCGTGCTGGGCCCATAACCCAGAGGTCGATGGATCGAAACCATCCTCTGCTAAGAGCCCTTTTCTTGAAGGCTTGCATGGCTCTGGCTCTGAGAAAAGGCTGGCAGAATGTTATCCCGTTTTCACCATAATTGGAAAGGCAGCTCTACTTTATTTCTTAATTGCAAGTTTATTCAAGACACCTGAATCATTGGCATGGTGCCAACAGTCTACATCAGAGTGGCCTGCTTTGCCAGGGCCTGTAGGTTGAGTCGTGTCCGGGCTGTGCTCGAGCAGAGTGGCGCAGCGGAAGCGTGCTGGGCCCATAACCCAGAGGTCGATGGATCGAAACCATCCTCTGCTAGGTGTACTTTTATTAAAAGCCTGCATGGCTCCGGCTCTGAGAAGACGCTGACAAAACATTACGTCGTTACACCACGTGTCCTCGTCATTGGAAAGGCAGCTGTACCTTATTTCTTAATTACGAGTTTTTCAAGACACCTGAATCCTTGGCATGATGCCAAAATTCTACATCAGTGTGGCCTTCTTAGCTAGGGACGCACGGTGGAGTCGTGCCCTGGAGCGTGTAAGCAGAGTGGCGCAGCGGAAGCGTGCTGGGCCCATAACCCAGAGGTCGATGGATTAAAACCATCCTGTGCTAGCAGTCCTTTAGTTAAAAGCCTGCATGGCTCTGAGAAAACGCTGACAAGACATTACTTCGTTTCACCATGAGTCCTAATCTTTGGAAAGGCGGCTGTACTTTTTTTCTTAATTACAAGCCTATTCAAGACTCCTGGTGACTCATTTATGAAGCGCGCGTAGGCACAGATTTGATCGTAAAGTGTGCGTCCCCCAAAATCTACGGCAAAGTCCATATTTCTTAAAACTGTCTTTGACGTGGAAAAGTGCCTAGCGCCATGTCAGGGCCTGAGCAGGCGCACGCGCTATTGCTTGTCAGATTGCTGTAGGTATTTGGAAACATAAGCCATTTTTGCTGCTCTTAAAGGATTTTAACATTGACAGGCGCTCTTTTATATGTCAGTGGCATTAAAAAGGCATCGATTATAATTCCGCAAGTGTTCAGCTGCGCACAATTTCAAGCTCATTTACGATTTACAGATTTAAGGTCAGAAAATGAGGCCTACGCGTGCTTTCTATGGGTACCTTCGTTTTATTAATAACAAGTGTGCGCTTTTGAGAAAGGGGCCTGATCATCAATGCCATGGATGTGGCACATTTTTAGGAGAGAGTATGAAATTGGCACATTCAGATCCACCCATTGCCTACGTGATGTTAATGAAAGAATTATTTCAGAGCATGTTGTGGGAAATGAGATTCGTTCCTAGGAGAAAGTTTGAAATCGGCCCTTTCAGATGTTCCAATTGATGACAGTGCTTACATTTGAAAACTTGTTGTAAATGAGATTTGCACCAGAACTATGATAGTTTCATCATGCCTCGCCAAAAACCTTCTGTCAGAAGTGGGATTTGAACCCACGCCTCCATTGGGAGACCAGAAACCTCACAAACTGAGAAGGTCGGACAACCTTGAGTCTGGCGCCTTAGACCGCTCGGCCATTCTGACACGGCTAATACATCCTAAAACTGATGTAACCGTGTCCAAAGTCATGTCAGTTCTCTGTTCTCCCAACATGTCATGCAATCCATTGTTTTTGTCTGTGTTTGTTGATGTTCCAACAGAACATGGTCCATGACCGTCACCCCAAAGCCCCAGTGGCCTAATGGATAAGGCACTGGCCTCCTAAGCCAGGGATTGTGGGTTCGAGTCCCAGCAGAGTGGCGCAGCGGAAGCGTGCTGGGCCCATAACCCAGAGGTCGATGGATCGAAACCATCCTCTGCTAAGAGCCCTTTTCTTGAAGGCTTGCATGGCTCTGGCTCTGAGAAAAGGCTGGCAGAATGTTATCCCGTTTTCACCATAATTGGAAAGGCAGCTGTACTTTATTTCTTAATTGCAAGTTTATTCAAGACACCTGAATCATTGGCATGGTGCCAACAGTCTACATCAGAGTGGCCTGCTTTGCCAGGGCCTGTAGGTTGAGTCGTGTCCGGGCTGTGCTCGAGCAGAGTGGCGCAGCGGAAGCGTGCTGGGCCCATAACCCAGAGGTCGATGGATCGAAACCATCCTCTGCTAGGTGTACTTTTATTAAAAGCCTGCATGGCTCCGGCTCTGAGAAGACGCTGACAAAATATTACGTCGTTACACCACGTGTCCTCGTCATTGGAAAGGCAGCTGTACCTTATTTCTTAATTACGAGTTTTTCAAGACACCTGAATCCTTGGCATGATGCCAAAATTCTACATCAGTGTGGCCTTCTTAGCTAGGGACGCACGGTGGAGTCGTGCCCTGGAGCGTGTAAGCAGAGTGGCGCAGCGGAAGCGTGCTGGGCCCATAACCCAGAGGTCGATGGATCGAAACCATCCTCTGCTAGCAGTCCTTTAGTTAAAAGCCTGCATGGCTCTGAGAAAACGCTGACAAGACATTACTTCGTTTCACCATGAGTCCTAATCTTTGGAAAGGCGGCTGTACTTTTTTTCTTAATTACAAGTCTATTCAAGACTCCTGGTGACTCATTTATGAAGCGCGCGTAGGCACAGATTTGATCGTAAAGTGTGCGTCCCCCAAAATCTACGGCAAAGTCCATATTTCTTAAAACTGTCTTTGACGTGGAAAATGGCCTAGCGCCATGTCATGGCCTGAGCAGGCGCACGCGCTATTGCTTGTCAGATTGCTGTAGGTATTTGGAAATATAAGCCATTTTTGCTGCTCTTAAAGGATTTAAACATTGACAGGCGCTCTTTTATATGTCAGTGGCATTAAAAAGGCATCGATTATAATTCCGCAAGTGTTCAGCTGCGCACAATTTCAAGCTCATTTACGATTTACAGATTTAAGGTCAGAAAATGAGGCCTACGCGTGCTTTCTATGGGTACCTTCGTTTTATTAATAACAAGTGTGCGCTTTTGAGAAAGAGGCCTGATCATCAATGCCATGGATGTGGCACATTTCTAGGAGAGAGTATGAAATTGGCACATTCAGATCCACCCATTGCCTACGTGATGTTAATGAAAGAATTATTTCAGAGCATGTTGTGGGAAATGAGATTCGTTCCTAGGAGAAAGTTTGAAATTGGCCCTTTCAGATGTTCCAATTGATGACAGTGCTTACATTTGAAAACTTGTTGTGAATGAGATTTGCACCAGAACTATGATAGTTTCATCATGCCTCGCCAAAAACCTTCTGTCAGAAGTGGGATTTGAACCCACGCCTCCATTGGGAGACCAGAAACCTCACAAACTGAGAAGGTCGGACAACCTTGAGTCTGGCGCCTTAGACCGCTCGGCCATTCTGACACGGCTCATACATCCTAAAACTGATGTAACCGTGTCCAAAGTCATGTCAGTTCTCTGTTCTCCCAACATGTCATGCAAGCCATTGTTTTTGTCTGTGTTTGTTGATGTTCCAACAGAACATGGTCCATGATCGTCACCCCAAAGCCCCAGTGGCCTAATGGATAAGGCACTGGCCTCCTAAGCCAGGGATTGTGGGTTCGAGTCCCATCATGGGTGCGCTTCAGCAGAGTGGCGCAGCGGAAGCGTGCTGGGCCCATAACCCAGAGGTCGATGGATCGAAACCATCCTCTGCTAAGAGCCCTTTTCTTGAAGGCTTGCATGGCTCTGGCTCTGAGAAAAGGCTGGCAGAATGTTATCCCGTTTTCACCATAATTGGAAAGGCAGCTGTACTTTATTTCTTAATTGCAAGTTTATTCAAGACACCTGAATCATTGGCATGGTGCCAACAGTCTACATCAGAGTGGCCTGCTTTGCCAGGGCCTGTAGGTTGAGTCGTGTCCGGGCTGTGCTCGAGCAGAGTGGCGCAGCGGAAGCGTGCTGGGCCCATAACCCAGAGGTCGATGGATCGAAACCATCCTCTGCTAGGTGTACTTTTATTAAAAGCCTGCATGGCTCCGGCTCTGAGAAGACGCTGACAAAACATTACGTCGTTACACCACGTGTCCTCGTCATTGGAAAGGCAGCTGTACCTTATTTCTTAATTACGAGTTTTTCAAGACACCTGAATCCTTGGCATGATGCCAAAATTCTACATCAGTGTGGCCTTCTTAGCTAGGGACGCACGGTGGAGTCGTGCCCTGGAGCGTGTAAGCAGAGTGGCGCAGCGGAAGCGTGCTGGGCCCATAACCCAGAGGTCGATGGATCGAAACCATCCTCTGCTAGCAGTCCTTTAGTTAAAAGCCTGCATGGCTCTGAGAAAACGCTGACAAGACATTACTTCGTTTCACCATGAGTCCTAATCTTTGGAAAGGCGGCTGTACTTTTTTTCTTAATTACAAGCCTATTCAAGACTCCTGGTGACTCATTTATGAAGCGCGCGTAGGCACAGATTTGATCGTAAAGTGTGCGTCCCCCAAAATCTACGGCAAAGTCCATATTTCTTAAAACTGTCTTTGACGTGGAAAAGTGCCTAGCGCCATGTCAGGGCCTGAGCAGGCGCACGCGCTATTGCTTGTCAGATTGCTGTAGGTATTTGGAAATATAAGCCATTTTTGCTGCTCTTAAAGGATTTAAACATTGACAGGCGCTCTTTTATATGTCAGTGGCATTAAAAAGGCATCGATTATAATTCCGCAAGTGTTCAGCTGCGCACAATTTCAAGCTCATTTACGATTTACAGATTTAAGGTCAGAAAATGAGGCCTACGCGTGCTTTCTATGGGTACCTTCGTTTTCTTAATAACAAGTGTGCGCTTTTGAGAAAGGGGCCTGATCATCAATGCCATGGATGTGGCACATTTCTAGGAGTGAGTATGAAATTGGCACATTCAGATCCACCCATTGCCTACGTGATGTTAATGAAAGAATTATTTCAGAGCATGTTGTGGGAAATGAGATTCGTTCCTAGGAGAAAGTTTGAAATTGGCCCTTTCAGATGTTCCAATTGATGACAGTGCTTACATTTGAAAACTTGTTGTGAATGAGATTTGCACCAGAACTATGATAGTTTCATCATGCCTCGCCAAAAACCTTCTGTCAGAAGTGGGATTTGAACCCACGCCTCCATTGGGAGACCAGAAACCTCACAAACTGAGAAGGTCGGACAACCTTGAGTCTGGCGCCTTAGACCGCTCGGCCATTCTGACACGGCTCATACATCCTAAAACTGATGTAACCGTGTCCAAAGTCATGTCAGTTCTCTGTTCTCCCAACATGTCATGCAATCCATTGTAGCATGTCTGTGTTTGTTGATGTTCCAACAGAACATGGTCCATGATCGTCACCCCAAAGCCCCAGTGGCCTAATGGATAAGGCACTGGCCTCCTAAGCCAGGGATTGTGGGTTCGAGTCCCATCTGGGGTGCGCTTCAGCAGAGTGGCGCAGCGGAAGCGTGCTGGGCCCATAACCCAGAGGTCGATGGATCGAAACCATCCTCTGCTAAGAGCCCTTTTCTTGAAGGCTTGCATGGCTCTGGCTCTGAGAAAAGGCTGGCGGAATGTTATCCCGTTTTCACCATAATTGGAAAGGCAGCTGTACCTTATTTCTTAATTACGAGTTTTTCAAGACACCTGAATCCTTGGCATGATGCCAAAATTCTACACCAGTGTGGCCTTCTTAGCTAGGGACGCTAGGTGGAGTCGTGCCCCGGAGCGTGTAAGCAGAGTGGCGCAGCGGAAGCGTGCTGGGCCCATAACCCAGAGGTCGATGGATCGAAACCATCCTCTGCTAGCAGTCCTTTAGTTAAAAGCCTGCATGGCTCTGAGAAAACGCTGACAAGACATTACTTCGTTTAACCATGAGTCCTAATCTTTGGAAAGGCGGCTGTACTTTTTTTCTTAATTACAAGCCTATTCAAGACTCCTGGTGACTCATTTATGAAGCGCGCGTAGGCACAGATTTGATCGTAAAGTGTGCGTCCCCCAAAATCTACGGCAAAGTCCATATTTCTTAAAACTGTCTTTGACGTGGAAAAGTGCCTAGCGCCATGTCAGGGCCTGAGCAGGCGCACGCGCTATTGCTTGTCAGATTGCTGTAGGTATTTGGAAATATAAGCCATTTTTGCTGCTCTTAAAGGATTTAAACATTGACAGGCGCTCTTTTATATGTCAGTGGCATTAAAAAGGCATCGATTATAATTCCGCAAGTGTTCAGCTGCGCACAATTTCAAGCTCATTTACGATTTACAGATTTAAGGTCAGAAAATGAGGCCTACGCGTGCTTTCTATGGGTACCTTCGTTTTATTAATAACAAGTGTGCGCTTTTGAGAAAGGGGCCTGATCATCAATGCCATGGATGTGGCACATTTCTAGGAGAGAGTATGAAATTGGCACATTCAGATCCACCCATTGCCTACGTGATGTTAATGAAAGAATTATTTCAGAGCATGTTGTGGGAAATGAGATTCGTTCCTAGGAGAAAGTTTGAAATTGGCCCTTTCAGATGTTCCAATTGATGACAGTGCTTACATTTGAAAACTTGTTGTGAATGAGATTTGCACCAGAACTATGATAGTTTCATCATGCCTCGCCAAAAACCTTCTGTCAGAAGTGGGATTTGAACCCACGCCTCCATTGGGAGACCAGAAACCTCACAAACTGAGAAGGTCGGACAACCTTGAGTCTGGCGCCTTAGACCGCTCGGCCATTCTGACACGGCTCATACATCCTAAAACTGATGTAACCGTGTCCAAAGTCATGTCAGTTCTCTGTTCTCCCAACATGTCATGCAATCCATTGTAGCATGTCTGTGTTTGTTGATGTTCCAACAGAACATGGTCCATGATCGTCACCCCAAAGCCCCAGTGGCCTAATGGATAAGGCACTGGCCTCCTAAGCCAGGGATTGTGGGTTCGAGTCCCATCTGGGGTGCGCTTCAGCAGAGTGGCGCAGCAGAAGCGTGCTGGGCCCATAACCCAGAGGTCGATGGATCGAAACCATCCTCTGCTAGGTGTACTTTTATTAAAAGCCTCCATGGCTCCGGCTCTGAGAAGACGCTGACAAAACATTACGTCGTTACACCATGTGTCCTCGTCATTGGAAAGGCAGCTGCACTTTATTTCTTAATTGCAAGTTTATTCAAGACACCTGAATCATTGGCATGGTGCCAACAGTCTACATCAGAGTGGCCTGCTTTGCCAGGGCCTGTAGGTTGAGTCGTGTCCGGGCTGTGCTCGAGCAGAGTGGCGCAGCGGAAGCGTGCTGGGCCCATAACCCAGAGGTCGATGGATCGAAACCATCCTCTGCTAGGTGTACTTTTATTAAAAGCCTGCATGGCTCCGGCTCTGAGAAGACGCTGACAAAACATTACGTCGTTACACCACGTGTCCTCGTCATTGGAAAGGCAGCTGTACCTTATTTCTTAATTACGAGTTTTTCAAGACACCTGAATCCTTGGCATGATGCCAAAATTCTACATCAGTGTGGCCTTCTTAGCTAGGGACGCACGGTGGAGTCGTGCCCTGGAGCGTGTAAGCAGAGTGGCGCAGCGGAAGCGTGCTGGGCCCATAACCCAGAGGTCGATGGATTAAAACCATCCTGTGCTAGCAGTCCTTTAGTTAAAAGCCTGCATGGCTCTGAGAAAACGCTGACAAGACATTACTTCGTTTCACCATGAGTCCTAATCTTTGGAAAGGCGGCTGTACTTTTTTTCTTAATTACAAGCCTATTCAAGACTCCTGGTGACTCATTTATGAAGCGCGCGTAGGCACAGATTTGATCGTAAAGTGTAGTCCGGTGGCAAAGTGAAAATACCGTTACCGAGGTGATAAAAGCACCAAATTTTGCATGGTGTTACCTTAGGGTCTATAGTGTAATTTTGGCCTAGGAGCCCTCAGAAAATATCTTTGTAACATGTCATATTAGAAGTATACATTTATCAATGAAATGTGCTTAAAAACACAGCAATTTCCAACTTCCTGCACAAGATAAAGAATTCAAATGAATCCTAAAGGTGAAATTTTATATATTTATTTAAGAGTGTATGAACTTTAGCTTCAATACATGTCAAAGTATTAGCAGTGTGATCTTTATTGGCCCTGTAATTGATAATTATGAGTTGTTACAGTTGCATTTGCAAAGAGGTGAGCAGTCTAGACTTGCTTTGCCACATTTGCAGGTGGAACAATCCCCCTTACAGCAACATTTGATAAGTTCTCTGCAGGCTGTGGGGACTTCTGGAAGTGTCATCCAAACAGGTTCCCAAGACCCTGATTCCTTGGTCCATCCATAGTCCCTTGGAGAAGGAATATCTTGCTGTAAGAGTGTGCTGGTCGCCCATATTCCAGTCTGATAAACTGCCCGTCTGATGTGCTGCAGCAGAGTATCTTGGGTCGGTGGCAGTTTCTCCATTGTCCTACTCCCATGGCAAAAGAGTTATTTCCTCTTCTGGACAATAGAGCTTGAAGGACTGGACTTGTCATACAATATGACAGTCAGTCTCTCAAGCTTTTGGAACTGCCATGAAGCAGGATTTCTGGCAAGGGAAGCAAATACTTCAGTGGCTTCATCATAGGCTTGCCAGGCCTGCCAAACTGACTTCTTACCCTTCCCAGTGAAAGCAGATGTTGTATCACACCCTGAATAGGCATGGAACATCAACAGTGCTTGAGACTTGTTCTTACCCAGACTTTTACATATGCTATTGATATGGTAAAATCTGTACTTTTTGCCCATGCCAAAAGCCACCCAGATGTCAGTCAAAGGTTGAATCACAAGCAAATCATGAAATAAACCTGCAAGAATCACAATGACATCAGTGTCCACAGTACGCACATGGACAGTTTTTGCTCCTATCTCCAGGGCATGCTGTATATGAACCACAATCTGGGTGTCTGCCTCTTCAAAATTGCAACTGCTCATGGAGCTGCTGGACCCAAAGGAAGATACATCTTGCCCTGATGTGATAAAAAGAGATTTGCCTTGGGGCCAGTTGTACTCTTCAGTCTTAGATGTAAGAAAGGCAAAAAGCTCTTTTTTATTTATTGGATCACGTAGGTATATTTCTCATGCCCTCCTTGAAAACAAGAACGGTATTCCTTCCATCAAATTGTTCTTGTGCATCTGGAAAGCGTTGAAGCAAATTATTTTTCAATCTGGTTTTGTTGATTTGCTTCCTGACACCCAGTTCCTGAAGTCGATTTACATACAAAGAGTGGAACTCAGATAGCATAAAGAGAAGGACTCCATAATCAACACATTTTTTGTAGCAGTTTCATCATTCCCAAAATAGAGTTTAGTTGGAAGATTGTCAATCGCCCTGAATTGCTCGACATTAGCAAGAAATGATCTATAGGCATCAGATTTATCACCACTAGTCCCAGGTGTCTGCAAGGGACATCTCAGGGGTTCAGAGGTGTCTTTCTGGCAAATAATACACAGATCCCAGTTCAGCTCCATGTTGAAGTCTCAGAAACTAATGTTATTTAAGCATAAAAGAACAAACAATTCAAGATATACTGACCTGTAAAATAGCGATATGAATGATCTAGCTGAATTGAAAAATTAAAGAGAAAACCAAGATCTCTTAACATTGAAGCATTTTTGCTGGCTTTTTTAATAATTCGGCTTATATTATACAGGGCTTTTTGAGGTTTTTTTTAGGTATAAGGTGTCTCAGCACTCTATTTTACACTTATTATTTGGAAGATCTACTGGCCGGAGTACAAATTAACAAAATTAAGCTTATGCAGTGGTCTTAAAAGCCCATTACCCTGAAAGTTTTACTTGAGAGAAAAAAAAAACAAAAAACATTTTTATGAATATAGTTTTTTAAGTGCGTTGACACTAAATTTTAATATTTCAGCTGGGCTCCTAGGCTGAAATCATCCAGGAGGTCCTAAAGAAGCTTCATGTAAAATTTGGCGCTTTTATCACCTCGGTAACGGTATTACTTAATATGTGCACTACCCAACTGGACTAGTGTGCGTCCCCCAAAATCTACGGCAAAGTCCATATTTCTTAAAACTGTCTTTGACGTGGAAAAGTGCCTAGCGCCATGTCAGGGCCTGAGCAGGCGCACGCGCTATTGCTTGTCAGATTGCTGTAGGTATTTGGAAACATAAGCCATTTTTGCTGCTCTTAAAGGATTTTAACATTGACAGGCGCTCTTTTATATGTCAGTGGCATTAAAAAGGCATCGATTATAATTCCGCAAGTGTTCAGCTGCGCACAATTTCAAGCTCATTTACGATTTACAGATTTAAGGTCAGAAAATGAGGCCTACGCGTGCTTTCTATGGGTACCTTCGTTTTCTTAATAACAAGTGTGCGCTTTTGAGAAAGGGGCCTGATCATCAATGCCATGGATGTGGCACATTTCTAGGAGTGAGTATGAAATTGGCACATTCAGATCCACCCATTGCCTACGTGATGTTAATGAAAGAATTATTTCAGAGCATGTTGTGGGAAATGAGATTCGTTCCTAGGAGAAAGTTTGAAATCGGCCCTTTCAGATGTTCCAATTGATGACAGTGCTTACATTTGAAAACTTGTTGTGAATGAGATTTGCACCAGAACTATGATAGTTTCATCATGCCTCGCCAAAAACCTTCTGTCAGAAGTGGGATTTGAACCCACGCCTCCATTGGGAGACCAGAAACCTCACAAACTGAGAAGGTCGGACAACCTTGAGTCTGGCGCCTTAGACCGCTCGGCCATTCTGACACGGCTCATACATCCTAAAACTGATGTAACCGTGTCCAAAGTCATGTCAGTTCTCTGTTCTCCCAACATGTCATGCAATCCATTGTAGCATGTCTGTGTTTGTTGATGTTCCAACAGAACATGGTCCATGATCGTCACCCCAAAGCCCCAGTGGCCTAATGGATAAGGCACTGGCCTCCTAAGCCAGGGATTGTGGGTTCGAGTCCCATCTGGGGTGCGCTTCAGCAGAGTGGCGCAGCGGAAGCGTGCTGGGCCCATAACCCAGAGGTCGATGGATCGAAACCATCCTCTGCTAAGAGCCCTTTTCTTGAAGGCTTGCATGGCTCTGGCTCTGAGAAAAGGCTGGCGGAATGTTATCCCGTTTTCACCATAATTGGAAAGGCAGCTGTACTTTATTTCTTAATTGCAAGTTTATTCAAGACACCTGAATCATTGGCATGGTGCCAACAGTCTACATCAGAGTGGCCTGGTTTGCCAAGTCCTGTAGGTTGAGTCGTGTCCAGGCTGTGCTCGAGCAGAGTGGCGCAGCGGAAGCGTGCTGGGCCCATAACCCAGAGTTCGATGGATCGAAACCATCCTCTGCTAGGTGTACTTTTATTAAAAGCCTGCATGGCTCCGGCTCTGAGAAGACGCTGACAAAACATTACGTCGTTACACCACGTGTCCTCGTCATTGGAAAGGCAGCTGTACCTTATTTCTTAATTACGAGTTTTTCAAGACACCTGAATCCTTGGCATGATGCCAAAATTCTACATCAGTGTGGCCTTCTTAGCTCGGGACGCACGGTGGAGTCGTGCCCTGGAGCGTGTAAGCAGAGTGGCGCAGCGGAAGCGTGCTGGGCCCATAACCCAGAGGTCGATGGATCGAAACCATCCTCTGCTAGCAGTCCTTTAGTTAAAAGCCTGCATGGCTCTGAGAAAACGCTGACAAGACATTATTTCGTTTCACCATGAGTCCTAATCTTTGGAAAGGCGGCTGTACTTTTTTTCTTAATTACAAGCCTATTCAAGACTCCTGGTGACTCATTTATGAAGCGCGCGTAGGCACAGATTTGATCGTAAAGTGTGCGTCCCCCAAAATCTACGGCAAAGTCCATATTTCTTAAAACTGTCTTTGACGTGGAAAAGTGCCTAGCGCCATGTCAGGGCCTGAGGAGGCGCACGCGCTATTGCTTGTCAGATTGCTGTAGGTATTTGGAAATATAAGCCATTTTTGCTGCTCTTAAAGGATTTAAACATTGACAGGCGCTCTTTTATATGTCAGTGGCATTAAAAAGGCATCGATTATAATTCCGCAAGTGTTCAGCTGCGCACAATTTCAAGCTAATTTACGATTTACAGATTTAAGGTCAGAAAATGAGGCCTACGCGTGCTTTCTATGGGTACCTTCGTTTTATTAATAACAAGTGTGCGCTTTTGAGAAAGGGGCCTGATCATCAATGCCATGGATGTGGCACATTTCTAGGAGAGAGTATGAAATTGGCACATTCAGATCCACCCATTGCCTACGTGATGTTAATGAAAGAATTATTTCAGAGCATGTTGTGGGAAATGAGATTCGTTCCTAGGAGAAAGTTTGAAATTGGCCCTTTCAGATGTTCCAATTGATGACAGTGCTTACATTTGAAAACTTGTTGTGAATGAGATTTGCACCAGAACTATGATAGTTTCATCATGCCTCGCCAAAAACCTTCTGTCAGAAGTGGGATTTGAACCCACGCCTCCATTGGGAGACCAGAAACCTCACAAACTGAGAAGGTCGGACAACCTTGAGTCTGGCGCCTTAGACCGCTCGGCCATTCTGACACGGCTCATACATCCTAAAACTGATGTAACCGTGTCCAAAGTCATGTCAGTTCTCTGTTCTCCCAACATGTCATGCAATCCATTGTAGCATGTCTGTGTTTGTTGATGTTCCAACAGAACATGGTCCATGATCGTCACCCCAAAGCCCAAGTGGCCTAATGGATAAGGCACTGGCCTCCTAAGCCAGGGATTGTTGGTTCGAGTCCCATCTGGGGTGCTTTTCAGCAGAGTGGCGCAGCGGAAGCGTGCTGGGCCCATAACCCAGAGGTCGATGGATCGAAACCATCCTCTGCTAAGAGCCCTTTTCTTGAAGGCTTGCATGGCTCTGGCTCTGAGAAAAGGCTGGCAGAATGTTATCCCGTTTTCACCATAATTGGAAAGGCAGCTGAACTTTATTTCTTAATTGCAAGTTTATTCAAGACACCTGAATCATTGGCATGGTGCCAACAGTCTACATCAGAGTGGCCTGCTTTGCCAGGGCCTGTAGGTTGAGCCGTGTCCTGGCTGTGCTCGAGCAGAGTGGCGCAGCGGAAGCGTGCTGGGCCCATAACCCAGAGGTCGATGGATCGAAACCATCCTCTGCTAGGTGTACTTTTATTAAAAGCCTGCATGGCTCCGGCTCTGAGAAGACGCTGACAAAACATTACGTCGTTACACCATGTGTCCTAGTCATTGGAAAGGCAGCTGTACCTTATTTCTTAATTACGAGTTTTTCAAGACACCTGACTCCTTGGCATGATGCCAAAATTCTACATCAGTGTGGCCTTCTTAGCTAGGGACGCTAGGTGGAGTCGTGCCCTGGAGCGTGTAAGCAGAGTGGCGCAGCGGAAGCGTGCTGGGCCCATAACCCAGAGGTCGATGGATCGAAACCATTCTCTGCTAGCAGTCCTTTAGTTAAAAGCCTGCATGGCTCTGAGAAAACGCTGACAAGACATTACTTCGTTTCACCATGAGTCCTAATCTTTGGAAAGGCGGCTGTACTTTTTTTCTTAATTACAAGCCTATTCAAGACTCCTGGTGACTCATTTATGAAGCGCGCGTAGGCACAGATTTGATCGTAAAGTGTGCGTCCCCCAAAATCTACGGCAAAGTCCATATTTCTTAAAACTGTCTTTGACGTGGAAAAGTGCCTAGCGCCATGTCAGGGCCTGAGCAGGCGCACGCGCTATTGCTTGTCAGATTGCTGTAGGTATTTGGAAACATAAGCCATTTTTGCTGCTCTTAAAGGATTTAAACATTGACAGGCGCTCTTTTATATGTCAGTGGCATTAAAAAGGCATCGATTATAATTCCGCAAGTGTTCAGCTGCGCACAATTTCAAGCTCATTTACGATTTACAGATTTAAGGTCAGAAAATGAGGCCTACGCGTGCTTTCTATGGGTACCTTCGTTTTATTAATAACAAGTGTGCGCTTTTGAGAAAGGGGCCTGATCATCAATGCCATGGATGTGGCACATTTCTAGGAGAGAGTATGAAATTGGCACATTCAGATCCGTTAATGAAAGAATTATTTCAGAGCATGTTGTGGGAAATGAGATTCGTTCCTAGGAGAAAGTTTGAAATCGGCCCTTTCAGATGTTCCAATTGATGACAGTGCTTACATTTGAAAACTTGTTGTGAATGAGATTTGCACCAGAACTATGATAGTTTCATCATGCCTCGCCAAAAACCTTCTGTCAGAAGTGGGATTTGAACCCACGGCTCCATTGGGAGACCAGAAACCTCACAAACTGAGAAGGTCGGACAACCTTGAGTCTGGCGCCTTAGACCGCTCGGCCATTCTGACACGGCTCATACATCCTAAAACTGATGTAACCGTGTCCAAAGTCATGTCAGTTCTCTGTTCTCTCAACATGTCATGCAATCCATTGTTTTTGTCTGTGTTTGTTGATGTTCCAACAGAACATGGTCCATGATCGTCACCCCAAAGCCCCAGTGGCCTAATGGATAAGGCACTGGCCTCCTAAGCCAGGGATTGTGGGTTCGAGTCCCATCATGGGTGTGCTTCAGCAGAGTGGCGCAGCGGAAGCGTGCTGGGCCCATAACCCAGAGGTCGATGGATCGAAACCATCCTCTGCTAAGAGCCCTTTTCTTGAAGGCTTGCATGGCTCTGGCTCTGAGAAAAGGCTGGCAGAATGTTATCCCGTTTTCACCATAATTGGAAAGGCAGCTGTACTTTATTTCTTAATTGCAAGTTTATTCAAGACACCTGAATCATTGGCATGGTGCCAATAGTCTACATCAGAGTGGCCTGCTTTGCCAGGGCCTGTAGGTTGAGTCGTGTCCGGGCTGTGCTCGAGCAGAGTGGCGCAGCGGAAGCGTGCTGGGCCCATAACCCAGAGGTCGATGGATCGAAACCATCCTCTGCTAGGTGTACTTTTATTAAAAGCCTGCATGGCTCCGGCTCTGAGAAGACGCTGACAAAACATTACGTCGTTACACCATGTGTCCTAGTCATTGGAAAGGCAGCTGTACCTTATTTCTTAATTACGAGTTTTTCAAGACACCTGAATCCTTGGCATGATGCCAAAATTCTACATCAGTGTGGCCTTCTTAGCTAGGGACGCTAGGTGGAGTCGTGCCCTGGAGCGTGTAAGCAGAGTGGCGCAGCGGAAGCGTGCTGGGCCCATAACCCAGAGGTCGATGGATCGAAACCATTGTCTGCTAGCAGTCCTTTAGTTAAAAGCCTGCATGGCTCTGAGAAAACGCTGACAAGACATTACTTCGTTTCACCATGAGTCCTAATCTTTGGAAAGGCGGCTGTACTTTTTTTCTTAATTACAAGCCTATTCAAGACTCCTGGTGACTCATTTATGAAGCGCGCGTAGGCACAGATTTGATCGTAAAGTGTGCGTCCCCCAAAATCTACGGCAAAGTCCATATTTCTTAAAACTGTCTTTGATGTGGAAAAGTGCCTAGCGCCATGTCAGGGCCTGAGCAGGCGCACGCGCTATTGCTTGTCAGATTGCTGTAGGTATTTGGAAACATAAGCCATTTTTGCTGCTCTTAAAGGATTTAAACATTGACAGGCGCTCTTTTATATGTCAGTGGCATTAAAAAGGCATCGATTATAATTCCGCAAGTGTTCAGCTGCGCACAATTTCAAGCTCATTTACGATTTACAGATTTAAGGTCAGAAAATGAGGCCTACGCGTGCTTTCTATGGGTACCTTCGTTTTATTAATAACAAGTGTGCGCTTTTGAGAAAGGGGCCTGATCATCAATGCCATGGATGTGGCACATTTCTAGGAGAGAGTATGAAATTGGCACATTCAGATCCACCCATTGCCTACGTGATGTTAATGAAAGAATTATTTCAGAGCATGTTGTGGGAAATGAGATTCGTTCCTAGGAGAAAGTTTGAAATTGGCCCTTTCAGATGTTCCAATTGATGACAGTGCTTACATTTGAAAACTTGTTGTGAATGAGATTTGCACCAGAACTATGATAGTTTCATCATGCCTCGCCAAAAACCTTCTGTCAGAAGTGGGATTTGAACCCACGCCTCCATTGGGAGACCAGAAACCTCACAAACTGAGAAGGTCGGACAACCTTGAGTCTGGCGCCTTAGACCGCTCGGCCATTCTGACACGGCTCATACATCCTAAAACTGATGTAACCGTGTCCAAAGTCATGTCAGTTCTCTGTTCTCCCAACATGTCATGCAATCCATTGTAGCATGTCTGTGTTTGTTGATGTTCCAACAGAACATGGTCCATGATCATCACCCCAAAGCCCCAGTGGCCTAATGGATAAGGCACTGGCCTCCTAAGCCAGGGATTGTGGGTTCGAGTCCCATCTGGGGTGCGCTTCAGCAGAGTGGCGCAGCAGAAGCGTGCTGGGCCCATAACCCAGAGGTCGATGGATCGAAACCATCCTCTGCTAGGTGTACTTTTATTAAAAGCCTGCATGGCTCCGGCTCTGAGAAGACGCTGACAAAACATTACGTCGTTACACCACGTGTCCTCGTCATTGGAAAGGCAGCTGTACCTTATTTCTTAATTACGAGTTTTTCAAGACACCTGAATCCTTGGCATGATGCCAAAATTCTACATCAGTGTGGCCTTCTTAGCTAGGGACGCTAGGTGGAGTCGTGCCCTGGAGCGTGTAAGCAGAGTGGCGCAGCGGAAGCGTGCTGGGCCCATAACCCAGAGGTCGATGGATCGAAACCATCCTCTGCTAGCAGTCCTTTAGTTAAAAGCCTGCATGGCTCTGAGAAAACGCTGACAAGACATTACTTCGTTTCACCATGAGTCCTAATCTTTGGAATGGCGGCTGTACTTTTTTTCTTAATTACAAGCCTATTCAAGACTCCTGGTGACTCATTTATGAAGCGCGCGTAGGCACAGATTTGATCGTAAAGTGTGCGTCCCCCAAAATCTACGGCAAAGTCCATATTTCTTAAAACTGTCTTTGACGTGGAAAAGTGCCTAGCGCCATGTCAGGGCCTGAGCAGGCGCACGCGCTATTGCTTGTCAGATTGCTGTAGGTATTTGGAAATATAAGCCATTTTTGCTGCTCTTAAAGGATTTAAACATTGACAGGCGCTCTTTTATATGTCAGTGGCATTAAAAAGGCATCGATTATAATTCCGCAAGTGTTCAGCTGCGCACAATTTCAAGCTCATTTACGATTTACAGATTTAAGGTCAGAAAATGAGGCGTATGCGTGCTTTCTATGGGTACCTTCGTTTTATTAATAACAAGTGTGCGCTTTTGAGAAAGGGGCCTGATCATCAATGCCATGGATGTGGCACATTTCTAGGAGAGAGTATGAAATTGGCACATTCACATCCACCCATTGCCTACGTGATGTTAATGAAAGAATTATTTCAGAGCATGTTGTGGGAAATGAGATTCGTTCCTAGGAGAAAGTTTGAAATTGGCCCTTTCAGATGTTCCAATTGATGACAGTGCTTACATTTGAAAACTTGTTGTGAATGAGATTTGCACCAGAACTATGATAGTTTCATCATGCCTCGCCAAAAACCTTCTGTCAGAAGTGGGATTTGAACCCACGCCTCCATTGGGAGACCAGAAACCTCACAAACTGAGAAGGTCGGACAACCTTGAGTCTGGCGCCTTAGACCGCTCGGCCATTCTGACACGGCTCATACATCCTAAAACTGATGTAACCGTGTCCAAAGTCATGTCAGTTCTCTGTTCTCCCAACATGTCATGCAAGCCATTGTTTTTGTCTGTGTTTGTTGATGTTCCAACAGAACATGGTCCATGATCGTCACCCCAAAGCCCCAGTGGCCTAATGGATAAGGCACTGGCCTCCTAAGCCAGGGATTGTGGGTTCGAGTCCCATCATGGGTGCGCTTCAGCAGAGTGGCGCAGCGGAAGCGTTCTGGGCCCATAACCCAGAGGTCGATGGATCGAAACCATCCTCTGCTAAGAGCCCTTTTCTTGAAGGCTTGCATGGCTCTGGCTCTGAGAAAAGGCTGGCAGAATGTTATCCCGTTTTCACCATAATTGGAAAGGCAGCTGCACTTTATTTCTTAATTGCAAGTTTATTCAAGACACCTGAATCATTGGCATGGTGCCAACAGTCTACATCAGAGTGGCCTGCTTTGCCAGGGCCTGTAGGTTGAGTCGTGTCCGGGCTGTGCTCGAGCAGAGTGGCGCAGCGGAAGCGTGCTGGGCCCATAACCCAGAGGTCGATGGATCGAAACCATCCTCTGCTAGGTGTACTTTTATTAAAAGCCTGCATGGCTCCGGCTCTGAGAAGACGCTGACAAAACATTACGTCGTTACACCACGTGTCCTCGTCATTGGAAAGGCAGCTGTACCTTATTTCTTAATTACGAGTTTTTCAAGACACCTGAATCCTTGGCATGATGCCAAAATTCTACATCAGTGTGGCCTTCTTAGCTAGGGACGCTAGGTGGAGTCGTGCCCTGGAGCGTGTAAGCAGAGTGGCGCAGCGGAAGCGTGCTGGGCCCATAACCCAGAGGTCGATGGATCGAAACCATCCTCTGCTAGCAGTCCTTTAGTTAAAAGCCTGCATGGCTCTGAGAAAACGCTGACAAGACATTACTTCGTTTCACCATGAGTCCTAATCTTTGGAAAGGCGGCTGTACTTTTTTCTTAATTACAAGCCTATTCAAGACTCCTGGTGACTCATTTATGAAGCGCGCGTAGGCACAGATTTGATCGTAAAGTGTGCGTCCCCCAAAATCTACGGCAAAGTCCATATTTCTTAAAACTGTCTTTGACGTGGAAAAGTGCCTAGCGCCATGTCAGGGCCTGAGCAGGCGCACGCGCTATTGCTTGTCAGATTGCTGTAGGTATTTGGAAATATAAGCCATTTTTGCTGCTCTTAAAGGATTTAAACATTGACAGGCGCTCTGTTATTTGTCAGTGGCATTAAAAAGGCATCGATTATAATTCCGCAAGTGTTCAGCTGCGCACAATTTCAAGCTCATTTACGATTTACAGATTTAAGGTCAGAAAATGAGGCCTACGCGTGCTTTCTATGGGTACCTTCGTTTTATTAATAACAAGTGTGCGCTTTTGAGAAAGGGGCCTGATCATCAATGCCATGGATGTGGCACATTTCTAGGAGAGAGTATGAAATTGGCACATTCAGATCCACCCATTGCCTACGTGATGTTAATGAAAGAATTATTTCAGAGCATGTTGTGGGAAATGAGATTCGTTCCTAGGAGAAAGTTTGAAATTGGCCCTTTCAGATGTTCCAATTGATGACAGTGCTTACATTTGAAAACTTGTTGTGAATGAGATTTGCACCAGAACTATGATAGTTTCATCATGCCTCGCCAAAAACCTTCTGTCAGAAGTGGGATTTGAACCCACGCCTCCATTGGGAGACCAGAAACCTCACAAACTGAGAAGGTCGGACAACCTTGAGTCTGGCGCCTTAGACCGCTCGGCCATTCTGACACGGCTCATACATCCTAAAACTGATGTAACCGTGTCCAAAGTCATGTCAGTTCTCTGTTCTCCCAACATGTCATGCAATCCATTGTAGCATGTCTGTGTTTGTTGATGTTCCAACAGAACATGGTCCATGATCGTCACCCCAAAGCCCCAGTGGCCTAATGGATAAGGCACTGGCCTCCTAAGCCAGGGATTGTGGGTTCGAGTCCCATCATGGGTGCGCTTCAGCAGAGTGGCGCAGCGGAAGCGTGCTGGGCCCATAACCCAGAGGTCGATGGATCGAAACCATCCTCTGCTAAGAGCCCTTTTCTTGAAGGCTTGCATGGCTCTGGCTCTGAGAAAAGGCTGGCAGAATGTTATCCCGTTTTCACCATAATTGGAAAGGCAGCTGTACTTTATTTCTTAATTGCAAGTTTATTCAAGACACCTGAATCATTGGCATGGTGCCAACAGTCTACATCAGAGTGGCCTGCTTTGCCAGGGCCTGTAGGTTGAGTCGTGTCCGGGCTGTGCTCGAGCAGAATTGCGCAGCGGAAGCGTGCTGGGCCCATAACCCAGAGGTCGATGGATCGAAACCATCCTCTGCTAGGTGTACTTTTATTAAAAGCCTGCATGGCTCCGGCTCTGAGAAGACGCTGACAAAACATTACGTCGTTACACCACGTGTCCTCGTCATTGGAAAGGCAGCTGTACCTTATTTCTTAATTACGAGTTTTTCAAGACACCTGAATCCTTGGCATGATGCCAAAATTCTACATCAGTGTGGCCTTCTTAGCTAGGGACGCACGGTGGAGTCGTGCCCTGGAGCGTGTAAGCAGAGTGGCGCAGCGGAAGCGTGCTGGGCCCATAACCCAGAGGTCGATGGATTGAAACCATCCTGTGCTAGCAGTCCTTTAGTTAAAAGCCTGCATGGCTCTGAGAAAACGCTGACAAGACATTACTTCGTTTCACCATGAGTCCTAATCTTTGGAAAGGCGGCTGTACTTTTTTTCTT